>CM049391.1:14391091-14717091 GCA_026937815.1 Etheostoma perlongum | reverse complement strand
TCATTAAGTGTCCTAGTATGCCGTGCACAATATCAGGACTCTGAAACTGAGGCAGTTAAATGGAATGAAGCCATCATTCATTTTATTATTTACACCTGTGCCTTTTCTACAGTGACAGGTCAAGATATGTCAGTGATAGAAAAGGCCTATTGCCTTTTGTCTTTCATGGACCTTTATTTCAGACTCAGCTACACTGTAGGACTTCAGCAATCAGAATAAAAAAAAAACATGTGCACCACTTATCATGCAATGATTTAAAAAAAAAAGTAGATTTAAGAGCTTCAAGTCATTCATGCAGTTAAATTTTGAAATGATTGGTAGATGTCATATTTATTACTGCAATGCAGTGTGTTTCTTTTAAACTAAATGTTCTTAGCACATCACTAACAGTAAATATTAAAATTACCTTTTTGGTTTTTGGGCTCTTTTGGCCACTTCAATACACAGTAAACTCCATATCAGTAGCCTATATGTAAAAGGAACATCACTGTAATAAGTTGAATTGTATGAGCAGTTCTCATATGAAAATGCTTGCAGTAATGCGTTATGGCAGCTCTGCCACTGTTAGTATGACACCCAGGACTCATAGCTGAGATGAGAAAGTAAAATCACAAAATCTTATACCTGTCTTTTATTTTTATTTTCCTTCTGTAGATCTAGTCCTTACATTTGTTTTTATAAAGAATCTCAGGTCATTTAATCTCAAATAAATCCAACTAGGAATCATAACAGCATCCTGGGAGCAGCCTGCCCCTCCCCTGTTACAAATATACCTGGGAACTCTGATACTATGCTTCGATCGGGCAGTGCTTTGTCTAACTCTCTATTCAAGGCTTGTGCCGGTCCAAGAATAGCCGCTGCTTGAATAGTCAGTACTTACGGCTGGGAGAAAGGAAGTGACATGCTACCTTCCACTCACTACACACAATTTGGAGAGATTAGCGAGCAGGCAGCGGTAATCTGGTTTCAGGACCACGGCCAGAGCAACCGTTTGGGCACAAATCCTGTCGAAAGTTGCCTCCAGAGCGGTGTGAACCTCAAGCGGACACCACAGAGTGTGAAGAAATTAATTTGGACTCAAAGTGGGACTGACAATGTGTGCTCGGTGATTTTAAAGGCAGTTAAAACAGATTAAATCCACTGCACAGGAAACTGCGGGTTAGGGAGTTATTCACTAAAATCAAGTTGCTATTTTATGTTATTGTATTTTTTTTTATTTTTTTTTTATGTGTGAGTGAGAAACAAGGGGCGGAGGTAGTAGAGGAGAGAAGACTGTGCGCTCAATCGGGAGCGCGCAAAGTCTGCACATTGGTCGGATCCTGGAGTCGTGAGGATGGAGATCCGGCCGGACAGGTTTAAGGTCGTGGCGGCCAGGACTCTCGGGAAAATATACGGGTATGTAGAATCTCCCTGGGACATAAAACTATAAAATGTTAAAAGGCTGCAGGTGTAATTACCTTGTGTTAAAAAAAAAGAAAGTTTATCTTTGGAATTTAGACTGTTATTTGAATTTATAACAGTCTACAGTGGCTTAAACGTGATTGTATGTGAGTATTTGTTTTGAAAGAGAAGCAAACTGCTCCTTTTGAGGTCTCCAGAGGCCTGGGTGAGGCCAGAGGGTGTTTGGATGGCCTGCCACAACATCTGTCCCTCTATAGGCCATTGAATCTGTCACATAAGAATCTGGCATACATAATTTATCACTTTAAGCAACTGCAGTCATGCAGTGGCTGATGAAAAAAACTAACAAATATGGTTCCTGAGCACACAAATGCTGTGAATCTAAAACCTAAAACCAGTCTCCTAAAGTATCTTTCTCCTTTGCTTCTGAGGAACAAATACACAGGATTAAGTTTCAGTTTAGGCCCATCGGTGTAAAATGAAGCCTGGGATCGATAGCTGAATTCATTTCTTCCTGGCTTTTTCTGCAGTGTTTTCACATTGCTAAATTATGGAAGGCTTGTCACGGTTTTATGTGGAGACTGGCAATGTTGTTCAGTTTCTACACAGAGTATGTTTTAATATGTTGGCCATTCTTCTAAAGAAAGTTACTATTTGTTTAGTGTAAGTTTGTAGTGTTAGTGTTATTCTGTCTCCCCTGTCATTATGGGACAGCTTAAGGACACCTTCATTAACCCTCACTGGTAAAGGCTTCAACTTTTAAAAAATAGCCAAACTTATGATGGTGGACTGATGGGGTCATGGTCCAAGGTAATATGGTATAAAATAGGTCATTTTTGGCATCATGTGGCATTTTAGACCCACAAGACACATGCGCAAAGAATTCAAGTGTGAGTTTTTGAGAACTTCCATAGCTCTGCTTTACAATCAGTCCTAATGGCAATAAACTGTATATTTTGTGACACAACTTCTTCCCCGAGAAAAGGTGTGTGAAGTAATCAGGAGTCTGGCCAGTGATGGATATCTGAACACAAGGAGGCATTGATGAACTCCCCTTCTTCCTCTCGGGATTTGATGTAGTTTCTAAACACTTAAATCCTCTCCAGAAATAGTCTCTGCTTGTCCAAGCTGTCGGCCCACGTAAATCCCTGCATGCCGTACACCTTGCACACCTCTCTCTCTCTCTTTCTCTCTCTCTTCCTAAGTAGCCCGACAGCTCGTCATCTTGTCCCTTCCCCCTTCAGGGCACCTCATAGCCAGGATTAGGCCACTCCACCCACGGCACAGAGCCCGCAACGGCCTATAAGCTTTCATTTCCGTGGAGCGCACGTGCTCTCAGGTGTTTCCTTGGTACCTTGCTGCCGTGCGTAAGGCGCACCGGCCGTCCCCCGGTGCTGCTCTCTGCACGCAACAACACATGCTTAACGGGTTCACAGAGAGCAGACGTAGCTGCGTTGACTTACAGTTGTATTCTTTATTTTTTTGCACGGAGCTGTATCCGTTCTTTTATTTTTCTTTAATTGTTTTTCCTATTCGGTCGTGTGACTATTAGTTATAGCATAGTCTAGTCCTGTTAGTTCCATTCATTTTGTTTGGTTCTGTCTCAATCTATTAAGCTGTGCCATATTGTCTTTTCCTATTAAGCTACAGACAATAGCGATTAAATCACCTGAAGTTGTGTCAACATGAGTGAGACCAAACAGAAGCTGTATCCCACTGAGGTAGAGCTCATAAAGTCACCTGTCATTTAGCTATTTATATAAGGGCTGCAATCGTTTGGGCTATATAACACAACCCATCAAATTGTGTAAACCCCAAGGGGAAAGGTCTTGTTTTGTCCAAACAGCAGTGAAAAGCCCCAGAAAATACATTGTTATAATAATAAATTAACATTCACACTTGAGCCCTAAGCAAGACAATGTTTAAATAGTTTTTTACATAAAAATGCCTTAAATTACTAATCAATTATCAAACTAGTTACCACTAATGGGTTAATTGACTAATCATTGCAGGTCAAATCTCTGTATGGATATTTATAAATAAATAAATACTATGCAGTTCCCCTTTGTGCTTCCTGCATCTCATTCCTGAATATTTTACCTAAATGAATTGCCCTCAGTATAACAATTCATTTCATTTAACTAATGCAGATGATCTCCACAGTGTACTTCAGTTGTGTGACTACAATGTTTCATTGTCCACACAACAGTCCACATATGATATTCTAACAGTTGAAGTCCAGCAGGAGGTCCTTCTTAGTAGTGTCATGAAGGAGCTTTTCAACCTTTAGACAATCTTCCCCCAGTTATTTGACTCTCTCTTATCCAATCAATGATTCCAAGCTGTTGACTCAACTGTGAACCAAGCTGCTGAACCACCCAGACATTTGTCCTTGACGTATGAATTAAGAGATTAACTCAGGAATACTCACTTACAATAGGTCATGGGAATTCAGCTTTCCCATATTCCTATATGATTAAAAAAACAAGCACTGTTTTAATTGGGTTGAATTGGTTCACAGAAGCGTCGTCATGGTGTAACCAATACAACAATTAGAACGTCAGGTAGCTTGTGAGGATTACAACGGCTTTGCTTTAACTCAGGGTCAGTCATGAAAAGTCACTGCAGCAGATGCAGTATATGTGAAATACATGTGGACATTCTCTGGATACTGCAAAATAAAGTGGTGTTGAAGAAAAAGGAAATGTTGCAAATTGTGTGCGAGGCTGTGCGTGAGCCAGGGGAGTTGACAATAAAAGGCAGGGTTAAAGATGAAGAGGAGACAGGAAGAATGAAGACAGAAGCCTGCCCAGACAAAAATAGTCCAAGAGAGCCAGCGATATTAATAATTCAAGAGTGAGAATCATTAATACTTGATCAGTGTCGGAGACTGTTAGAACCTCTGCTTACAGTAACTAATAAAGCATGTATGTTGCATAACTGTGCAACTGTTATTTTACTGATGTAATACTGTTGGCTGCTCTGAAAAAGAACACAAACTCCAGTCTTTTTGTCACTCAATATGTTAGTATCCATGTTAATTTTAAGTCTCTATGGGAAGTACATCTTCTGCACCTAGATAGCTGCAATAATGGTTGTATAAAGAGCAGCCGGTGCTTTTCTTTCGCCATGGTGTTTCAGAATTGTGATTGTCCTTGTCCCTGGTGACTTGATTAAGCAGTGACATTCTGGTTTAGGACAGGGTTTGGTAGAATACATAGAGGAACAAAGTCTCACACAGCTGAGAGAATAAGCCAGTTCTGTTCCTACATTAGTTGGAAAGGGCTATGTTAGGATGTTTAGTAGGATGGACAAAAAAGTAAGGCTATTTTTGTACAAACAATGGATTTTGGGGGGGTGTTGCCCCAGTGGTCTGCATCAGTTTAAATTTCTGCACTCTCTCTGCACCTACAACCATCTAATGAGGTAAAACAAGCTATAACATTTTGGAAATAAATAAGGTAGCAAAGGAGTTTGCTAGTTTACTGCAAGCTACATTGCAGCTTTTTTTCTTTAGTTAACATGGCTCTGGCGGAGATCTGCACTTATGGTTTGAGCTGTGGTTATTATTTTTGTTTGAGTACATTTCGTTGTAATGGGGTCTTTCTTGGGTGGCCTGCAGTTTTGGCTTTGGCTATTGCGTCATTCAGCATTACACGGTCAGTGGTAGTGTGACTCACCATAAAACACTGACCTACTGCACATATAACATAATTTAATTTCAGTATGTTTGTCCCTGAGGAACTGATAATAATTTGCCAGTTTCCATATGGTTATATGCTGTAAATCTCACATACAGTATTCAGTCTATACTGGTTCTTCCAGTTACAGTAGAGATTCTAAACCCAACCATGATGAATATTCACAATGGCCGCTGTGGGAGCAGAGCCCTGTTGGTGCGCCCCCGTGGCTCAGTCGCATAAGAATCATAATGCACTTAAATGTGGTTCAGTTCCAGCCCAGGATCCCAGTCCCATTTTCTGTACTGTACAACCAGCTGTCAAATAAAGTAGTCTATAAAATACACCCCCATCCCCCAATCCGAGCATTATTCATTCTCTGCGCTGTTGGGTGTTGTATTTTGGCTAAAAGCTGCAGGGCTGAGTGGACTGATATACACTCTTATGTACTGTTTGTATCTCTCTATGGTGGTTGTAAATTACATTTACCAGAGTAAATGAGAGGAAGTAGGGATATTTGCTTTTAACTTTTACATGTAGATATGAAAACATACATATGTATATTAAATAAAGCTGTAATATAAAAGGGGCTCTAAGCTGTATCATCTGGACTTGCAATGCTCGAGTCTGAACTGAGAACTCATTGCACATGTTTTATAGAAGACCTGCTGCGTTTAGATACATTTTTGATGCCTGTTAGACTGGAGGATGGCAGAGGTCATGGTTTCTCAGGGTTTCTCAGCAAGCCATATAGATGTATAGACAAAAACAGAAAAAAAGAGTAGAGTAGTCAACCTTGTTTGGAAGGAGAAGAGGGGCATGGATGCACTCACACTGTATTCCTCCCTGTCGGCCAGTTCTGTCAAGAGATGAATGCCTGCAAAAACAATACCCGATATATTAACACCTTGAGAAGGCAGGATAAGTCAAAGTTATGTCAGCAAGCTCCAGTAGTGGAAGGGTGACAGATAACTGTGCTGACTGTCTCTTGTTACGAGGCTAGAGTTACCAGTCAGATTGACAGTGAAGGATTGTCTGAACATCTTTTATGAAGCCAAGCTGTCAGTCTACATGGACAGGATCTGTTTTCACTGCAGCAACCAGAGTTTGGAAAACCTGGGTGGGTCACCGGCTGACTGTTTGCTCTTAAAGAAAATCCACAATATCAAAATCTAAGAGTAAACTACATGTATTTTCATTTTGAGAGCTCAAAAACGGTTATAAATGGGCAGTTGAAACATTTGTTTATAAAAACAAATATATACAAATAAATAGCTGAATCAGCAAACAGTACACTGACTATTTGGTGTTTTTCTCAAATGTCAGTGTGTTTTGGTGTGTATTTGCCAGGTTGCTTCTGTGGTAAGCTATCTTGATAGGGTAAGAGTTGCTATACAACATTGCAAAGAGATATTTCAAGTGATAGATAGACCAGACAATCACATCAAACTACAAGGAGTAGTAGGAGGAAGGACCCCCTCGAAAACAAGATGTCACATCTCAAGGGGTTATTCCTAATAAAGAATTTCCAATATACACAAGGTGACAGAAAAAATATACAAAGTACATATACTTTTACATATTAAGTTTTCCATTCCCTCCCTTTTGGGGTTTCCAATCCCTTCTTAACAGAGCTCTTGAGAAGAAGCAGGAAAATGGCGAGACGATCGAGTTGTCGGCGGAGGGCCGACCGGAGATGGTGGAAGAGAAGGAGATGCCCGTAGTGGACTGCACATGCTTCGGCCTGCCCAGGCGCTACATCATCGCCATCCTCTCTGGCATCGGCTTCTGCATCTCCTTTGGTATCCGATGTAACTTGGGCGTGGCCATCGTCAGCATGGTCAACAGCCACACCATCTTCAGAGACAACAAAGAGATCATAGTGGTGAGTGGCAGTGGACAAGGTGGGACGTCCACAACAGCAAGGCAAAATCAAAATGATTATAATGTCTAGATTATTTATGTAGAAGATAAGAGACACACTATATTGCCAAAAGTATGTGGTGGTTTCCTCTGTTTTTTGTGCACTTCCAACGTTGCATGGGAAAAGTCCTTTCCTGTTTCAAAGTGAGGAACAAGAAATGTTTTTACTAGTTTACAGTCTCTTACTTTATTAATGGTGCAAATGGAAATGGTCAGGTCAAACAAAGGATTGGGTCATCTTAAAGTCTGTCAGTCAATGTTGCAGTCAGTGGGGTCATCAGTGTTAAAGTTGTTGTTGTGATAGATCAGGGGTCGAGCATATGCCCCAGGGAGATCAGTTATCTTGTTTTGATTGTTATTCTTTCAGCTGTTCTGTTTCGGCAGACAAAATATCACAGTATGTTTCAGGAATCAAACACTTATGTAGGTATATGTGCAGATTGATAATGTTTTGCCACCCAACAGAAAGCTCAGTTTGACTGGGATCCAGAAACAGTGGGAATGATCCACGGCTCCTTCTTCTGGGGATACATAGTAACCCAAATCCCAGGAGGCTTCATCTGTCAAAAGTTTGCAGCAAACAGGTCTGTTAATCAGCTATTAAAGGTATGCAAGGGATAACTGTACACTTTTTGTATGTACTGTACTGAATGTATCTTCCTGTCTCTATTCTTTTCTCTTCCAGAGTGTTTGGCTTTGCTATAGTGGCCACGTCTTGCCTGAATATGCTCATCCCTGCAGCAGCACGGGTGCATTTCAGCTGTGTTATCCTTGTTAGAATATGTCAAGGACTCGTGGAGGTGATTAACTCTATAGCTTCCTTATAAACACAAGAAATGGGTAACAAGAACAATTTATATTTACATTTTATTAGGAACATTTATCATAGTGTAATCTTTTCCCTATCCTGCAGGGGGTTTCATATCCAGCCTGTCATGGCATTTGGGCAAAATGGGCACCACCTCTTGAAAGAAGTCGCCTGGCCACAACAGCCTTTTGTGGTGAGTTCATTATCACTGTACCTGTTTCTGTTGTTGTTTTCACTTTAAGAAAACATATTTAGTTTAATACAACCACAATTAGAGCTGAAACTATTAGTTGATTAACCAATTAGATGATTTACCACTAGCAACTACTTTGATAATCGATTTAACGTTTCAGTTATTTTCCAAGAAAAAATGCAACCAACATTTGATGGATCCAGTTTCTCAAAAGATGATTCCAGTCTGAGAACGCAATTTTTCACAACCGTTTGACATGCTATAGACAACACAGTTAAAGGCCCCATTTTGTAAAAATATAAATACTGTGAAAGTCTCAAATTGCTCAATCCACGAGCCGTTAAGACTTCTGTACAGTTGTGATGTCTACAGGCAGAAAGGGCCGGTACAGTGCTGTTACAATCATTCCACCATCTGCAATGATGGTACAGAGACGCCAAGCATGTAGATTTGGGACCAATCAGAGTGGACTGGGCTTGTTTGGGATGGGGTATAAAGAGACAGGCATTAAAACAGAGCGTTATAGATAAAAGGTGAATACAGGTATATCAAGACAGACATAATGTGTTTTTAAGGTTGCCAGATTAATTAAAATAAATTGAAATTGCAGCCCATGTTTCTTTTTTTTGCTAGGATCTTATGCTGGTGCTGTGATTGCCATGCCATTAGCTGGAATCCTAGTTCAGTACTCAGGATGGTCATCAGTCTTCTACGTCTATGGTAAGAGACCCTAGACCTTTAGACTCAAGGTGAAGAAAATCAAATGTACAGACTTTACTACCTTTTTTTTACTAAGGGGCTACCTTTTTTAGACCAAGCCATAACTTGGGAAACTGCACATTAACTTGTGTAACTGAAAGTACATAATTAGGCTATGACTGATTTCAATAGTTGTGTAATGACCAGTGTTTTAGTCAAGACCATCTAAATCGAGACCAAGTCGTCACCAAGAACAGTGCATTGAGACCGAGACAAGACCAACACTTTTAAGGGTTGGTGCGAGTGCCACACTGCAGGGCACAATAAAATGGGAAAGGTCTAACCAACCAGTAAATACACAACTAGCTTATATGTACAGCTAATATTTCCTAAACCACTTTGTGTGAGGTGTGAATAGATTTCTGAAGAGTTTGAGGCTAGCTTGCTTCACTAGTGTCACTTACACTTAGCGTACCTTTCTTTATGCTTCCTTTCTAAGAGCTGATAAAAATTTGAGGTGGGCCCAGCTGTCTCAATCAGTGGTACATTGCAGAGGTTACACACTACTGTGTTTTCTATTACATGTTGTTTTGCAAATTAACTCCTTATGGTTTAAGTAGCCATATTTTATTACCGATGAGTTAGAACTAGAGCTTTTTCTCATGTCACCTGCATTCACTTTGTTGGGAGTGCGTATTTAACAGTAACAAATTTCGAATTAGAAATGAGTCAAGTTATTGGTTAGAGTTAAAGCAGGAAGTTTTACATCCAATCACAGTAATGATGTTAACACATAAATCAGACAATGCACAGGCCAGGCAGTCTAGTGATCTCCCTGCAGCTTTGGTCTTGACCAGTTTTGAAATAAAATCCTGAGTCCTCTTTATTCGAGACAGAGACAAGACCGATTAAAAATGTGGTTGATTCAGTGAGTAACCAAGACTTTCAAAAACCCGATCTTGAGTACTACGCATTAGTGTAGACACATGAATCCAGCATTCAATTCAATCCCAGTCTGTACTGGGGAAGAATCTACAGTCAAGGTGTCTCCTTTTACAGCTTGTTCTTTTTGACCTTTTTGACACCTACATTACTCCTCTTTCTCCTTCCTTCCCTTCTCCCCCCAGGAACTTTTGGCATCATGTGGTATTGCTTCTGGATCCTGGTGTCTTATGAAAGTCCAGCAGCCCATCCCACCATCACTGAGGAGGAGCAAAAATATATTGAGGAAAGCATTGGCCAATCGTCACAACATGCAGTAACGGTCAGTACATAGAGTAGATTTCTCAGGTACGATATGATGCAAACACTGTATCACACACCACATTGGCTGATGTTACCAGTACTGATGTATCTGGCCTGTAATTTACATTTCCCTCAATTGAATGTGAAGGCACATTTTTGTTTTATGCTAAATGTTGAATTAAGGACAAAATCGCAAGTAGATTTGAAGGAAGAGTGTAGAGATGGTAAACAAGCAGAGCATTGTCAGAGAAATAAGGGGGAGCTTAAGAGGGTGTCAAACTTTATCATGAGCTGATTCTAATAATATTATAAAGGAAAGCAACACATAGATATAGGTTTTTATCAGTTGTGACATCTGCTCATTTTTGTATGCATTCATGCATTCAATTTACTCCACCCATCCTCTTGTTGATCCCAATGTCCTGTTTTTTTAACAAATAAAGTGGTCATTAATTCAGTTTGACAAAATTTTTTTTGTTGATTCTTAAGAATTTCATTACAATACATTGAAATAAGTCATGCATTTTTCTTTGTTACAGAAATTCAACACACCATGGAGGTGCTTCTTTACGTCCATGCCAGTGTACGCCATCATTGTGGCTAATTTCTGCAGAAGCTGGACTTTCTACTTGCTTCTCATCAGCCAGCCTGCATACTTCGAGGAGGTGTTTGGGTTTGAGATTAGCAAGGTAACAGAAACCAGATGTACTGCACCAGAAAAAATACAAACGTTTCCACAAGTACGATAACATGACACTGCTGAGTAAAGTCACAGCTGTGAAAAGTCTGCTTTCTCTATTTATTTCAGTCACCATAGGCTATCCTCAGAGGTCTTACACCTATTACAGAACATATTTATATTTATTTTCTTCTTTCTATAGGTGGGCATAGTTTCTGCACTTCCTCACCTTGTCATGACCATTATCGTGCCCATTGGTGGCCAGATTGCTGACTATCTGCGCACCAACCAAATCATGACCACCACTAACGTCAGGAAACTTATGAACTGTGGAGGTAAGAAAGGGCCAAAAAGAAGTGAAAGCAAAACTAGATTTGCAGATAAATGAAGTAAAAAAGAAATGTAGCTGACTTGTTGCGCTCATAATAGAAGAAGGTTTTCTTTAAAGACATCAAAACTGGAACCATATTAGTATGTACTCAAACTATGATATACAGTATAATGCTATTTTAGAGCTTTCTCTGAATATAGTTAGATTTGTAAGTGTCCCATTTCTAGTCAGAAGGCTGGTTTAGTCATGTGATGCTGATAAACTGAAAATAATTGAATAAAATAACACTTGCAAATATTACTGTGCACAGCTTTCTGTGATGTCTAAATAGCCCATACTGATATTTTTAGATGCAGCATTTTGATTTCCTTGTGCAAAAATGTTTTATGTACTAGGCCTCAAACCTGTCTGCCTGCTGACAAACTGGGGAATAAAAATGCCTCGTATAGTTTAGAGACACTTTTATCAGGTCTCTCCTCTCTGTCACAGTCTCTCTCAAGGCCAAAAAAACACTGAGGCAAGGCTATGCCAGTTATGTAACATAACTCAAATTTAAAAACTGATATGTTAAATTATCAGTAAATGAAAGACCAATTAACAATAAAAGGTGTATTATGGACATCAACACAATGACATTCCGTCTATGGAGATTCATTTACGCATCCAGGTAATTGTAGTTTCAACAAAGCTTTAATTAAAAAACACTACATTAAAAATATAAAATACAATACAGACGTTTCATTGTTCATCCAAACACCTTCATCAGTTGTTATGTGTGCATAGGAAGTAACTCTGGTTTTAATATACAAGGCAGTCACATGATGATTTCAAGTACATGAGGAATTTGTTTTACTTTTGTTAGTAGATGTTCCAATGTATCTAGCTATATCCCCCCAAAAAAGGTATACAGAAAAAAACCCTGTGTAGATAGGGCTGCAACTTACAATTATGTCCATTGTTGATTAACTGGTCGATTATTTACTCAATTAATTGATTAGTTGTTTGGTCTAAAAATGTCAGGAAGCTCCAGCAGCTCTAGATCATAGAACGGTATCATTTTGGCTGATACTGTTCATTGAATGGAGAAGTTCACTGGTAGATTAAATGTTAGGGTTTTTTAGCCAGTAACTCACTGGCTAATTATGGAGTTAACTACAGTATTTAGTCAGCTGTGTGAGAAAACATTTGCTGCATAAGGGAAATGATGACTCACTGTAAATGCAAAAGCCTCTGTCTGCTATTTTTGAACTACAGCGAGAAATCGATAGCAAAGTGAAATGGAGAAGCATACAGTGTACACATCACTTTTCTGCAAGCTGTCAGAACAGTGGAGAGAGGTTAGTCAACAGCAGTTTATGAAAAAGGAGAAGAGGAAGGTGTCAAGAAAAATGGCTTCAAGTTGACTCAAAAAACATCACGCATTGAGACTTAATGTTATCCATTAACCCATTAAACTCATTCTCTGTTTCTATTCTATTGTTCTACATCAGGGTTTGGGATGGAGGCAACCCTGCTGCTGGTGGTAGGCTTCTCTCATACAAAAGCTGTTGCCATCACATTCCTGGTCTTGGCTGTGGGTTTCTCTGGCTTTGCAATTTCAGGTGAAACCATGTTTTTTTTTGTTATTCTTACTGTTCAGGACACTTTCTGTATCAATGTATCTACATTGCCCCCATCAAGACCCTTTTTATCATATTGTTCTTTTAAACCTTTTGGCCACAAATACTACTGTAGAATTTGTAAAGCTTGTGAATATATAACCATTTTCTATAATTTTATTCAATGATATTGTATTTATCCTTCCTCATAAGGTTTCAATGTCAACCACCTGGACATTGCACCGCGCTATGCCAGTATCCTTATGGGTATCTCCAACGGTGTGGGCACTTTGTCTGGTATGGTTTGCCCACTTATAGTTGGTGCCATGACAAAGCATAAGGTGAGAATTTGTGTTGTAAAATACACGCTAAAATACATTTATGTCCTCAGTTTATTGTCTGAGGGTGTGTTTCTGCTTATATAAGTCAACTGTGCATCTCCAACTGAGTTTGGTAATAGCAAATGTTTCTAAAACAACAGCAGAGGTTCCATTTCCACAAAAAGACATCTTTTAAATATTGCCATTTTGCATTTCCAATAGTCTTACAGGGAGAAACAGACCACTAAGAGGGATCGATATTCATTTAATTTTGCACTGAAAGTAGCTCAATCGAACAGAGGTCAAGCCAGAAGTAAGGTTAAATCTTAAGGTGTTTAAGCATTTTATTGACCAAAGTAAAAGGTATTCAGGGTGTAAGCAAATGTATCAACAAAATATATTGCCAAGTCTCTCGTTGATTGGTTTGATTTAATGTGTTGAACACAAAGGTTTTTTCATGCTCATAATTGCTCTTCCTCTTTTTTTCTTCTGACTCTCCTTGGATAGACGCGGGAAGAGTGGCAGGGGGTGTTTCTTATCGCCTCGCTTGTTCATTATGGAGGTGTTATATTCTATGGTGTGTATATTTCCCTCTTTATTTCTGTTTCCCCTCATTCCTCCATAACCAGAGCATTAGGGTGTTTAAGTATGCAACAATCTGTACATTGTTCTTTGTGCAATCTCCTGAAGATTGTTTGTCAAAAGTCTGAATACTATACAAAAACTCTGTATCTTACGGACTGATAATGTCTCTGGGCTGCAGGCCTCTTTGCATCTGGAGAGAAGCAATATTGGGCAGAGCCGGAGGAGCTGAGTAATGAGAAATGTGGCATCCTGGATGAGGATGAGCTTGCAAACGAGACAGAAGAGCTGTATCGCACAAGTGGCGGGGGAGGCTATGGAGCCATGAACCAGGGAGCGGATCCCAACGGCGCCGGAGGCATGGGGGAGGAGGAGGCTGGGTCTCAGACTGGGACAAAACTGAGGAGTATGTCCAACCAGCTGGAACCAATAATTACCTTTATGGAGGAGAGGGGGACCAAAGGTTAACATAAAACCAGCAGATCTTCTGCCCATAGCCTTTAGTGAGGCAGAAACAGTACATCAACAGTGTGGAGTTTCACCTAATGGCATGAAGAACTTTGAAAGTGCGGATTTAAAAACGAATGTGGGAGGGGACCATTTTCAACAAGTCTGACTGTATTATTTGAACTTAACTGAATTCAAAGAGACTCCACAGTGGAGGTGAAGACATTAGTAATTGTAAAATGTGTGTTTGTGTGTGCAATTGTGTACCTTGTGTGACAATTTAAATAACTTAATTTAGGACTCTTCTCCCTCTGCAATCTGTTTTGGGGGCGACTTGTGTTTTAGGCCTGCTGTGGCTTTTTTGATGTTTATGGACTGTAATAATTGTAGACATTTCTATATTATCTGACAGGATTTCATTTCTATGCCTCTAACTTATAATTTAATTATTACAAATCCATGGGTGCACATTAGATGCAAGCACAGTTCTATTGTTGGGTGAAAACCTATTGAGTTTGATTAATTGTGTTTAAAAAAGTTTCATAAATAGTTGTTGAATTTCCACAAGCAGAGTAGGTCCCTCCATTGCAGTTAAAATAGGGGAAAAACAACACTGGAGCTAAAAGGTTTTCACACAATGTTATGAAAGCTTTTTTTTTTCAAAAACAATGTTTGTCCTTTATGTGCACACTTTTAAGAAAACACATGTAACTTGTGCCAATACAACAAAATATTTTGCCCTGTAGTATTGGTTTACTCATCCACTGAGAAAATAATTGAATATAATAACACTTGCAAATATTACTGTACACAGCTTTCTGTGATGTCTAAATAGCCCATACTGATATTTTTAGATGCAGCATTTTGATTTCCTTGTGCAAAAATGTTTTATGTACTAGGCCTCAAACCTGTCTGCCTGCTGACAAACTGGGGAATAAAAATGCCTCGTATAGTTTAGAGACACTTTTATCAGGTCTCCTTGAGGCCGGTTTCTTCAAAATCCAACAACCTACACACATGTCAGTCGCTCCTCTCTGTCACAGTCTCTCTCAAGGCCCAAAAAACACTGAGGCAAGGCTATGCCAGTTATGTAACATAACTCAAATTTAAAATCTGATATGTTAAATTATCAGTAAATAAAAGACCAATTAGCAATAAAAGGTGTATTATGGACATCAACACAATGACATTCCGTCTATGGAGATTAATTTACGCATCCAGGTAATTGTAGTTTCAACAAAGCTTTAATTAAAAAACACTACATTAAAAATATAAAATACAATACAGACGTTTCATTGTTCATCCAAACACCTTCATCAGTTGTTATGTGTGCATAGGAAGTAACTCTGGTCTTAATATACAAGGCAGTCACATGATGATTTCAAGTACATGAGGAATTTGTTTTACTTTTGTTAGTAGATGTTCCAATGTATATAGCTATATCCCCCCAAAAAAGGTATACGGAAAATAACCCTGTGTAGATAGGGCTGCAATTCACAATTATGTCCATTGTTGATTAACTTGTCAATTATTTACTCGATTAATTGATTAGTTGTTTGGTCTAAAAATGTCAGGAAGCTCCAGCAGCTCTAGATCATAGAACAGTATCACTTTGGCTGATACTGTTCATTGAAGTTCACTGGTAGATTAAATGTTAGGGTTTTTATTGTTTTACTCATTTTTCATGAATTTCATTTTTTTTTCTGGATTGTTAACTAAAACTGAGTATGTAAAACTCATGTACACGTGGAAAATATTGTATAATAAAACCTAGAGGTGATAATTCCTGTATGATAATTATAGATAGTTATTATTAATATGCAGTTTATTCTTGTGCATTATTCAAATTTTTATGTTGTAATGTTTGATATTAGTTGCTAAAAAAAACGATTACAGCTGAGTTAATTTTTTAAGCTTTTGATTTAATTTTTCAGCACCTGTTTTGTCTTGATCAATCCAACTTTTCTTGGCTTCAACGTATGATTCGGGCACTAAAAATGTAGGTCTTTAAACCTTTGGATACAGTGGTTTCATGTTACAAAGAATGCTGTACTCCACTCCAGACAATGTATCAATCACTGAGATAAAGTATAAAAGCATGAAAATGAAGAAGAAAAATAGATTATGATGGCACTAGAACAAAAGCATGGTATTATCCTGCATCCATCTGCCAGTGACTGCTAGAAATAGTAGTTACCTGGACGTAACTCCAGTTCTTCTAACAGGCTTTACTATTGGTTTACCACATCAAAGCTCCGCCTTGGCACCCTGAAACTGATCTTTGCACTTGCTGTCCACTCAGGAGGTAGCAACCATAGTCAACCAGTTAACCATAGTCTATAAATCAACCAGAGTTAAAATTCCAAAACAAAGAAAGCGGAAGGTGACTCAAATCTGGCTGCAATTAGGGACATCAGGCGGAATTTCTGGCGACACCTAAACAATCCCGGAAATTAAACATTGTCGATATGGCCTGGTGCTATGTACCTACTCATATAGCTTACATCTTGGTAGGGCTGCACAGAAAGTAGGCTATTGAGTATTGAAAAATGGCTTGTCATTTAATACCCAATTTCAATACCTAAGGTTTAAATATTATCAGCGTCAGCCCTACATCCAGGTAAATACAATTTCTTTTTTGTACTATGCCCTCTAATGACCTTCGTTCACCGGAGGCAAAGGCTGTAGGCTTCTCCCAGCTGGTTCCAAATCTGATCCCAAACAATCCAGACCCAACTGTTGAATGGGTGAAAGACGTCAAGTGGACAAGTCATTGAGCACCACGAGCCTACGGGTGCCACAACCCAACCGTAGGCCTACACTCCAGGCTCGGAGCAAAAAATGACCAAAAGGCTTCATCAGACTCAGATTGTGCCTTCATAGAACTTTCACCAAGCACAAAGTGATCATGTGCAGCAGCCCATGGTGCACCACTAGGTAAGCAGCTGACATCAGTCGGCCTCTACCTGGTGCCTCCAGCCAACATAGACATATAAAGAGTAGACGCCGCATTGGCAGGCTGAGCGCGAGAAATCCAGCCGCCATCTTGGACCGGTCATTCTCGTTACTTGGCAGCAGAAGATACAAGATGCCAGAGCACTGTGCAGCATATTCCTGGTCAGATCGGCGGATTTTTTTATCTGATCTCTTTCACTCTGGGTTCTGTGAAGCATTTTATGTCTATGCCAGCCAAGGCAGGACAAGCTGTCTAGGTAGCGATGTCCCATCAAAATAGAGAGTAACGATAATACAATAGGTAGCCTACAACACGATATGTGTATATAATATATGTATGTATATATAATATAACGCATTAAGCTACTAATTAAATTTCGTTAATATTATACTCGTTACAATCTCAGTAACGCGAGTTACAACGCATTTTAACGCAACATTTAGTGGTGTTTTTTTTTTTTTTTAAGAATTCACTTATACCGCGAAACAGTACAGGTGGGCTACGTCAGCAGTGTGTCCGAGCTGCTGACACAGACACATGTCGGGAATTAATGCTGAGGCATGCTATACATAATATCATTACATTTTATCAGCCGTGGAAAGTAACTATGCCTGTAGTGGAGTGGCTTCGAATGACGACCGTGTTTTTTACTGTGACCATTTGTTCAATATATTGCAGTTTTACAAAATAGAAAGTGAACAACTTAAACTTGACGAACATGTTCTGCGTCTAGCGGCTCACGCTTGTCTCAGTAAGCTAGCAAGAGTACACAACAGAAAACATCCGTGTAGGTTGCTTCAAAATAAAAGCACTTCCGGTGACGGTTTGCAGTAAAACTAAATTCCTGTTAAACAAATAAGGTTATGTACCTTTTCACGTATCAGCTGTAAATAAAGTAAATAATAATGTAAATAGTGAGTTTTAATCACACTGTTATTGACCATTTCTTTTAGACAACCTTAGTTTTAAACTAAACACAAATTTCTTCTTCAAGTGCTTTACTAACATATTACAACAATGCCGTACTTTAATACAACTGTAAGGTAGTTTTAATTATTATTTTCATTTTCTCCTACTTTCCTATTGTACATTTTAATTATCTGTTTGTATAGCTTTACTTTGCATATTCATATAGGCCTACAGTACATTTAAATTTTTTATGAATAATCTATTATATTAAAGTGGATAATGAGGAGACTTTATTGATCTGGTAGCGCAATTCACACACTAGCTACCAAGTCAAACTTCTGGTATTATTTTGGTGAAAGTAACTCAAAAGTAATGCAAAAGTAGTGTAACGCATTACAATTTAGAGACAGTAATATTGTAATATAACTAATTACTCAAACATGACAGTAACTAGTAATCTATAACATATTACATTTTGGAAGTAACTTGCCCAACACTGCTCATACCTAGCTAGCTTGTAGTTGTTTGGTCGTTGGATGGATAGCGTTAGGTTGTTCTGGAGTCGCCATCTTTTCCGACAGTTTTAGGCCCATGTTGCAGGGTTAATTTTAGTTTGCGGTTTGAAGAAAGTCCTTGGTTAAACGTCAGCACTAAATACGTCAATATTGGCGGATTTCAACAAACGTTGAGTATTCAGATAAATTCCTGAAGTAAAAATATGAACATTTCATGCCTGCTAGCAAACAAGGCTAACGGTACAAACTACCAACCAACGTACTCTTTAAGTAGCAACAGGCATAATAGAGACTATTGTTTTACTCGCTACAGTCAAGGGTAAGTTAAGTAGTCATTTATTATAACACCGTTCAACCTTAATTGCCAGAAAACTTGTCCAATAACAACGGAAGTCTACATTGCCAGTGCCATAAACTCTTTGCTAGTTACTTTGCACCAAAAAAAGGCTATGCAACCACTAAACTACCGTATTAAATCATTTTAAAATGGGAAAGCACTGTATGCCACAACACCTGTTTTAGGGTCGATAGCATTGCATTATTGCTTTTATGCTTTTAGAATTGCTTTTATTTTGCCCATCAGTGTTGCTTCATGTCTCAATTCAGAGAGTCGGTATCTGTTGGAATCAATAATGTGGTGTTTGAAAAAGGGCCAGTCCTGTTTACTGTGCAAATAAAGCGATGGGTAGGTGTTTTATTTTATTTTACTATGGTTGTCTCCTCTTCTTTCTAAACTAAACACACTGATTGTTGTCTTGACCTAATGCACGCTTTCTAAAGATTGTCAAAAGTCCAGTTTTGTTGATTTGTTTTACCTCAATTTTCATTTCCCCCTTTGCATCTGAAACATTTAGAAATATTACACCTGGGTTGTAAATGTAATGAATTGTGATTCTTGAACCTTCATTGGCATTTATTGATTGAAATTCAAAAGGCATCCAGAAGTTCATCATGTCCATACAGTTTGTAATTAAGTGATTGTACAAACCACACATTTCATCAAAAGTGATTTATTCCAGCACATAAAATACAACAGGAATGACACTCTCCCTCAAGTTCATCAATATTATACCATTTTTAAATTTTAATGCAACTGCAGAATTTATAGAAATATCACAAAAAGCGTTGGTAAGGTAAATACATTTTAAGACACAAAAGTCAAATCACTAGACTATTCTCCATCTGCAAATGAAACTATATAATTTTATAAGGTAAAAAGCAAATACACATTCAATAAAAACCATATTAAAAAAAACTTGAAACAGTGAAAAATCTTCACAATGCTGCTTCATAATGCTGCTATATACATATATATATATATATGATGATTATCTAGGATGGATGTTAGTTAGTTGACAGGATCAGAGCTGATACAATATTTGGTGTTTTTGACAAAATTAATGACTTTTCTGCTAACATGTGATGGCAATTTACATTTGACAGAATATTCCATATAATTAACATGATAAATATAATTAAGAAGGAAGGGCATCAACTGTAGTTACTGCACTATGCAACAAAAATCATCTTGTTGTATTATTAGGCAGTCTTGCTCTTTTTTAACTGACTTTTGTTGTTAGGTCAAAGTATTTCTCCCTGCCAATCGTATGATTACTATTATTATCTAAGATATTTTATACACATTTTTAGGCTTTTCTTACAGTCTGACACATATTTCTACAGATTTTTATTCAGAAATCCGTGACACAAAGTCACCGAGAGTTACTTACATTTCTTGTACAGCACTACAATGTTTAACTTATCATTGAATTTGAACTTCAGGATTGTAACCGAGACATCGCTTGACTTCTCTGGTTTGCGTTAAAAGGGTTTTTTCTTAAGCAAAAAGCTATGAGACCTATCTTTCCTTTCATGCCTCAGACTCAGGGCTCCTCGGCCTTGACCTCCACCTTTTCCTCCACTATCTCATATTCTCACTCTTTGTCCTTCTTCTCTACTTCCTCAGTCACCTCACCTGCTGCCCCTTCCATTCCCAAGGTGTGGTATACCCCCTCTTTCCTTCCCTCTTTCTTCAGTGCTTCGTATACCCCCCCTTCTCCTGCTGCCCCTTCCATCCCCAAGGTGTGGTATACCCCCTCTTTCCTTCCCTCTTTCTTCAGTGCTTCGTATCCCCCCCCTTCTCCTGCTGCCCCTTCCATCCCCAGGGTTTGGTATACCCCCTCTTTCCTTCCCTCTTTCTTCAGTGCTTCGTATCCCCCCCCTTCTCCTGCTGCCCCTTCCATCCCCAGGGTGTGGTATACCTCCTCTTTCCTTCCCTCTTTCTTCAGTGCTTCATACCCTCCCTCTCCACCAACTGCCCCCTCCATCCTAACAGTGTGGTACTCCCCCTCTGTCATTTCCTCTTTCTTCAGTGTCTCATATTCATCCTCTTTCTTCTGTCTGCCTGCTGCTTCTGGGTGAAGGGTGTCGTACTCGCCCTCCTTTTGGCCACCCTTCCGCAGCATTTCATATTCGCCTTGTGACTTCAATGGCATATCCTCGTAAATCCGTCCTAAAAATGAGAAAGGAGTGCATATGATGCTTTCAGTGCGCTTACAAAAAACTGAAATGAGGTAGTAGTTACTCACCTGTGGCATGTCTCTTCTTATACCATATGGAAAAAAAAACAGCTACTAAAACTAGAACCACTAGAACCACAATCACCAGCACAATGACTACAACTGTTAGATTGAATTTCGGCACTTGATCTGAAACAGAGACAGAAAATACATAACAATAAATATCTGTGACCTTGTGATAGTTCATAATAGTTGAATTCCCATTATTTGTGAGAATAAAAGTGTACATTGATATATGAATTTTGAAGCATGTGACAACTAACAGAGCTCTGACAGGCCAAATAATATGCAGGCAAACTGAAGTTACATTGTTTAGTACTGCACTACTACACGCTACACGCTCTGCGATGCCATGTTCCTCCTGCTACACTCTGCTATGCCGACTACAAAGGACTAACAACTACTATTTTTTTTGGGATTGTAACTGCCACTTTTCATTCTAACCCCAACCGGCCCGTCAGACACCGCCTACCAAGAGCCTGGGTCTGACCGAGGTTTCTGCCTAAAAGGAAGTTTTTCCTCGCCACTGTCGCACTGTTGCTTGCTCTGGAGGACACTGTTGGGTCCTTGTGAATTCTGGAGTGTGGTCTAGACCTACTCTATCTGTAAAGTGTCTTGAGATAACTCTTGTTGTGAATTGATACTATAAATAAATTAAATTGAAATTGAAATTGAAACTACTAAAAAGCTGTACAGCTCACACGAGTTGCATTAAAAAATGGTCAAAATTGATGCCTGATATCCAGAGACATCCTGACATATAATCCCTAGCATTGGTTGAGATCCAAAAGCACTGGATCTTGCAATCACCTTGCAATCATCTTGTAAATGCTTTTGTCATCCTCCTTTATGTAAGAAACTGTGACTTACAGTTTGGGGTAATTTTTTTAGACTGTCATGGTCACAAAATACATGTTTTTACAGGCTAGGTAGCACTCATGATGAGTTAACTGCTCTAAATTTGTATACATATATCAGGGGGAAACTATGTTATAGACCTTAAGCAAATAAAAAGCAGGAACTCACAAACATGACCAATGCTGAGAGAAGACCTCCCGTCGTTCCACACAGCTCTACATGCATAAGTACCATTCTCTTTTGGCATTATGAATCCTTGGCTGTAATTCACAAGTGCCCATGGCTGACCATTATTTTTGTAGTACCAATGATAGGATTTATTACTGGGACAAAGTGGACAAGAACATGACAAGCCATAGTTCACAGAGAGAAATGCCTTCATAGCAGGTGCTGAAAAAAAGGACAAATGAGAATACCGACTTAAAAGGTGTCTACTGGAGAAACAAATGCATGTGAAAAGCATACACTATCGTACAAAAGAGTGAATATGCATACCATGGATAAACATATATTGATCATCAGATTCCACTTTGTATTTGGGCCCTTCAGTGCGCGCTTTGTGTGTGAAGGTGGCTTCACACTTATAACTTCCACTTGCTGATTCTGCCACATCAGAGATTTTGTAGGTGTGACCGATAGCGTTTGGAATTACTGTATTGTTTTTGTAGAAAACAGTGTGGCTTATATCATCTGTGCCCCAGGCAAGGCACTTCAGAATCAGACTGTCCCCAACTACAGCAGGCAGAGGATACATTTCCAGCGAAATGTCCTTCACTGAAAGAAAAGGAAGATTGGAATGGATCTATACCGTATAGTTAAATGACTTAACTAAATATGTATAAATAATAATATTTATGTGGCAAATTTATTATGCAAATAATAATCTGAATCTACAGAAAATGCTCACCTGAATCTGCAGCTCCCATTGGCTTTGTATTACAGAGCATTAAAATAAAAGTAGGCCTACCTGAGGTCCTGACTGTGATTTGGTTACTTCTGCGTTGTTCGTTAGTATCACTACACCAGAAAATGGTCTCTGGTATATTCAGTCTCTTGGGTTGAAAGACCACACTCACACTGTCATTCAGCAACCTCAACCGAATCATGTTTGTATTCCCTTCCCTATAGACAAAGCATCTCCATCCCTGCAGACCACCTTCATGGTCAAGCTGCAGGACAACAGAATCGCCCGGCCGCACCACTGGCTGGCCTGTCTTGATGGTGAGTGAGGCACTGGGAAAGTAATCTGAATGGTAAATAAAAAAATGATACAGTTATTTGTATGGAATGTGTATCCCCCTTTACATATGTGGGAGATTGAACTGTAACACTTATGTTCATGTGGTACATTTACCCAGGACTTTGATGGAGAGAGCGTCACTCTTTTGCATATTGCTTTCGTTCTCGCATTGATAAGAGCCTGAGTTTTTGGGTGAGGCAACGCTTATCTTCCAGATGTTGTTTGTCATCGTTTGTTTGGTATCGTTGATGTACCATGTCACATTGCTCCGACTTGTGCTGCTGTCACATCTCAGAAAAAATAAGTCCCCAGAGAAGAGCTGCTTGAGTAATGGGGACATAGAAATTTTGGCTGCAGGAGACAAAGGAAAAAAATACATGGAGTAAAGTATTTTTGGAGGCATAGTTAATGATATCACAAGAAACCACACAAGGCTGTTGTACATGGTTAGCTGTGAACTATTGACATTTCACATTCTTGCAAGGTTATAGGGAAGACAAAGGGTTAACACCTTGACCTTGCATGTGTGAACACTGATTACCTTGTGGCTTTTGCTGACATCTTGCCAGAAGTGCGAACACTGTAACAAAATATGAACAAATGTCATTCTTTAATAAAAGTCTTTAATGGCTTATATTGGCTGTGTGTGTGTGTGTGTGTGTGTGTGTGTGTGTGTGTGTGTGTGTGTGTGTGTGTGTGTGTGTGTGTGTGTGTGTGTGTGTGCACACAGTATTTGTTTCCTAATTGTTTTGCAGCATTGTACATTTTGTTTTACTTTATTTTTTATTAAAAATTATTATTATTAGGAGACATATTAACTGGCATTAATATTAGCTTCTATAAATCTTTATATATAAACCTAAATATTTGGCTTTAGGATATAATAATAAAATATATTAAGAATATAGTGATATTTCTCTCATAAAAAGGCTGCAGCAAAATTGTTGATTTTAAATAAATGACTGAATATTGAATCTTGTATGCATGCAATGTAATGCTTTTATGAATTACATGTCTTTTGTATATATGTATTACATAAATAATAATTTTTGAATCATTTCATTTTTATCAATCTAGTACAGAAAAATACTTTGCACATCTACAAGGTGACACAAGTTCGTCAAAGGGGGACAAGAAGGTCAAAAGTTGAAAGGAAAACTGCTGCACACTGTCTAACTTGCAAAAATATATATTAAGTTTAATAATAGGCAACATTTTGGTACTAGACCATCTTCATTCTATTATTCCTGAAGATGGTCTAATACCGAAATGTTGCTTTTTATTGAACTTTTATATGACTATATGACTTTCATATGACAGTGTACAGGAGTTTTCTTTTGTAGCAGTATTATCACTCTACACATTTCCACACAAAATGTTTAGCAGATGAGTAAAAGGTTGTTGTTTTAATTCTAAAATCTGAATAAATGAAAATATTGAAAATATTCTCACATATTTATTAACATTTGAAAGAATATTCAACATTTTCAAAAATGTAGAATTGTAGACGGTATACATTTAAAAAAAATGTAGAAAACTATTTAATTTGAATGTTCCGATACAATTTGAATAAATTGGATTTGTATAACTAACCCTGCTCCCCGTTTGTTTGCATGCCTAGTACACACCATTAAATGTAAAAGAATATATTTTTTCTATTTAGATATTATATTCAAAATTTTTTCTGATGCAATCAATGATTAATTTGGAAATGATTAATACAATTTTAATTAACCCCTAACACCTTGAGTTAATTGTGTTAGTGTAGACCTCCAATTTGTAATTACCAGTTGTAATTACCCAAAATAATAATAACGTATACTTTACTTTATAACTGTATATACTTTATAACTTTTACTTAAATAACGTGATTGATTCCACACAATGCTCTTTGTCAAGTACAAATCTCTACTTTCATTAATTTTGGGGTGTCTTATTCAATTTTATAGCATTTGAAAAACAAATTGAAATGGTTTTGAAATAGTATTGAGTAAAAGTTGACATATTCCAATCTGTGATTAGCCATCAACATCCATTCCTTTAATTTTAGTCTAAATAATTCCTAATTACTGCTTTTATAACTCAAACATTAGGTATAATTTCCTATAAATGAGGTTCATTGAGCATAAATTTCAAAAATAACTGTAAAACTAAAGTTAATAAGTTAGTGTTACATAGTGTTGAAAACGTTAAAAAAAGTGACAAACATGAAAAAAAGCGTCAAAAGTGTTGAAAAAAGAGACAAAACGTAAGAAAAAGTTAAAAACGTCGATAAAAATCACCAAAAGCGTTGATTTTCAATTTTGACGGGAAGACAACACAAGGGTTAATGTAATTTGTCCCTTAGTTTAGTGTAATTCAGTAAAATAACATCTTCCAACTAAAAATACTATTCACACAGCTTCATGAAAATATTTGGCTTAATGCACAAAAGGTTTGTAATTTATTGCATTTACAATTCTGTAATGACTGTATAGAGAGCCAAACATGACATAAAATGAATTTACTTATTTTTATTAGCTAAGATAAAGGTATTTATATAATCTCATCTTTTAAATCAAAATGTATAAGTTGTCTGATTTTGTTTTAACATTTATTTTTCCTGTCTAGAGATGATGAAAAGTGGCTTTGCCAACGCCCTGCTCCCCTCTCACTGTGACCTGTT
Organism: Etheostoma perlongum; assembly: GCA_026937815.1. Taxonomy (NCBI): domain Eukaryota; kingdom Metazoa; phylum Chordata; class Actinopteri; order Perciformes; family Percidae; genus Etheostoma; species Etheostoma perlongum. Next base: position 14,691,463 of record CM049391.1, on the reverse strand, counting down.
GCACTGCTTAACTGCCTTGCTAAAGGGCACTTTAGCAAATTGTTTACGCACTTGTCAAATCTTAAATGCAATTCATTAAAAAATGTGCAGCTATATGTAAATATGTTTAGCAAGATTTGAAATGGCACTTTTGTTGTATCTTTGATTAAGTGCCTTTTATCACCACGATTTGCAGCTGCAATGACTCCACCTGAGGCCTCACCCTTAGTTTCTGTGTTATATTTTCATACACTGCAAAATGTGACATATGATTTTATAAACACATAAAAAACATCTGTAAAAAAGCAATAGCAAATCTTACCAAATTTCAACTGAGCATGATATAACTGTAATAATACAAACAAAAAGGAAAACCTTACAATCCTAAAACAATCTTTAACCCCAGATAACCAGCTGTGTGTTTCATTGGATCCCTCTTACCTGCCAGGAGCAGCAGATGTTGTACCCCCCCTCATGGCCCTGCCAGAGTAACACAAACAAAAGAAACAACTCAATGACTAAAGGCACTAAGAAGTGACCAAACACTAACTGACTGTTGTCATGTTGAGGAAGTTGCTATTAAGGCTGAGTCAGAAGGGTGGCTATTCCAGTATCTATGTATATTTCCCCTCTGCAGTACTATTTCTCCTCAGTAGTCTTCCCAGTAGCATACCTAACGAGATCTTAACATAACTTAACTAATACAACTAGAGAAAATAGTGAACTTTACCCCAGAAAGTACTGTATGCAATACCTGTGAACCTAAGCACACAATATAACAATAATAATAATATAACAAAGAAAAACAGAGAGGAAAGAGACACAGTTATTCAAAGTAAATATAGAACATAAAGAAAAATGAAGTTGAAACTGGAAGTAGATGCTTTAGAAAGCTTTTTGAGTAGTTATTTCTTTATGACCTTCTGCAAACCTTCACTCTAATAATACTCTCTGCTGCACTAAAAGAGGATGTCTGACAAACTACAGGACAGTATAAGGGTTAACTGAAAAGCAGTGGAAGAGATGATTACTAGGCATGACAATAAACCCATGCAAATAAGCACTAAGGACAGCTAATGGTTAATTCATAGGTCTAGAACCAGAGAACACCATCACTAAAATGGCAAGCCAGAGTTACAAAAAAAAAGTGACTAGAATAGGCTAGCCCACTTTTGTATGGGATATAATAGTTCAACTCACTCAGTAAACAAGGCTGGTAGGGAGGCTCTAATGTAATAATAATAATAATAATAATAATAATAATAATAATAATAATAATTGATAAAAACTTACTTCTGTTTATTATTTGGTATCCAAAAGAGGGAGAAACCAGTGAAACCTGACCCCAGTGGGGTCTTAATAAAACAGTTGCTGTCTGTTTTATTAAGACCCCACTGGGTGAAGCTAAAAGAGGAAGTCAAAATATAGTTTTGTTAAAATTACATTAAAATCATCAGTCAACATGTGACAAATACTATTAATCGATACACAAATAAGAAGGGATATTGTGAACAAGTAAGAACACATTCCAAGAGCTTAGAAGGACATAGTTATATAGCACTTTGTAATAGTTTATGTGTAGGTCATTTCAGGACACTGTGGTGTGAGGTAGCATAGGAAACATGTCAGATAATAGCTTGCATGTCCGATTTGGTCTGGCAACGTCAGGCAATGTTTTATAAGTTAAATAAAGACAACTGAATTATGGTCAGCAACTTCTTCTTTCACACATTCTCGAAAAGCAGAACATATTGTTTAAAGCATAAATCTCACGTACTACAAAATTGTTGCATGCAAGCTAAGTGTCTTAAACATCCGAAAGCATCAAAAGATTGGCGCAAATTCCTGTCAGAAAAACTGTATGCATATTTTTCAAAGATAAAATGCTAAAAATGCACCAACAGATCACATGGTGTGACATATAACAAAAACTAAATGGGTTGTTTCGGTTTCGTTGTCTTGTTTCTTAGAATCCAAACAATGTTTTATTTAGTGCAGTGGGGACATTTTCAACTTAATTCCTATTATTACACAGAGTTACATGATTTTCTTTACTCTAATAAGAGGTTGGTAAAACCAGGCCAATCAAGCACAATGGTTGAAACACCCATTTTAAGCAACTACATTCCAAGAACTACAATGAATGTTGACACATTTCTGAGCAGAGAAAAGAGCAACATTCTGAGAACTGTTTTATTGTTCACATTTAAAAAAAAAAACAGTTTGATTTCTTGGTTTCAGTTACTTGAAATGGCCACCAGAGTCCAGCACTGCATTAAGAAAATAATTCATGAAAAAGGCCTTCTGCAGGTCTGAGCCTGTATGCAGTTGACGGTGCCTGCACAGTAAGCAGCAGTTTCATTGCACATCATATGATATATAAAATGTTTTAATTTTAATAGTGAGTAATTATTTAGGGCTGTGAATTTGCAAAGCAGTGTTATGGTCTGTGTGCAGCCACAAGTGAGTCACAAAGTGCGATCGTATTATTTGAGTAATAGTCACCAATTTAATTGCCAAATTCACACTCGAAAACCTACAGACATTGTTTTATGTTACAAGATTTGAAGCAAACCCCTCTCTGTGCCTCAAAGCTTATTAACCATCAATAATCAATCATTTTCTCTCATCCTGCCCTATACTCCCATCTCTTCTTCTGCTTTGTTTTTATTTTCATTCTGAATCTACTACTCTACTAAGTAAGTGCACTCACTAAATACACAAATAAATAAATAATTAAAAACCTAGCCAGCATATTCTTACTACTGTATGGTCCATCTGCCCGTGACCCAGTTTTCTCTCCTTGCCTTTGGCATGAGAGGCGTTCGTACAGAATGCACAAAGAAAAGCTAGTTTCTCATTCTCAGAAAAAAGGACACTGGGCCGCAAAGGCAGAGGAAGCACCAAGGTTGGATGGAAGTGTGATGAATACACACCATGGAGTGTAGCACCATTAAAGGAGAGCACCCACTAGAGCTCTTATTAAGAGTTACAATGCAGGTATCATGTCGTCCTTAAGAGGTGGGATATAGCAGGATTCAGAGTGTATAGAGTGTACTACTGTGTGCATTAATGTATTTCAACACAGCTTGACTTCCTCTGTCCTCCAATGTTCTTTTTGATTGTCTCTAAAAGCAACCCTAAAGCAAGCATAAGGACAGTTATCACTCAAACACTCCAACTGAATAATTGGGGGCAGGGGGGATGGAGGTGCAATGTGAACGTCAAACCTCTCTCTCGCTCTCAGCCATGTTTCCCGGTCATGTTTACTATCTAATAGAGGCAAAACCATACAAATAATTAGTGCTATATGTCCAATTAGTGTATTTGTTATTAACACTGGTACAAGCAGTGACTAGCAGATTAGTATGTTTCAACCAAAGTGCTTGTTGAAGAGCGTCTAAAACCATCTCCTACCACACCTTTTTAACAACATGAATCTAATAATTTCCTTAACCTTTCAAAACTGACAATCACCCCCACTTTATGTAGCAAATGGCCAGGTGTGAGGAGGTGAGAAACTAGGTAGGTTTGAAACATCGCTCTTGAGTTCTCTTTTTTTTTGTTCTTCCATCACTTTTGATCACACAACCGAGTACAAGACCATGGATATAATCATGGTTATCCCCATTTGAACGATTATCACATCTCACCCCTTTCTACAATTGGAGGAGTGTCGTAGTTGTCAACATCTATACACTGTTGTCATCAGACGGGATTGGACGACATGTCGTAATAGCTAATTAGTTTTAAGCATCTCCCAACCTAAAGATAACACATTAGCGTTAAAGTGATCATATAATGCTAATTTTCAGGTTCACAATTGTAGTTAGAGGTTATATCAGAATAGGGCTGAGCAATATAGAGAAATTCCAATATCACTATATTCTTGACCAAATACCTCTATGTTGATGTTGCAACAATATTGTATGGTAGATTATTGGTGCTTTAACAAAATGTTATTTACACAATGGGCATTATAACGTGTTACAAAGTGACGCATGTCACTGCTGGACTACAGTAGAGCTGTTTGGAGCAGTTGATGAACAGTGTTTTCTCTTGGAGATGGTAAGTCCCTTTGGGGTGGACTTTGGGCTTTTTCAATTTGTAAACCTATAACATGCACAAAAACGATATATAACACAATAAAGGAAAGGGGGAAAAGCCAATAAGCATAATATGAGCACTTTAAGGTCATTGGTCTTTAGATTTTAGAACAAGGACAGAAATACATGTCTTTTTCTGTTGACACTGGATGAGCCTTAAGATCACATAGAGATCCGAGCCAATGTTCTAAGATAAGGTGTAGAGGATGCAAAAAAAATATGATTAAAAACATAAAATTTCATGTTTTTTCATATTAGTCTGTATATTTTACTCTTACATTTTCAGCTGTATATTTTATGCTTCTATGTAAAGCACACCATGTTTTCCTTTTTTATAAAATACATACATTTGATAGTTTGCCATGCTTGTAGTTATGGCGTTTGCATCAGGTCTGTCAACTTGTTTGCGGATCTAATTTAAAACTTAAGCTGTAGCCCACTCATAGGCCAATCGGTTTTAATTGTGAATGGATATCTGTTACATTACTATCTTTTAAAGTAGCACAAATTTGACGTTTTATTGTAGTACTCCCCCCAGGTTAATCAGTGTTTGTTTTTAAAGGGTCAGTTCACCCACAGCACTACAAACGTAGGCTGAGCACAGGGCATCACTTACTACAATCATACTGAAAATCAAACATTTTTACTGTATAATTTTGGTGATTTTTGGAAGCGAAGTCCCATTCTTCTGCTGTTCGACGACAATAAATATGAAACTGGAGGAGCTCTAAAATAAATTTGCTCCATAGTTCCAGGCAGTGACTAATATATTTGAGCACAGGGCATCATTTTTACTGTATAATTTTTGGAAGCAAAGTCCCATTTGTCTATTGTTAATGACGAAAAATATGAAACTGTGAAAATGGGAAAATCTCACATTTTGAAACTGCCGCTGAAAACGGGCAAATCCCAACAAAGCTAAAAGATGACGTAGAAAAATTTGTAGAAAATATCTGAACTGCAATCTGCATCTTTTTCTAGCATGATAGGCTTGGTGATCCACATTTACAAATATGAAAGCTGTTAAATGAAATAAATGAATAAAGACTGCTCATTGTGACTTCTGGTTGTATTTATACTTAGATACAACAGGTACAACAACCGTGTTGGAACATTTTTGTTTCTCTGATAAAATTATTTAAGCCAAACATACCATAAGAGAAGTCAACTACAACAACAATTTAGGCTAAACATACAATACAATTCCCAAGATGCATTGCAGTATGTCAATCAAAGAGATGAGATGATATTGGCTACTGTAACTGCTTGCACAAAGTAAAATTTGTGAATTTAGGTGAAAATAATTAATTTAACTACAAAACAATGACACCACGTGTTGAGTTTTTGTGAACTTTGACTGTAAATTGCTTTATGCATAATGACAGCACGGAAAGGGTAAGTAAATAGAAAAAAGAAGAAGAAAAAAACACTGACTCCATTGTCAATGTTGGTGCTGTTGCCAATTTGCAAAAGAACTAAATTTTAGTCATGGAAAGTTGTCTACGCAAAGAAGTAACGTTAACGTAAAAATTAACTCACATTATATTGTTGCATGTTGTAGATGTGCAGAGGCAGGTCACATTAGTTTACAAGCGGACTTTTGGTTTTGAAAGATCGTCTATTCTGTGTTTATTTGAAAACAGCTTGTCTAGAGAGAGTCTCTTTATTTTACTGTATCTTAAAAAGTCTTTGTTGAATGCACTTTATCTAATATATACCAGGGGTCCTCAACTTTTTTAAGCCATGGACCCCTTAACTGAAAGAGAGACAGAGCAGGGGCCCCTTCTACATTGTTCAAAATTTCAATATTAAACTGGTCCTAAAATAACTCGTTGGGTGATTTAAAACCTTCATACATACCCGCCCAGTCCGAGTACAGCTATGGATACAGATAATTTATGTGGTAAACTGATACAGATACAAATAATGCTGTACTCGCTCATCCTTAATTATATCAGTTTTAAGCTGCGCTAACTGTAAGGCACTTGTAACAACACTGGTTAGAGTACAGCTTTGGCACAGCTTAGAGGTTTAGCAACTGCTTTTGCTGTGAGTTAACTGGAGTATTTTGCTTGGTGTCTGTACAAGTTAATAATACAATTATGTTACAAAATGTATGTTTTTGGAGCAGCCATGCACTTCAATGAGCACCCACAACAGAAGACAGTCAAGGGGAAACTAATGTACAGACTTCTGTTCCCAAAGGCTATAAGGGGAGGTTACACCGTCAAACAAGTGAAGACAGCGCCAACAATTTGTAAGTTTAAATATTTTTTTAATTACAAACAAAACATAAAACTTTGCATCGTATAGGTACTAAAAAAGAATTTTTCACACACTACAAACAACAAATCCAAATGTGCAATGGTATAGGTGCTAAAAATGACTTTTCACACACAACAGGCTATGTCTTAGACCTGATGCGACTGGTGTTCGAGAAGATCTTCCATGACTTATCTGGAAGCAGTGCAGAAAAGGAAGACTCAAGATTCAATCAAGCAGATTCCAGACTCAGCTTGACAGACCTTCCATAAACGATGCTTTTGCTGACCATGTGTCACGGTTCAGTCTAGGAGGGGTCTGAACCCGACATACTGCCCTGAAGCATCCAGAAACACAAGAGGGGACACGGACACTTCTCCCAAGAAAACCCCAGCACCAGCTCACAAAAGTCCTATAGGCCATGTGTCTGCATTGCCTGCAAAGAGAACAGGGTGTAGTGGACAATCACATTTTTTATCGTTTAGATTTAGAGTAATGATGATTGTTTTGAAACAAAATAAATTTTGTTCATTTTGTTGTCTTGATAATACTGTGTTTTTGTAATAATGCTAAATAATCAATGGGTATTCTTATAAACATTTTATTTATATACTTGAACTGCTAACAGTGGTATCAAATTGGCCTCACCTTTCCATCCCTCTGATTCTCAACTGGCCATGGTCAACTCTGTAAATATTCATTGCATTTTGCAAAGAATATATATTGAGGAACACCGGAGCTTCATTCCAACTCTGGGTGAGACATCACATATCCGTGGTGTCACTCAGGTAATATCGGACCATTCTGATGTAGGATTTTAAAATTAAAGGCTAAATTCTCCAAGTAAATCTACAGTATATTTGAAATCTTTTTCAGGCTTTTAAAGCCATATTTTAATCTTTTTCAGGCAACAGTAAAAAGGAATCCTCCTGTTAAGCCAGCTTAATTCCAAGTCTTGGTGAGACATCACATATGCATGGTGTTATTCAGGTAATATCATTTTGAAATTAAAGGCTTTAATTTCTAATTACATTTATATTTGAAATCTTTTTCAGGCTGTTAAGGCCACATTTTGCTCTTTTGCAGGCGACTGTGAAACGGAATCCTCCTGTTAAGCCAGCTTCATTCCAAGTCTGGGTGAGACATCACATATCAGTGGTTTTACTCAGGTAATAGCGGACCATTCTGATGTAGGATTTTAAACTTAAAGGCAAAAATGTCCAAGTAAATCTGCAGTACATTTGAAATCGTTTTCAGGCCATATTTTACTCTTTTTTTAGGCTACTGGGTGGCAGATTAAAATTAAAAACGGGATCCTCCTTTTAAGCCAGCTTCATTCCAAGTCTGGGTTACATATCCATTGTTTCGCACATCTATTATCGCACCATTCTGATGTAGGATTTTTAAATTAATGTCTAAATTGTCTAAATACAGCTATATTAGAATGTTTTTCTGGCTGTTAAAGCCATATTTTACTCTTTTTCAGGCTACGGTAAAACAGAGTCGTCTTGTTAAGCCAGCTTCATTCCAAGTCTATATATATCACATATCCAGTTTGTCACTCAGGTAATATGGAACTATCACTTTATATATGCTTCCTTTAGGCAATATTATCAGGAAGCACTCCATAAATTTTCATTGTTATGCAGATGATACTCAATTATATCTGTCAATCAAACCGGATAATTTTCCAATGTTAAACTCAGATAAAACTGAAGTTATTGTTCTGGGGTCCAAGCACCTCCGTGACGCATTATCCAAAGAGATAGTTACTCTGGATGGCATCTCCCTGGCCTCCAGCACCACTGTGAGGAATCTTGGAGTTATCTTTGATCAGGACATGTCCTTTAATTCCCACATAAAGCAAATTTCAAGGATCCCCTTTTTTCACTTACGTAATATTGCAAAAAAACTAAACTATTGCAGAAAAACTAGTCCATGCATTTGTGACTTCTAGGCTGGATTACTGCAATTCTTTATTATCAGGCTGCTCAAAAAAGTCCATAAAGACTCTACAGATGATCCAGAATGCTGCAGCACGTGTTCTGACAGGAACCAAGAAAAGAGATCACATCTCTCCTGTTTTAGCTTCTCTGCATTGGCTTCCTGTAAAATCCAGAATAGAGTTTAAAATCCTTCTTCTCACCTACAAAGCTCTTCATGGTCAGGCACCATCTTATCTTAAAGAGCTCATAGTACCTTACAACCCTAAAAAGCACTGCGCTCCCAGACTGCAGGGTTACTTGTGGTTCCTAGAGTCTCTAAAAGTAGAATGGGGGCCAGAGCGTTCAGCTATCAGGCTCCTCTCCTGTGGAACCAGGTTCCAGTCTGGGTTCGGGAGGCAGACACCGTCTCCACATTTAAGAGTAGGCTTAAGACTATCCTTTTTGATAAAGCTTATAGTTAGGGCATATATAATAATATGCCCTACCTAACCAGGGTTTGTGTCTCATCCCCCTCTCTAACCTTCCTGACTCTAACCCTAATTTTCTCTCCCCCTACCCTAACCAGGGTTTGTATCCCATCCCCCACTTTGACCGTCTTGATCTTAACCCTTCTCTTTCTCTCCCCCTACCCTAACCCGGGTCTGTATCCTATCCCCCACTTTGACCTTCCTGACCTTAACCCTGACCCTCCTGACCTTAACCCTAAGTGTCTCTCCCCCTACCCTAACCAAGGGAGGGTTTGGGGAGAGTTGTAGCCTGACCAGGCTCCTCTCTTTACACTGTCTCTCCTGGTTATGCTGTAATAGTTTTAGACAGCTGGGACTTCCTGTGACACACCTAGTTCCTCTCTCCTCTATCTTTCTATCTTTCCAATTATGTGCATCCATGTCCCAGAAATGCTTGTTACTAACCTAGCTCTGGGGAGTCATTCCCCGGAGTCCTTATGTTCTTTTTCCCCCAGCATGTTTCCTTGGATCAGGGAGGCTCCAAAATCATGGTTGCAGCTGTCGCCATGGTCCTGCAACACGCTCTGCGATGCCATGTTCTTCCTGCTACGCTCTGCTGTGCCTACTACAAAGGACTACCAACAACTACTACTTTTTTTGGGACTGTAATTGCCACTTTTCATTCGAACCCCAACCGGCCCGTCAGACACCGCCTACCAAGAGCCTGGGTCTGTCCGAGGTTTCTGCCTAAAAGGAAGTTTTTCCTCGCCACTGTCGCACTGTTGCTTGCTCTGGAGGAAACTGTTGGGTCCTTGTAAATTCTGGAGTGTGGTCTAGACCTACTCTATCTGTAAAGTGTCTTGAGATAACTCTTGGTGTGAATTGATACTATAAATAAATTGAAATTGAAATTGAAATTGAACTATGGAGCAAATTCTTTTTAGAGCTCCTCCAGTTTCATATTTTTTGTCGTCTAACAGCAGAAGTATGGGTCTTTGCTTCCAAACATCTCCAAAATTATACAGTAAAAATGTTTGCTTTTCAGCACGGGTTTAGTAAGTGATGACCTGTACTCAAATGTATCAGTCACTGCCTGGAACTATGCAGCAAATTCTTGTTAGAACACCATCCAGTTTCATATTTTTTGTCGTCGAACAGCAGAAGAATGGGACTTTGCTTCCAAAAATCTCCAAAATGATACAGTAAAAATGTTTTATTTTCGGTATGGATGTAGTAAGTAATAACCTGTACTCAAATATGTCAGTCACTGCCTGGAACTATGGAGAAAATCCTTTTTAGAGCTCATATTTTTTGTCGTCTAACAGCAGAAGTATAGGACTTTGCTTCCAAACATCTCCAAAATGATACAGTAAAAATGTTAAATTTTCAGTATGGGTGTAGTAAGTGATGCTTTTTACTCAAATATATCAGTCCCTGCCTGGAACTATGGAGCAAATTCTTTTTAGAGCTCCTCCAGTTTCATATTGTTCGTCATTAATGATAGACAAATGGGACTTTGCTTCCAAAAATATCCACAATTAAACAGTAAAAATGTTTTATTTTTGGTATGGTTGTAGAAAATTATGCCCCGTACTCAAATGTATCAGTCACTGCCTGGAACTATGGAGCTAATTCTTTTTAGCGCTCTTCCAGTTTCATATTTTTTGTCGTCTAACAGCAGACGTATGGGTCTTTGCTTCCAAACATCTCCAAAATTATACAGTAAAAATGTTTGATTTTCAGTATGGGTGTTCCAAGTGATGCCCTGTACTCAAATATATCAGTCACTGCCTGGAACTATGGAGCAAATTCTTTTTAGAGCTCCTCCAGTTTCATATTGTTCGTCATTAATGATAGACAAATGGGACTTCTTCCAAAAATCTCCACAATTAAACAGTACAAATGTTTGATTTTCAGTATGGTTGTAGAAAATGATGCCCCATACTCAAATGTATCAGTCACTGCCTGGAACTATGCAGCAAATTCTTGTTAGAACACCATCCAGTTTCATATTTTTTGTCGTCGAACAGCAGAAGAATGGGACTTTGCTTCCAAATATCTCCAAAATGATACAGTAAAAATGTTTTATTTTTGGTATGGGTGTAGTAAATAATAACCTGTACTCAAATATGTCAGTCACTGCCTGGAACTATGGAGAAAATCCTTTTTAGAGCTCCTCCAGTTTCATATTTTTTGTCGTCTAACAGCAGAAGTATAGGACTTTGCTTCTAAACATCTCCAAAATGATACAGTAAAAATGTTAAATTTTCAGTATGGGTGTAGTAAGTGATGCTTTTTACTCAAATATATCAGTCACTGCTTGGAACTATGGAGCAAATTCTTTTTAGAGCTCCTCCAGTTTCATATTGTTCGTCATTAATGATAGACAAATGGGACTTTGCTTCCAAACATCTGCAAAATTATTCAGAAAAAATGTTTGATTTTCAGTACTATAGTAGTATGTGATGGCTTGTGCTCAAATTGACCGCAGTGATCTTTCACCACTGTGAATAAAGACACGAGGAAAAAGGTATGGATGCACACTCAACTTTAGATACTTGCGGCGCCAAAGTTTTTTGTTTATCTTAATTTGCTTTAACTTTATAACTGTTGTTTAACTGCTATAAATCACCATATGTATTGGCTTAATTGAATCACGAGACTAAGCGTTCAAATGGTGTGCTGCATGAGCATTTTTTATGAAGATATAATGCTTTAAAGTCATGAAAACATTTATAAGTGGAGAAAACTGGGACTCCACAGCAAAGGAAAAGTTGACGGACGGTGACGCTAGAGAAACCAGAAATGTCTGCATAGCAAGGTAACACAACGGGTAACTGAAAAAAAATAGGTTTTTGTATTTTTGTGTGAGTGATTATTGATTTAAATGACAGAAATCAGAGTCAGACCAGTGGTCGGTCACCTCCTTGACAGATTCATGAACATTGCACAAACTATTCCACACATGTAAATGCAATATCTGTCATATTCTATTTCTTTTTTTTTTTTTTTTTTAAACGATATTTTTTATTCAAGAAAGGTAATACTGTACAGGATGCATATAAATAGAATATCTTGAAATGGTTTAACATTACTTTGTCAATCAAATCCCACCCACCCACCCACAACAACCACTTACTGCCATTAAAATAATTAAGGATAATAAAAATAATAATAATAATAATAATAATGAAAATAAGTACATAATAATAATAATAAAAAATAATAATAATAATAATAAAATAAAAAAAATAAAAAAAGGGGGGGCATTCCACACACATTTTACATGCCTTTAGCTTCACATGGTTGAAAAACACATCAGGGCCCTATTGTCTTATGGGAGAGTATTGAGCTTATCAAAATACAAAATCAACAGGTCCCATATTTTGTGAAATTTACTAATTGATCCTCTGGTGAAGTACTTAATTTTTTCCAATTTCAAGAAAAACATTAGGTCACTGAGCCAGACAGACCCTTTAGGTGGATCAGGAGATTTCCACTGTAAAGCTATTCTTCTACGGGCTAACAAAGAGGCAAAAGCAAAAGCATTCTTCTTATCAGTGGGCAACAAGATCTCATTAATCAAGACTCCAAAGATGGCCATGTATGCAGAGGGTTTCACTTTGGTATCAAAAGCATCGTTCAAAATGTTGCAAACATGTGACCAAAAATCTCTTAGTTTAGAACAGGTCCAAAACATATGCGACATATCTGCTGGTGTAGAATTGCAGCGCTCACACCTATCTTGAATGTCAGAATAAATTCTTGATAGTTTGGATTTTGTGTAGTGAATTCTGTGAAAAACCTTGAACTGTATCAAGCTAAGACGGGCACAGGATGAAGTGCCATTTACTCTAGCCTGAGCGCAGTCCCAGACTGCATCAGAGATTTCCCTCCCTAGTCCTTCAGCCCATTCGGTTTTAAGCCGCTCTAGTGACGTTTCCTGGAGAGAAGTTATTATATTTGAAATGTTTGAGATCAGTCTCTTGTGCTGAACTGGAGTCCGCAAAATTTTCTCAAGTCCTGAGTCTGTTGGTAAAACAGGAAATGATGAACTCTGGCTTTGAATAAAATGACGGACCTGAAAGTATCTAAATAAGTCTGACCGCTGTAAATGAAATTTCTCAGTAAGATCAGTAAAAGTGGCAAAGACACCGTCTATATAAAAGTTGTAGCATATAGTTAGACCATTCCTACGCCACAGTGTGAAGGTATGGTCCATTCTGGATGCAGGAAATAGATGGTTGTCACAAATTGGGCTATACACAGAGAATTCTTTCAGCTTAAATTTTTTTCTGAATTGTGCCAATATTTTAAGAGTGGAAATTATCACAGGGCTAGATGAGAATTTGGATGGTGAGAATGGTAATTTTGCTGTAATTAAAACAGGGAGTGAAGTAGAAAAGCAAGAGTTTGCCTCAATTTTGCACCAATCCAGGTCTGGGGCCTGATACCAGTATGATACTTTTTGTACATTGGACGCCCAGTAATATTTTTCCATATTGGGAAGTGCTAGGCCACCCTGGTCTCTGGGTCTTTCCAAAAGTTCTCTACGGATTCTAGGATTTTTTCCAGCCCACAAAAATGAGGAGATTAATTTATTCAGAGACTGGAAGAAAGATTTAGACAAAAAGACTGGGAGACATTGAATCATATTCTATTTCTACCGCATAGGTAATAAAGCCATTTTATGAATGGATAAAGTGAGTCAGGATAAGCAGTTCTTTATTTTTATGAGGACCTGTTAGAATCAAAGACACAAGGGAGACAAAGAAGGGGCCTGAATCCACTGTGCATGAAAGCCAGCGAAAGATAAAGGGGGAGGGAATCATATCATGTGTTTTGATTGATGGAGTGACTGAAATAATGAGCGAGAGATGGAGGAGAGGTTGCAATGTGTGGTGAAACAGTGAGAGACAAAAAAGACAAGAGTGAGAGGGAGTAATGAATAAAATTAGGGATAATTTAATAGAAGAGCATTTGGGTGCGAGAAAAGAAAGCAGAGAGAGCAACTGACAGATGGATGGTGGAAAGTCGGTACCCAGTGAAGTACAAAGAGAGGAAGGAGAACGGAGAGAGATCAATTTGAAGTAAGAGAGAGAGGACGCCACACTGGAGAGAGGGTGCATTAATGTGTGTGTAATAGAGAGAGAGAGGGAGAGGGAGTTGCTATACTGGGGCATAGAGTAGGTGAAAGTGTGTGTGTGTGTGTGTGTGTGTGCGAATGAAAACAGAGAGAGGCTGCACAATACACTGGCTCAATACTGACTCACACCGATGCACATTTAAAGACTAGAGGGAATGAAAATGTGATTTTTGAAGAAAAAAAGCATATCACTTTTTGTTGTTTTTCCTCATCTATTTTTCACCAACTGGATCTTTTTCTCAATTTATAATCCCAGCCCCCTTTTTTACTCTTTTTTTGGTTTATCAAGGAGGTCACTGCGGATACAACGAGGCGCAGCACAGCTTGAACTGCAGACTAAAAGGTATTTACTTTTTCATGTTCATGTTTACTTACATTTTTGGTTTGAAATGAAGAACAATTCAGTTGCTGTGCTTGTCTTACAATCAAAGTAATGTAAAGTGTTTATAATACAAAAAGAAAGGGTGAATGATTATAGTATACTAAAGACAGTGGTGATACTGTGTGTGAACTCTAAAATTAATTTAAAAGACATTCATTTAGAAGTATTGGGCACACAAAGAAAGAAGAAATGATCTTTAGCAGTAAGGTGTGTGTGTGTGTGTGTGTGTGTGTGTGTGTGTGCGTGCGTGTTTGAGGTTGAAAGTCACAGCGCTTTACAAAAAGAATTGTGTGCTGCTAAAAATGTGATGGGGCGTTACATTTTACAAGCAAAGTGGGAAGGAGACAAAGATCACAGAGCTTGCACAGATCACTCAACAGAGTGCTCTGGTGTTTATAAGTTATGATTTACAGCATAAGGAAGCTGTAATGAAGATTATGGAGATGTGTCTGCTTGTAGTTAATGTGAGTCATTTCTAACTAAAAGTATTGCTGTCTGGAATTTTCTTCTGGATACAGTAGGCAGTGATGGTGGAGAAGTTCATTTCTCTAAATGAGCCATTCATGCTGAATCCAACTTTATGGCCATAATTAACTCCCTTGTGACTAGTTAAGACCCTGTTTCATGTAGATTATTCCATGTTCATTTCAATTTCACATTGCAGTATTTTACAACTGCTCCCCCACAGTTACAAAGCAGGTTATGACCTGTTGTTTTACAGTGATATATGCACCAGAATTAATGGGGGGTGGTAATTGGTATAGATAACATAAGGTACAAATCAGCCAGGGAGGTGAAAGGAATATTAATACTTGTGCTTATGTAAAACCTACATTTATGTAATACCTACTGTATATTAATATTATCCAGACACTTACAGTGTTGTATTACATTTAACAAATTCAAATGAGAGCTCATCAACACCCACATTTCACACACTTCTTTAGCTGCGACTTGTCAAACTCGCAGTATTTATGGAGTCAGCTGGTGGAAAGGTGGAAACCCTCTAAGGACTCAAGAGA
Organism: Etheostoma perlongum; assembly: GCA_026937815.1. Lineage (NCBI taxonomy): Eukaryota > Metazoa > Chordata > Actinopteri > Perciformes > Percidae > Etheostoma > Etheostoma perlongum. The sequence continues at coordinate 14,676,174 of CM049391.1, read as the reverse complement.
ACTAACTCTCACACATTTGCATACATATATACACACATACACACACACACACACACGACCAAACGCCTCTGTGCACTTTCATCCTACAGCGGCAACATAATTGACTTTGCACAGCCTCCTAAGACCTGCCCAACACGCTGTAATGCACAATAAGCAATACTGGCTTTAAAAGCTATTTTTTCTATTGGCAAAGTCGACCTGAGGGAATTAATTTGGAAAAGGAAGAAAAAAACAGGGCAATTTAAAGCAGAGTGGACACACTAAGATTAATGGCTTCCTAAGAAACACAGAACAATTGATTATAATGGAACAAAGAATGTTGGGTAACGTTATCAACGCCAGGGAGGGACTGAGTGATTATACTTAATGCCAAAAGATAAGTGATGCCAAAAGAGAGTGTTGTAATGAAACAATCGAGTGGAAGATGAAAGACATAAATTACACTGAATTGGCCAGAAAGCTTGATGTGTCCGTGGAGATGTTTGTGTCACTCTGATTCAGAAAATTTCCACCACCACTGTCTACTTATTTCCACTCCATCCTGTCATGCTGTTCTTTCCTGCCCAGTCCTGTTCTGTCCTCGGTTCTCTGCAGGAGGAGCATGAGTCAATACACAGGCCGGTCAGTGCAGCAGATGTGCCAGTGCTATATAGTCCAGTAATTCTCCAGGGTTTGGTTGTGGAGTAGTACAGTTAGACTATTAGCTGCAAGCTTCTACTGTATCTATGGAGCAGAAATGCAAAACCCACAACAAAACGTTCCTTAAATCAGTCCCATGGGAGTGTTAAACTGGGCAACAGCTGTGTGGAGCTAAGTGTGTGCAAAGAAATGCCACAGACCATCTTCGGCCTGACATTTAAAGTGACATTAAAGAACCTTGAGAAGTAATTTAATGTTTAAATAAAAATTAGCATCTAATATGATTTTGAATGAACTTGTGTTATTGTGTTATTTGTGCAGCTGGTAGTCTCATTGTTGTGCTCATTAAGATAATACGGGAGACAAGAGCTGTTTTCCCTGACTCTGCAGGCTTTTATTATTACATACAAAGAGATTTCCCCCAGGGAAAAGATCTGGAGGATTGCCGTAAGCCTTGAAAACAGAAGTCAGCAAACTGCAACACATCCACCATTATGAAGAACTGAAATAGCTCACGCTTTACAACTTACAACTAGTTCATATTTGCACAGATGGCTCAGAGAGCAACAATTTTACAATTTTAGAGATTTTAGATGCACTGATTACAGGGACTTTATTAGGAAACACTTCTATGTACTTGGCCACGTTTAAAGCAGGACACCAGTTAGTTTAAAGTGTGTAAATCAACAGGAGTAATACATCACATGATGACAGAGTTGTAGCACAAGTGGGTGATTATAGACCTTTAGCTATAGGATAAAATACCTCATTAACCTCACTGTTTGCTGATGTAATTCTGGGTTGCTGAGCAGTCTGTTTCAAGCCAACAGGGTCAAATGGCACTTTAGCTGGTGTTTTTTTGGCTCAGTTTAGGGTTGTAACAAGGTAGTATAGGTCTGATTAGAGTCAAGCGCAGGTGTAAAGAACACGCTTTCCACAAAATATCTTGGAGGGAAAGTGCACATTTAATGTCTCCATTGCTTTTCCTGTCTAACATCCAACTTCGGTTACTAAAGAGATGCTCTCCCAAAACAGATGATGGTCCCATTTGATTGCAAATACTACATGTATCCCCACACTTTCTCTTACCATCTTGCTTATTACACAATCCTAAGTTTATAGTGTAATAGTCATAAGTAGAGTATAAAGTTAAGAATGAAGGATCTTTTTGTCTGTAGAGCCAATTACACCCCATTACATGGTAGGTGGATGAACTGTAATGGGGCTCGACAGGCATCGACATGGTCCTCACTTTGTCAGCTGTGTCTAACAGCATTTATTAGTATCTTGTTAACTTTTGTCTCTCGGTGTTACCTTTATGTCAATGGACGTGCAAGGTAAGTGAAACTGTCACTAGTGGACAGTCTATTTGTGGCTATTTATCTGCCATAAAATCCATCCTAAAGCCTTAATCCTGCACCCATCTCTGTGTGTCTGACTAGTTTGTCTGTGGTCTGCTTTTATTGTATTTGAGGCCTGAGGTCTTTAGTCAGCTCTGGGACAAGTATAAAATGTAAAAGATGGCCTTGAAAAAGTTACTTGATAACAGGAAATGTATAGAAAAGGTATACATATGTTTTATTAGAAATGTTTGACTGCATCGGCATTTCCTGCCTTCATTTGTTATTGCGAAACAGAAGGCAACCGTCTGCACAGTTGCCTTTTGAAGTCTCTGTTTTCATGACATTTTAATGCATTTTGTTACGTCATGTGTAGAGAGTGAAAGGGAAGTTTGTATTATATGAAATCAGCTATTTTACATTTGGTCAGCATTGCATATATATATTTCAGATAATCAGTCTAATTTATTAGAGACTGGGTGTTGTGCACCCACACAAACTAGTGTCATACACTTAAGTTTGGTTTCAGTGCTGCTACAGACATGTGCGCGTGGACCTGGGACCTGTTGTCATTTCATTCATTGCTGAAGGGAACACTTCATTACTAAATAGGAACAATGTGTCTCATAGATTGGCCCTTATGAATTAAACTGATATACTAACCGACAATAACAACTGGGAAATAAGTTCTTCTAAGACATTAAGTGTGCTTCTTCATTAATATTATATTAAGACTGAGGGTGCAGATTAAGTCATGTTCGCACAGTTTTAAACATTATATTGTGCAGAGGTTCTCATTCTTGGAGTTGGTATCCATCATGGGGGTGACTTGATTTGGAGACGGGGATGTGGGAAATTTGTAAAACAGAATTTTGTTATTGATATCTTTGATCAAGAGAGTCGACTTGGCATACATTTGACTTTCTATATCATCCATGTACAGCTAGGGAATATAATACAAATCTATTCTACACTCATATTCATATAACTTCATCAAAATGGGCAGACCTGAAAACGGGATCATATGCCAGAACCGGTAAAAGTTTAGATTCCTGATTTAGGGATTTCTGTTGTGAATGTGTACGCTTTAGCTACTGTATCAAACGATGTTCACGGGAAGGGGGAAGTCTCAAATAGTGCAGGGGATGTTCACTCCTAAATCAGTGCTGCATTGAGGTCTCCCAGTCCATCCAGCCAAGTTTAGCCCAAGCAAGGCCCTCAGCGCATGCTCCACCTGACCCAATTATATCCAGTCTGAGGGGAAAGATAGCCCACTTTGATCTACATGAGACCGCTAGCCAAGCTCAAGCTGACTGGTCTGGCACTAAATGCTGCTTTCTGCTAAACATTCAGTACAGATGTGCTTTGAGTGCTGCTTAAAGAGTCACACTTTGTATGTGAACACAGGGTATGCGTGTATGCCCATGCACACATGCTCTGAACATCAGGCGAGCGGTGTGTAACCTACAAAGTAAGCTGTGGCCCCTTTTTTCTTAAAAAATGGTGAGGTGGCGATAGGGAGGATCAAGCTGAAACGCAGATCAAAGGAGCAGCATGTTTATTGTGAAATAGAGAGCTAGGAGTAATTATTTTAATTATCCATTTAATTACTGATTAGCAGTGTTGTCGTTTTTTGCTTGATTAACATCAGATATGCAATTGACTAACAGGCGTCTGTTTGTGTTGGATAGGAGCAGTTCCCCTCCCCCACTGAGGGAGCTGCCAGAATGGGTGCATGGAGGATGAATTTCTTGCTGGTATTGTTATCTGCCTGTAAAATGAATGAAGGGTGCCGTGATTGTCAGTTAAACACTTTTATTTCATCTGATTTTATCAAGCACAGATTTAATTACAGCTTGAAAATGCTGAGCCCTGTCATCACAACAGGAAAGCATTCAAATCAGTGGCATTCCTCAATACATTTGAATGCTTATTTTCTAAGTTTTAGAGAACATAGACATTAAAACTTAAATTATTTGTCCACCGTATTGTGCTTTGGAGTTACCTTTTAATGAATGCTGAAGCAACAGACACAGTCATGGTACCCAATTCTCATACCCCAGCTTGGCCCTTCCCCCTTAAACTCCTACGTCAGAGCACCACCCCCAGACCTGATGGCTAATGATGTACCATTCATATAAACCAAGTGTCCTCTCCCCCCAGTTTAGTGACTCATCCCATCAATCCTGTGTTGGAGTAGGCTTAGAGTGTTCTTGACGGCTCCTCATCACTGGCAGCGTGAAAGAGGCCGAAGGGTGGAGACCCAGTGAAAGAGAGGGATATAGAGGACAAAACTTGGCGCTCCACTTTTGCAGGATGTAAAAGTGGGACAATCTGTTCCTTGGATCCTCTCCAATTCTACTTTCCGGGGACCGATACACTGAAAATATATCTATACTCATGCTCTGTCCTACATAGGGAGATAGTGAGTGAGTGAGTGAGTGAGAAGAGGAGAAAGAGAGACTGACAAAAAAAGGAACTAACAGTCCATTAAGGTCTTTATAGTATATATTCATTTAAGACTTGCCAAAAGACACTGTTACAGCAAACTTTACAGAGTACTGACAGTAACATATTTTAACAGCAGATCATTTATAATGAAATATGTTGACACATTATTTTTCATTGTGCATAATTTGCATCACAGTAAACTTGAGTTTGACTTATTAGCCAAAAACATACATAATGTTTTGTTTATATGGAAACCCCAAGGAATAAAATAAACCAAATGAGCCGTGAAGTCATTACTACAACTTTGCTGCGCTTTGCAAAAAGCAAGATGTATAGAAAAGCTCTCAGAAAAGACAAAGACGAATAGAAACAAGAGATATCAGTGACCTCTCTGCTAATCTCTCCATCCATCCATCTTAGCTGTCCAGGTGCTCAAGGAGGGTATCTATCTCTGTCCTCGTTATCATGATTAATCAGTTCCTAATTCTTCATCTTGCTCTCCCTACATTTCCTTACTGTCTGTGGACCAATGTCGGCCCAGATCTATCGAAAGCCTCTCTCAGAGTCTCTAGATGGCTTCTAATCATAAGAAGTCAAGCCGCTCTATCAGTCTCCCAAGGGTAAGCCAACTTGCCAACTTCTGAAATCTTCAGATGTCCCTGTTTTCTACTCTATTGTATGACTGACCCAAGTTTTGAGACAGGAGCTCATACGCACAGAAAAACAATTGTATGACAAAATTACATAATGTAGTGCATGTGTAGACATGAAAGGATACTATGATCACATTTCTTTAAGTCTGACTTAAAACTTTGACTTTAATCAGGTTCCCATATAAACATTTTTTGGTCTCTGTAATCATTTCTTCTGTTCATACTGGCCATTAAGAGATCCTTCCTAATGGAAAAATTCATTATTTATTCTGTGTAAAAATACAATTCATAGTTTATCTGAAGCAGATAAAGTTATTAAAATTAGTTAATTCACTGTTCAATTTTAATCTTTTAGTACAAAATGTTTTCCTTGTGTTATGATCCCTCCACTGCAGCTTAACAAGAAAACATGGTCACAAAAGCATATAGATGAAAAATACATTGCAAATGCCTTAGAAAATCTCAAACTGTAAAATCCTTTGCATCACATGTTTACAGACTGACTTATAGCTGATTGCAGCCATAAATAGACAAGCACACTGCTTAGATTTTGTTGCACAGCATCTACAGGACTTTGAGATATCAGTCAGTGTTCCAGTCATGTAAATGGAGCTTTTCGATACAATTGTAACGGCTGCAATTATGAGTAAAACATTTAAGTGATCAATCTTGCACACCACAAGAGAGGAATAGCTTTCTGGCTGTTCTTGTGTATGGTGCCCAGCATTTTCCAATGGCAAAACCAGCCATCCCGGCAAAAATATGAAATTTAATTTGGTTTTAAATAATTTTCTGTGTTCCTGCCCAAAGTAAAAAAAAGAAAAGAAAAGTAGACTAAGCCTTAAGTCCTTGCTGACATTACAAGCAACCAGTGAGTGGCTAAAATAAAAGAAGATATTCAGTGTGAGACAGTGAAAAATTAATTTTCTGCCTCTGGCAGAAGATGGAGAAAGGCTGTTCTTGTCAGGAGAGTGAAATTCATGCATTTCTACCACCACTGTTCTCCCAAGAGAAAGAAAAGTCAAGACTAGTTGTAAAGACAATGGCCAGCACAGGGACAGGAGAGCCAAACAGCTGTCAAAAGCAGCAGAGCGTAGGAGTTGAGTGACGGGATGGGGAAGGCAAAAGCGACACGAGTTGTGACGTCCATAATGACTTGTACAGGCTGAGGAGAATGTTTCAGGGGGTGTGATTGGGGTTGCCATAGTAAGAATGTGAAATCAAACAGCACTCTAAACATGACTCTATCCCATATGTCATCCTGTTTATAGCCTCACATTACTGTTGATTTTGAAGCAGTTCTCCACTTGCTCTCATTCCTTTTCCAGTCACGGCTGTCCTAACCCCGCTTTTCTTTTCTCAATCTGATTACTCTGCTTTATGCTAACTACAACTCTCACTGTCTTTCTCTCTTGTGTATTCCCCTTTCACTTTTACATCCCAATTATTAAGCTCCCGTGTACTCTCAGCCTGTCCTTCAAATTCCTTATCTTGGCTAGTGCAGACTCAATGTTGTTCAATATTTAATGACACTTTGTTCATGAATCAACCTCCTTTATTCCCTCCTGGTGTACTTGAATGATAGTGTTAATCTCCCAAACCTTGTGAGTGTTAAGACGCTGCACTTTGTCAGCTTTTGACAAAGTTGACAGTGGCCAGTGGTTGGTCCTGTAGTGTGATATTCCATATGAATACAGGCCATTGGTAACATTGGTACTTGTGATTATTGTACCATAATAAGCACTGAGACCCTTAAATCTACTGCCAGTGGAGAAAAATTAGTTTGCTAGATACACATTTTTTCCAGAACCTTTCTTTATGCATCTTATCCCATCCCCTAATGTATTGTAAGTGGTCAGATACTTTTTTCCTCCGGTTTTCTCTTTCCGTCCTCACTGGTTCACTTGCTCTGACAGACGCTGTGGCCCATCCTGTCACTCTCAGAGCATCTTGTGGATTTGACCACAGCCAGCCCTGTTCCCTCTGTGGTAACGCTCTTTCGTGCAGAAAAGCTTGACTAGCAGACCTACTTTAGGCCATCGAGACATTAACAGACCAGGCTTGGATTGTTTTGCATACATCCGGTCAATCATCCAAACACTGCTGACTTTAAGCAGTAACTATTGCTTTTAAAATAAGGTTGTCTTGGAAGATACAGTAACTACCGTTTGGAACCCATAACCCAAATCCTTAGCCTAACTCCTAACTTCCTGTTATTGCAAAGCTATTTGGTCCTCACATAGGACTACAAAGACATGCAGACACATTTTAAACTGTGCAACTATCAGAGGTGGAGCCAGCTTTGGAAAACCAGCACTTTTTCAAGCCTAAAAAAAAAAAAAGAAGCAGTTCTCTTGTTACAGTATTTTGAATATGGGTATGCCTCTTCATCAAATGTTTCTGTTGGATTTCTGGCTGTTGGCTAGCTTCTTCATCTCTACGTTATTATTTATGTCATATGTATTACAGGCCACTGTAAGCCGTGCCAGACACCTGTTGATGCCCTTGGTCACCGATAGAGGTTGATATGTCAAAAGTCATAGATTTACTTTACTACTACTATTACTACTGCCCCTTTAAACTTCATTGGCACCATATTTTCTACATATTTTACTAAAAACTGATTGACTCAGTATTTGCATGTTGGTGATCCTTGATTGAATGAGTTTAGATCTGTGTCCTAATTTCATCTGATATTTTATTGAGTTCCATCTGTCCTGATACTCATCAATTTCAGACTCCCAACTCATGTGATATTCCGAGCACCAAAGTGGGAGATTCCCGTGGGAAATTGCGTCATTCACCATCATTAAGGCGGCTGTTGGCAATGGTCCAGATCTGCATGATGGCAAAGCCCCTGTAGCCAGACTTCACCACAGAAAAACCAGGACAGAACATATGGAGGCGTCAGTATGCCAGATCTGAAACACACTGAAGAAATGAAACCACCTTAAAGCAAAAAATCCACCCGAAGACACTGTTTTTTAAAATAGTTTTGTATTTGTGGGTCAATTTTATTGGTTCATAGTATTTTCTTCTTCCTGCAGATATCTGGCGAAATGCAGAAGACCTGACATCATGTTAATTAGGATATTTTTTATACTGAATGTAACCAAACAGTTCACACCTACTCCAGCTGAAGGTGTGCTGGAGGGTATCAAAAAAGCTCTGTAGCATAAGTGACATATTGACACATTCACCTGGCCATAGGCTGACTACACAGCAACAATCAATGCAAAAGCCCTATGTCTTTTTTGCAAATCCATGACCTCGCCTTGGCGAATAAACCAACTTTTATTTGGTTTAAAGTATACCGCCAGCCATATTGTTGTTATTAAAGCTGTTAGAACTGCATCAAAGTTTGTGCGACAAGTTCAGCCATGTGTCTGGAGGTTGTCACAAAGTATTGTGGGTATTAGTATTACCTCATTAAACCATGTCAACATGGTCAAGCCAGTGAGTACGCCAACAGGTTAGTCACAACACCTCATTTAGAAACCCCACCAGCATCACAATGACTGATGATGTTTAACAGTGTACATGTATCTAAGTATCTGAGAGTGGATTTTTTTTTTCTTTAAGGAGCTCACATTTAGCTGTTAGCCCTGGGTGGTGCCTCAGACATAGGTTGGCTCCATCAAGTAGCAATGATCTTGACCTCATGTGAAGCTAAATTTCATATCCAAGTCATTCTCTTCTGCAAAGAACCTGTGATGCAAATTCACAGAGTTTATATATAGCCTGTCTTTCATCAGCCTGTTATTCCCCTTTGCATTCCCAGTGGCTAAATGGAAAATGTGGACCAGCTGTGTGCTCATTCACACATGTGGACTTATTAGCATTGCTGGTGGCTAGTTTCTCTATTATTGCACGTGTTTTTTTTACATACTTTTTCTTTTTTTGCTAAGTTAACTCTACACTATTAATGTAATGCTCAGAGTTAAATGACCAAAGTTTACTCCCTTCTCTGCCTGTTTCCCACAGCATGTTTCTAAGGATGAAGCCAGTCTCATGGGATAGCCATGTTTTGTCTCCATGACAGCTATGTCACTCAGCCCTCTCGGCAGTGACCCCTGCACAGCAAAGGATGCTGGGAAATAACGAGCACTTTTATCCCGGTCAGGATGACAAAGATGGGGAGGATGAGGAGGAGGAAGAGGAGCAGGGAAGAGAAAACAGAGAAGGGGAAGATGGAAGTGACACGGAGAATGGAGGGTTAGAGGGTCTGGAGGAGAAGGAAATGACGAGTGGACGACAATCCTGGGAAGGGAAAGGTGGCGAGGTGGTGAAACCAGCAGCCGTTGTGGTTGGTAGACAGAGAGCAGACCGACCACTGAGGCCGGGCAACCTGGTCAATCGGGGTATTGCATACATGTCCAATCAAGCCCTGCTACATCATCAACCAGCCAATAAGCAACAGCAGCATCTCATCGGAGCCAATCAGCAGCCTCATCACGCAGGCCTGAACGCGATGCAGAAGAGACGAGCTCTCATGGAGCGCAGCATGACCACAGTGGCTCCCATGGACGACACTTTCCTGACCATGATGGTGTTCCGCATTGGAATTCCTGACATCAAACAAACAGTAAGTGCATGTTCTCATAAATGCATACATTTCATAAAACAAAGACTACACATGGTTCCTCTTGACCCTTAATCTGACACTGATATAAATCTTCAAAACCTGGAATCCAGTAAAGTCGAGGCAGACAAAATTAATGTAGCTCAGGTCAGTTCCTCATATCTAAAATTTGTGAGAAAAATGTTGTTGAGCTCAATCAAAATCTAACATTTAAAAGTTATGTATGTAAAAAAAAAAAAAAGTCTCCTTTGCAAACAGGGCACTGACTGGAGGTCTTTCCAAATGAGGAAGTAGTTCAAGCCAATTCTCTGCGGTATAACTGCCTCAGAGAGAGAGAGATAACTTAATATAACAATTTGACAAACTGAATTTCTCTACAAATTAAGGATAGCTCAGGCTTTACAATGCTAAGCCAATGATGCATTTGGCTTCTGGAAGCTTTGGCGATTCTCTTTTTTGTACAAGTACAGACAAAACCAAACTTTTTTTCAATAATTTTACTGCAGTGTTTTCCTCTTCATATGTTTGAAGTTAGTTGCTAAGAAGAACCCATGGGTGCTTGATACATACAGTACATTTTATTTATGTATTTATTTATCAGGCAAATAGTTTGCACAATTGTACAAACACATCTCTTATTTCAAAGCATTTTCATTTAAGGTCATCCAGGGGGATTAATCCCAAAAGTAAGTAGGAAAACACACAGACCATGACTTGTGTTGAGCAACTTGCCAAGGCAGACATTCACTCAACTCCATGAAAGAATCGACCTTGGGTCAGGTATGGTCATATTAGTTTCCAAAACTGAAGTCGGTATCAATTCACACTTACAGCAGCTTTCCGCTGTACTGCAGCGACAGGTGAGAATTGCCCCCCTCCCACACACACACCATATCCAGATGAGAATGATAGATGGACAATCTTCTTTTCTCCATTTTCAGCTCCCTGAACATGCTGACTGTTCTACATGTCAGCTAATCTGCCCTCAATATAACAGTAATTGCTAATTATCTAATAGGTTTTTAATGAGTTTGGGGAGAGCTGGGAAAGTGAGAGACTGGGAAAGAAGGGATATGTGGGAGGCATATGTGTTGCTCCTAGGTCTCCATCAGCCACAGGCATCGTATTCAGCTCTGCAAACCCCTGACAAACAGACCTTGCAGCTGAAATAATATTGAGCTGAAAAGAGGGAGAGAATATTAGGAGCTTGTAAAGAGAGTGAGGGGGAAAATAAAAGACAGAGATGGGGAATGAATAAGCAACAAGGAAGATATATGCATTTACAAAAACCTTAATACTGCACGGTGAAGGTCTAAATAACTACTGCCAAAAAATCCTTGATTGTATAAAGGTTTCACTTTAATATACATTGTACAGTACATTAGACTTCTCTTTCAATGATTAGCCACTCAATGTCTCTTTCTAACAAACACACACACACACACACACACACACATGCACACACAGACACACACACTGCGAAAATGTATGTGCAGCGGTGCTGTGTGCACATCCTCATCATGTGGTCTACCTCCCAGGGACCACCAAGACATTGCTACGGCAACGGGTGCCTGCCTTCACTAATGAACTGGTTGCCATGCCAATAGAGTTGGCAACCCTATTAAATAGTGCAACCTGGGGGGGCAAAAGGGACATGAAAGTGTGCTGAGCTGTGCAATTTTACTTATAGTTCTCTGAAATGGAACAATAGCATTGATGCATACATCTCATTCAGAGCTCCCAGGCCTGTTGTTAAAGCCCTACCCCTGGTCAGCTCTGTCCTTGGGCTCCAGATTCTAATAAGAAAAGGACAGAAGATTTGGTCTTCCTGTGTAAATGCAAGAAAATGTAATAATATGAGGATATGGGCAGTGCCCAAATCAGCATGAAATCTAGTTAGGCATACCACATACACATGATCCATCCATGGGTTTTTTTCATTGAGGCCAGCGAGCCTCTGGTGTATCACACACATACAAATGGTAAGAGGCGAGGGAGCTTTTCTCTTCAAGGTTTTGTTTGTTCTTTCTCTTCTGGATTGTGGCGCAAATTTGACATTATGCATGCAGAGATCAAAGAAGAAAAACACGAAAGGGAAATATTTATTCCGATATAGAATATTAACTTCTACATTAGGGGTAAAAAGAAAAAGTGATGTGAACATAAATAGACCCCAATATCTTGATAGCACAGACCGTAAGGATAGCATAAGTCATCTTATTTCCACAAATGTGGCAGATGATTTATTATTTAAAAGTAATGCATTCATATTCTGCACACGCCACATTCTCATGCATTCATCATTCACCAACTGATATTAATGCTACATTATTAATATATAGTAATAAAATGCCATTGACCAGCTATTTAACAAAACTGACTACATATAGCTAAATTGTGTGTATTAATATAACTGTGTGCACGCTCAGGCAGTGGGGGAAGAAGTATTCACATCCTTTACTTAAGTATAAGTACTAATACCACACTGTCAAAAATACTTTGTTACAACTAAAATTACTCAATGCAGAAAAATCCACACATTTTAGAAACGGGAAACAATCAAAACCGTTCTGTTTGATTCAGCCGTACTTGTAAGCCTACAGTGAGGAAAATAAGTATTTGAACACCCTGCTATTTTGCAAGTTCTCCCACTTAGAAATCATGGAGGGGTCTGAAATTGTCATCGTAGGTGCATGTCCACTGTGACAGACATAATCTAAAAACAAAAATCCAGAAATCACAATGTATGATTTTTTAACTATTTATTTGTATAATACAGCTGCAAATAAGTATTTGAACACCTGTCTATCAGCTAGAATTCTGACCCTCAAAGACTGCCTTCAAAATGTCCACCTCCACTAGATTTATTATCCTAAATTAGATGCACCTGTTTGAGGTCTTTAGCTGCATAAAGACACCTGTCCACCCCATACAATCAGTAAGAATCCAACTACTAACATGGCCAAGACCAAAGAGGCGTCCAAAGACACTAGAGACAAAATTGTACACCTCCACAAGGCTGGAAAGGGCTTCAGGGAAATTGGCAAGCAGCTTGGTGAAAAAAGGTCCACTGTTGGAGCAATCATTAGAAAATGGAAGAAGCTAAACATGACTGTCAATCTCCCTCGGACTGGGGCTCTATGCAAGATCTCACCTCGTGGGGTCTCAATGATCCTAAGAAAGGTGAGGAATCAGCCCAGAACTACACGGGAGGAGCTGGTCAATGACCTGAAAAGAGCTGAGAACACCGTTTCCAAGGTTACTGTTGGTAATACACTAAGCTGTCATGGTTTGAAATCATGCATATGTTCCCCTGCTTAAACCAGCACATGTCAAGGCCCGTCTTAAGTTTGCAAATGACCATTTGGATGATCCAGAGGAGTCATGGGAGAAAGTCATGTGGTCAGATGAGACCAAAATAGATCTTTTTGGTCATAATTCCATTAACCGTGTTTGGAGGAAGAAGAATGATGAGTACCATCCCAAGAACACCATCCCTACTGTGAAGCATGGGGGTGGTAGCATCATGCGTTGGGGGTGTTTTTCTACACATGGGACAGGGCAACTGCACTGTATTAAGGAGAGGATGACTGGGGCCATGTATTACGGGATTTTGGGGAACAACCTCCTCCCCTCAGTTAGAGCATTGAAGATGGGTCGAGGCTGGGTCTTCCAACATGACAATGACCCGAAGCACACAGCCAGGATAACCAAGGAGTGGCTTTGGAAGAAGCATATCAAGGTTCTGGCGTGGCCTAGCCAGTCTCCAGACCTAAACCCAATAGAGAATCTTTGGAGGGAGCTCAAACTCCGTGTTTCTCAGCGACAGCCTAGAAACCTGACTGATCTAGAGAAGATCTGTGTGGAGGAGTGGGCCAAAATCCCTTCTGCAGTGTGTGCAAACCTGGTGAAAAACTACAGGAAACATTTGACCTCTGGAATTGCAAACAAAGGCTACTGTACCAAATATTAACTTTGATTTTCTCAGGTGTTCAAATACTTATTTGCAGTAAATAGTTTTTAAAAAATCATACATTGTGATTTCTGGATATTTGTTTTTAGATTAGGTCTCTCACAGTGGACATGCACCTACGATGACAATTTCAGACCCCTCCATGATTTCTAAGTGGGAGAACTTGCAAAATAGCAGGGTGTTCAAATACTTATTTTCCTCACTGTATATATTATTTGGTAGTTTAATTGATAATAAAACGTATTTTTAAACTACATGTGTGTGCAAAAATGTTAATTTGTAAAGTAATTAGTAAGTAAAGCTGTCAGATTAATGTAGTTGAGTAAAAGGTACAATATTTCTCTCTGAAATGTAGTGGAAGAAGTAGAAAGTGACACTAAAAGAAAAGACTCAAGTAAGTAAAAGAACCTCAAATTTGTACTTAAGTACAGTACTTGAGTAAATCTACTTAGTATCATTCCACCACTGCGCTCAAGTTTACACACACACACACACACACACACACACACACACACAAAACCATTAAATTAGTTTGTTTTAATGATATTGACTCTCAGAGTAAGAGCTGCTAGAGGCAGAAATGATCAAATTAATTACTGAGAAAAAAAACACAAGTAGACTAAGATCAGAGAAATAGTGATAGGCTAAAAAAGATTATAGCTTATATTATGAAGCCTAGCACTTAGAAGCAGAGTCACTAACCGGGGGAACACTGGGTCTGCTGTCCCGGGCCCTGGGTCTACTCAGTCTGCAGGGGGGTTAGCAAAGTCCTGCTTTTAAAGGTTGACTGAAGATAAAGTACAGAAGTATTATGAGCAAAATGTGAATAAAGTATGAAAAGTAGAAGTCATCCTTTAACTAATTATGTAGAGTGGCCTCTGTTTTATATTCCTGATGTATGAACATGTAAACTAGTTAGCCATTAGCCAATGAGCTACTTGGTTAGCCTGCTGCTGCTTGATCGTGTATAACTATTACCATGGTTAGAAAAAAACATTATCATCTGTATTTTGACTTTTTTGGGGTGAACCGACCCTTTCATTTTTATACATGGCATTTTGCCCTTTTAAAAACTGTTATTATTAAACATGACTATTTCAGCCTCCAGAGCAGGTGTGTAGATAAGAGAAACATTAGCTTCCTGCTGCCATGTGCTCTCTGTGTGTCTGTCAGAGGTGTCTCCAGTTTGACCCGGACTGCACAGTGTGGAGCGCTAAGCAGCAAATCATCTGCTCCCTCAGCGAGTCGTTGTGGGACACCTACAACTACGGCCTCTTCCAGCCGGCTGGAGATGGACGGGATGCCAAGTTCCTGGAGGAGGAGCGGGCCCTGCGAGACTACTCACAGACCTTTGAAAAAGGAGTGCCTTACCTGGAGGTATGGACGTGGAAATAAAAAAAAAAAGACTTAGTAGCCAGGATTTTAGATTTACTGTAGTCATGAGTCCAAGTATCCTTGTAGCACCAACACCCCCAAGAAAGTTCTGACTAGATGCTAAAGATGAAGAGTCTTTTACCGTTAACTTTTCAGTTACATTGTCTATCAATTTTATTTCCTAAAATGAAAATGTAAATGCTGTTTTAGAGACTTCTCCACAATCTGGTGAGAAAATACTTGATAAATGTACTTGTTGGCCTAAAGGTTGTCAAATGTAAGTATACTAAGTCTAAATAAATACTTAGAATAATCAGAATCATCATATAATATCCCCAAAGTGTTGCTACAACCCCCCAAATTCCCACAAAAGATACAGAGGAATATGACTACTGCACTGACTGAGTGCGCTCTTTATTACTGGACACAAAATACAGCATTGTTGTCGGCGCCAAATTGCATACAGGAAAAAAGGTCAAAGCTTTTTGTGTGCATCTTTCCTCTTTTACCGCTTCTGTAGTTTGATGACATTAACTATTGCACTGTGTCATAGTTTGAAAACGTTATTGCTCATAACTAAGTAAAAACCATAGGAATGTTCTACAATTGCAGACAAATAACTCAAAAGTGCACTTTTTTTATTAGAATTCCCTTGTTCAAAGTAAATGAATGAATCTTGACAAAAATAATATCCAACTCATGGATTTAATTTCATTCTGTGTTTTATGTAACCTACAAATTATATTATGTTTCTCCACTTTTTAGGAAGTGGGCTGTGAGATGACATCAATACGAAGTTGTCATGCTGTAATACAATTATCTCACAGTGCCCTCTGGTGGTCCAGCTTCTGTAATTGTTGATGAGCTGGGTGGGGCTGACAGTATCCGCATTTAGGGTTTGGCTTCAAACCAGAGTGTTTACATTCCTGATGAGACCTTGTAACTAAATTCTGCGCTACAGCAGAATGTATCTCGCAGCTCCATGAGTGTATGTATTTATAACTTGCCCACCTCATTTTTATTCATGGCAGAAAAGAGACAGCTCTGAAACATTTAGAGTATGACCTACCTCCATTAAACCATAGTATAGATGTTAAAATAGACGTATTATCAGTGAGTACATTATATGATTATATTGATTTATGTCAGATTCTATGATGTATTCCTGTAGGGAACCTTTCCATAATGTTGTCAGACACTTGCTCATGTTTGCTGTGGTTAAAAGAAAACTGCCCAAGATACCTACAGTATATATCAGGTCTGTAAAATGTGAATTTCTGGGAACAGTGAGAGAGGAGAGTTTAGCTGCAGTTTACAAAAGTAGTTGTGTTTTAAAGCTACATTGACTACATTCGATGATTTGGTCAAAAAGCACAGGACATCTATAAATATATATAAAAAATCTATTTTAATTCAATTTCAATTCCCAGCTTTGCTTTTCTGCTTTAAAAAAACGTTCAAATTGTAAAACAATATCTGAAGTACAGATTTACAGCAAAACATAATACTCTTTTTGTTATTTCTACTATGAACACTATCACTGATAAACTGATAAATCATATTTTTCACACATGTTTTTTCTGATTCTCAGTTTAGGTACAAAACCAGAGTTTATAAGCAGACGAATCTGGATGAAAAGGCGCTCTCCAAACTCAGCACAAAGGTATTTCTTTTTGTGTGTCTTTTTGAATATTGCAGGTGCATATCATTTCCACTCAGACATTCTTTTCCTTCCTTTTCTTTCCTTCTCAGGCCAGTCTGAAGAAGTTCCTGGATTACATTCAGACTGGAGCAATAGAGAAAATGGCAAAAGTCCTCGATAAAGGTCTTGATCCAAATTTTCATGACCCTGACAGTGGAGGTGAGTTTGCCGCAACCCTGTGTGCTGACACACACAGTGGAACTCACATTTCTTGACTATATTCATTCTTTGATTTCAAATAAATGTTTTTATAAGTGGTATTGAGTGATGATATGAAATACTATAAGAGTACTAAGTAAGAGAGGGTGGAATTTAACTTACGCTTTTCTACCTGCCATCCTTCCTGACCCCTTCCCTCTTCTGTGGGTCAGAGACACCGCTCTCTGTGGCCATGCAGTCAGGCCTGCAGGTGGAAGGCATCAGGTTGCTGGTTCAGGGCGGCGCTCATTTGGACTTTAGGAGCAGGGATGGCTTCACGCCGGTGCACAAAGCTGTTAGGGCTCACAATCACGCTGGGCTGCTGGTAAGGACTTTTAATTAAAGTCACATACATATTGCAAGCACACTCAAATAGGACACCATGTTAAAGCCACTTTTATAGCTGACAACTGCTAAATATGACCCACCTTTGTAAACGTGTTTCTTTGCCAGGAAATGAATTAATTTGAATATCCCTGCTTTAGCTTCAACATGCAGTATCACACTAGCTAATCACTCTATAGGGTTATTATATAGAGAATGATGCTAAGGTATATACTAGGAAATGTAGTGATATATAATCATATATATGTATACAATTGACTTAGGCATGAAAATGTAGTGATTGTATTGATCAGCAGCAGCATTACAAATAAAATAAGGGCCCAGCTATAGACCCAATTCTTCTTTCTTTTTCTTTTCTTTGTCTCTCCTCACAAGGCTCTCTTGTCCCTCGGAGCATCTCCAAACTACAAAGACCGCTGTGGCCTGACCCCGCTGTATCACACTGTACTGACAGGGGGCGACACCTCCTGCTGTGAGACCTTACTGTATTACAGGGCCAGGCTGGGGACAAGGGACGAGAACGGCTGGGACGAGTCCCATCAGGTACCACTGGACAGTTTAATATTATACTGTAAATCTATCTATCTGTCCATCCATTGATTACCATGTGGTTTCATCATTTTCTTCTTTATTTAGATGTATAAACATCTCTGGTCTTTGTCTCTCTTCCTGTAATCTAAGCAATGCACCAACATGTCCATATCTGATCTCTGTGTTTGATGTCACGTACCATTGCCCTCAGTCTCTTTCAGCATTTTGTGACACCCCTCTCCTCTCAACCTACCTTATTTGTCTCTCGATTCTCTCTCCTTCCTCCCCTCCTTCTCTCTTTTCATAGCACAGGGATGAAGAGGAGTTTGGAATGGAAGAAATACATAAGGTACCCTTCTTCCTACCATCTCATCTTCCCCGCCAGATTTTCAGTGGAAAATGCACTGAAAATTGTGATGTGATATAAAATGCAGATTAGCTGAATCAAGTGACATTGTTTTCCTAACCTGTTCCAAATCTGGGTCATCTCAAGCTGAGTCCAGTTCAGAAGGAGCATTAGTACTATCTCTTTCTTATTGTAGATATGGGTGCATTGCCTACATTATCTGTCTCTGTGACATTCTTGTTAATTTGCGTTTGTGCTGCGAGCCGGTTGTCATGGTATTTTATTTTGGTTTTGCCGTGCTCTGTGTTTTCTTTTACTTTGTACGTATCTTGTGATATTTTAGTCCCTGCAGTAAAATATCAGAACACATTTCCGGCTGCAGAAGACTCATTTCTGTTGTTTTAATGATTTTTGATTACTTTCTTTTCACTGTGGTGCAATGTATTTGCCTCTGACCTGTTTTTCTATAAAAGTAATTATTGATCTAAATGAAAATGCATGCATCATCTTTCTCTTTGTGTCTCTTTTGCAATATATATATATATATATATATATATATATATATATATACTGTATATATATAATTTTTGCCAATTGTGATTGTACTGAAACAGCCGTGTATGAACTCACCCACTTCTGTCTCTTTCTATACTTTCCAAATCTGACAATTTGTGGATATTTCTATCACACTCTTGACACTGAAAGGCTTGCCAGAATGGCTTTGCCCAGCATTTGGAGCATCTGCTGTTTTATGGGGCAGACACCTCTTCTCAAAATGCCTCAGGGAATACTGCACTTCACATTTCTGCCCTATACAACAAGGCAAGTATGGTAACAGATTCCCATATATGAAATCGTTATTACCATAATTTTACTGCTGTTTTTTAAAAAGGTGTTAACACATTACTTTCCCTCTCTGAATGATCAGGAAAGCTGTATCCGTGTTCTTCTGTACAGGGGAGCAAACAGGGAGGCAAAGAACAAGCATGGTCAGACCCCTTTTCAGGTAAATGCTTTAACTATCAATTAAAACTACGCATTTTTTACACGTTTGCGATGTGAAATTGCATTTGTAGAGTACCTTTGACCAAATGTTTTGTCCAAAACTAAAAGAGAAAAAGAAGACAACACAATAAAAGAATAAAAAGCAATAGCTGGAATAATTCAATGTTTTTTTTTGTATTTGCAGCTAGCTATAATGTCTGGTCACTTTGAACTCGGGGAACTCATCAAAAACCACAAAGATTCTGACGTAGGTAAGCTTTTGTACAAAACTGTCTCTCCTGAGGAGGCTATCAAATGGTACAATCAGTTCCCAACACCTGCTTTTCTTTATACTTTACTGAATCTATCATGTATTTGCCCTTACAATCTCCTGTTTTTCAACAATCTACTGAATTTGTCCCTCCATTTCATCCTGTCACATCAAACCCCACTGCCCTTCCTCACTTTCTTAAACTTCACCTCTAAACCTCACACCCCCATCTTCAGTGCCCTTTTTGGAATCGCCAAAGTATGTACCCAAGCGAAAAGAGAGCGCCCACACTCTGCCTCTCCCCTCACTTCATTCCCACCCCCTACTGCGCGCTAACAGCGATAACTCCATGACCCAGTCTGACCCTCTGGCCCTACCCATCAAGGCTGCAACCAATCCCAACCCGGGACAGGTACTGAGGACCATTAGGTGGATGTTCATCTGCTGGCTGTGATATTAGAAATGCTTTGCTGATGCTATATTTCTTTTTTTAGTCTTTGACTCCTAGTAAGTTACAGGATCAGCTTTGACGATCTGTCTTTATGGGACTTGGTGTGTTTCTGCAGGGACAGCGCAGGGCCTCCATCGGCATGAGAAGCTCCAGCAGCCCCAGAACTCGTACCCGCTCCCCATCCAGAGGGAGAGGAGGCCAAAGTGACACAGAGGAGAGGCACCGGCAGCCAAGAGGCAGACAGGGGTAAGGAGCCTATAGAGGGACATGAAGAGAGGAAGAGTGCTGGGTTCTTATTCCGAACATGTCCTTCAAGGCCATCTACTAACAGGGGTCATTCAATCTCTAGTTACCATCAGTTTTATGCAGGAAAATTACTATTTGTGTCTCAGAAGTATTATGTGTACTATTTTTAGCTGCAAGAATGTCAACTATTTTAAGTGTGGTATAGATGGACATTTTGTTGTTCTGCAAGGCAACAATAATGGAGGATCTAGTAAAGGCCTGAAAAACAGTCTACAGTCCACAGCCATGTTCTGTGAGGCTGTACAATGGTGCTTACAATGACAAGTGTTACCATGTTCACCAGCTTAGTTTAGCGTATTAGCATGCTAACATTAGCAAATTAGGACTAAACATAGATCTTAGGAAATTGGTTTAGCTGGTATAAACCAAAGTATTGCACGAAAAGGAAGATTTTGACAAGATGATGTCGCTAGGTACTCCAGATCACCAAAGTCGTTCATGGTTTAGGAACTGTGTACGTACCAATTGTTGTCCTGATCCATTCAAAAGTTGTTGAGAGACTCTGAATCAAAGTGGGGGGACTAACCGACAGATTGGCATTGCCATCTCTTCTAGTTCTAGTGCGTGTGTAAAAAGTGCATAAAAACAAAAAGGAAATCCACAGACATTTTCAAATTTAAAACACTAATTCCTTATAGACTAAATTGCATTAATTTCTACCCTACATTCATTTCTTGTATACTAACTGCCAAAAGACTATGCAGTTTAGAGTATTATTTATTAAAAGATAGTACTAAAGCACAGAATTTTTTTTATTAAAGCACAGAAGTGAGGCACTTAGTCAATACAAGATTGCAGCATACATTCTTACTGTTGTGTGTGTGTGACTGATTAGTATGACTCAACTACTGACTGAGTCTGACAAGCTGTATGTTGTCTCACTTTGTCTCACTTTGTCTCACTTGTTTTTGCACAGTGTGAGATACAGTCGTATCGCTTGGTTTTGTAAGAATCTCTCTGTCCCTCTCTGTCTCCCTCTGTAGTGCAACCTCAGCGGGCAGTGGGGGAGGTCAGATGAAGCGTATGTACAGTGCGGTGCCAGGGCGGGTTTATGTGGCCACTCGTGCCCATTCTGCTAGTGGAGACCGAGAGCTCTCACTTAACAAAGGCGACAAAGTTAAAGGTGAGATGGAGCCAAAACTTACAATTGAATTGATTTATGAGAATATGAGGATAAAACGAGCACTACACTTAGTTTTAGTCAAGTTGTTGTTGTTGTTTGACAAATAATTAGCAAAACATTCTCCACTGCAGATGATTTTGTGGATTGTTGAGATACTTAACAGTGCAGCTGCAATACAGTCCGATGCTGAAAAATATTTAAGCTACTGCCCCTAAAACATCAACAGAAGAGATGTTCATGAGGAAATAGTGGATTGTAAACAAGAGAAAGTAGGAGCACCAGTTGACACATCCAGTCATCACAACGCAATACATTTCCTTTGGCAATTCTCAGTGGATCTTACAATGTAATAATTAAAAAGGTAGCTTAAGGTAAACAAGGAAGGTAAAGGTAAAGATATATAACAGTATAAGAGTTTGTGACAGTACTACTACCAAAATCACATGATATCCATGTATCTATGCTATTCATGTATCTGTCTTTCTATCTGTCTCAGTGTTAAGTGTAGGAGAGGGGGGATACTGGGAGGGAACAGTGAAAGGTCGCACTGGCTGGTTTCCTTCAGACTGCGTGGAAGAGGTGGCGCCTCTAAGCAAAGACAATCGACCAGGTAAGACAAAACTACTTGGAACTTCTTCTCACTATGGAATTGAAAAAAATAATTCTGTCCACAGACAAATGTGTAGCCTTTGGGGATTTTGCAGCTGACCTATGGTTAAGTTTTATATAAAAACAATTTTATTTTTTTTATCATTCATGTATGATTTAAAAGAAATTTGTTATGGATATTGTGAGATAACTCATAAAGTTAACAAGGCACTTACGATAATAAGAACTAGAACATAGACTGTAGAAAGGTAATGCTGAAAAATGGGTTACATACTCCCTTAGGCTGGAATTATCCTTTAAGTCACTATAACACCCAGCACATGTCAGACATTAACCAGCAGGCCCTTTTGCAGCAGACAGTAAGTGGCACATGTACAGCACAGACACTTACTTTTCTCTTATTTTCACAGCTGCACTGTTCACGCAGCAAGCATATGCCACGTAGAAGACACAAAAATAAATATGTTTGATTCGTTTGTGCGTTTTGCCAAAGACACAACACTTCTACAAAAAGACAGATAAGATGTCATGACAGAAGCTGAAGTTTTAAATTTGGCATGTGTCTTCACTGCTCGTGCCTTGCAGAGACGCGCAGTGAAAAAGCCAAGAGGAAGCTTTTCCGTAACGTCACTGTCGGAGCCTACGATGGCACTGACGGTCCCAGGTAAGAAAAGTTGTTATGACCTTTAACACTCTGTGATTGGTTGATACGTATGTTGGGAAAGTTTAAACTGCTGCAAAAGTGTAAATGTAAGGATGATTGTGTTTGTCTTCCCTGGAATGTGTAAAGCTATCCCCAACTTTTCTCGCAACCCAGAACAGGATACCAGTTTAGAGAATAGATGGACCAAATAATAAACCTGATTGGCTGCAGCTGCTGATATAGTTCTAGCTGTGGATTGTGGATCCCATGAATATGGGCAGCTCTCTGGTTAATTAATTTAGGGAAAGACTGTGAGGCCAGTCATGGTGAAATAGTTGACACGCTCTTGTGTTACACCTGTAACAGGAGGTTCACGTGTGTGTGTGCGTGCTCACTTTTTTTCACCTATTTTTTTTATTATTATATTATTTTCTGCTGATCCTGAATAGTGCTCGTTCTCTATTGTTTTGCTGCGCGGACACGTCAGCACTGAACGCACAAAGAGCAGCCATGTCATTTTGGGCTCTGCCCCTTTTGGCTACCCCTGGGTAGGGGGTACTTCTCCTCCTCCATGACATCTGGCTGAGGCGGCTTAGCCCAGGGCAGCTGCAGCTGTGTATTATAAAGCTATGCATGTTTGTTTGAGAGTTATTGAGTGTCTTGTGCATGTTTATTCATCATCCTGCTGATGAGTCATGAGAAGGCTGAGACACCAAGCGTTCGTTAGGTCCCTGGGCTAGTGAGAAGAACTTACCAGTCGCCACCCCAGGGTTTCACAGCCTCTTACACATTGGAGCTGACATTACCCTTGTGCTAAGCCACTCTCACTGTCATTCGAAAAAGGCATTCACTTTAATGCAGCTGCGGTTGTGTTCTAAATGGATATAGTAGCCACTGGGGTTATTGTGGTAAGCTGGTTAAGAGTAATTGCAGCACCGTGGTGAAGTGGTGCTCAATTAAGAGCAAGGTGATCCGGAGCATGTTCCCTCAGTGCAGCTAGGCAATTGGGAGAATGTCAATTATAGAGATAGAAAGAGGAAAAGTGTTTGTTAGCCTGTGTGATGATGACAGCTCTGCTCTAGAGGAGAAGAGGGAGCGAGAGGAAAGTTTGCACGTGTGTGTGCGCATGCGTGCGTGCATGCGTGCGCGTGTAAATCCAGGGAGAGAATCAGCTGTTAGTATATCTGTGATACACCAGTGAGTGGATGTGCAAATGCACTGTCTCTCCCTTTGTTGCCTTACATTTATACCCATCCCCCGCATCCTCACACCGCAAGTTCAGCTCTCCATCTCCTCTATTTTGCAACCAAACCCTCTTCCTGTCATGTACCAGCAGACACACGCACCATGCAGTATCTTCCTGTTGTGATAATCGCTGGTATTCTCTCTCTTCTTTCCTTCACATTGTCTTTCTCTTGTCTGAAGTACCCCACCTCTCTCTCTCCTCCACTCTCGCGGCTCTCTCCGGCTGAGCTCTCGCTGGAAGACCGGGAGGAGGGAGGAGGAGGTGGTGGTGGAGGAGAGAGCGTGCGCGAGAGAGGAGGGGGGGACATGGCAATGGGGGGATGCGGAGAGAGAGAAATCTCTCTCTCCCTCTCTTCTTCGTGGCCGTCACTGGGCCCCAGAAACAGGAGCGTGTGGTTCATTTACAGGTAGCGGCTGTTTCCTCATTCATTGGCTGGCTATGGATGTGAGGAGAGGACAATGGAGAGAGGGGAGAGGTAGATGATGCTATTGAAAGGCCGTGCCTTTTCAAAGACAGACTAATAAGCTATGTATTCCGTGCGTGTGTGTGTGTGTGTGTGTCTCTGACTGTGCGTGTGTATATGTGCGTGTGTCTTTTGTATTTTTCTATGCATGTGAATATCAGAAGTGGCTACTGAGACTCTGCAGCATGTTTATATCAGTGTTTTCCTCTTGTGTGTCTTTGAACGCTGTGTGCGTGTGTGTTATAGCATGAAAGGGAGCACATATTGATGCATTTCAGTCAGACAGTGTGGGTGTATTTCATTCTCTTTGAGTCATGATTTCTTTAAGCAGATATTTTCCATTCACCAGGACTCCATTTATTCCTGTTCCATTAAAAATGCTATTGTCACGTCCCATATTTTTTATATATCCTTGTTTGCGGTTTGTCAGTTCTTTTTGAGCTCTAATTTGAGATACCGGTAATTTCTGTGTGTGTGTGTGTGTGTACATGCATTTGTGTTTATGTATGTGTGCATGTGATTATATACACTCAATGAAATATCTGTGGTTTTCACATATAAGTGCTTACGTCATTGTGTTTGATTGCTGTGGAAGTATCTCTCCTGTACATATATTTATGTATATGTACTGCATCTACAACGACTCCATCCACAATGTATGTCACTGACATCCGTCAAGTGCTTCACTTGTGGTGTGTGGGTATTGTCCCCACGTTCAGCATGTAAATGGTTAAAAAGCTGCCTTTTTCTTAGTAATTGTGGATAGAAGAGGATGACTCAGGAGGGTACATAATAACTCTAGTCTCTAGTAGGCTTACAGCTTCATTGCAGAGAGACTGTGTTGTACTAGCCAGCAGGGATTAACCAGGGACTTTTATTTCCTTTTTTTAATGGCCCAAATCGGACAGGCAGTCGTGGTCAGTGTGGTAACAGATAAGATGAATAGCTTTAAATATGTAAAAAGACATCAGGTGTGTTACTGCAAGCCAGCAACACAACTTAGAACCACCTGGAGGACCAACAAAGGCCATTTTTCCCCCTTTGTATAAGTGGAGGGATGAAGAGCCCAATGGATCCGTCCTCCCACTCTTTGCTACTTTGATCCTCGGAGAGGGAAAGCATGGTGGAGGACAGGGTGAGAGAAAAAAGGAATGAGGTGTGAGGAGCAGATGGCTGGAAGGCGGCTGTGCGTTGGCGAAACAGTAACATTGATGGAGAACACACAAGGGATGGACCTCAGTAGGGGAAACTAGCAATCGTCTGTTCAGTGCTACAGTTACGACTTGGTGTCGAAGTCTGGATCTTCAGGCCTGGAGGCCAATGCTCATGACTCTGCTGTACCTCTGTAATTCCACAGCCAAACTTTATTACATGCTCTGCCAGATTAAATACACAAAACCTTGCTGAGTCTTTGTTGTAAGAGACGGTGTGGAATACAATATTACTGTTATTGTTATTTTAGGACCAGCATACACATGGCTGTTTCAGGAGTGGCGGAGGCAGAATGAAGTTGCAGTGATGGGATCCTCTGCCAGACAGAAAAATCGAGTCTGCTGCCTAAGACCTAAAAGTAAATCAAAATGTTGGCATTTTTTTTGTGTTTTTCTAAGTGGTTACAAGTTACCCTGCAGACCTGATTGTCAGGCCGACAATCAAAGGGTTGTATTTTTAGTTTAGGTTAGATTCAGCACCACGGTTTTGTGCCTGATGACTCAAGTGAAGGAGAATTGTAACTGAGAATTTGTATGCAGCCTGAGACTAAGCAGTGTCTGACACATTTAGCTTGAAAATCACATTTACATTTACAACTTCTCATAAAGGTCCAGGTGTGAACCCATATGTAATTCACCCAAACTACCCATTTAAAAGGGGGAGCGACAACAAACCTGTATTCCCAGTGGAAATGGTGTCCTTGAGTATACCAGGGCATTTTCACTGCATTGTTTTGCCAGTCAAGCTATCACTATAAATAAAGACAATTCTTCAATTAGCCTACTCATCCTGTTCACTCACAGTTCATCCCTTCTAGGAAATCAAACCCTTTGATTTTGTTTCAGTTGAATTGTCAGTTTGAGTCAAGTTGAGAAGCACAAACTAACACAGAAATGAGCTGCCTAAGAAAAAATATCTGAAATTCCTCTTCTCTAACAGAACCAGAGTGAATTGACATTGTTAGAAAGTCAAGTCCAGAAATGAGTCATGAGATGCGGCTGTGTGTGGCAGTGTGGAGTCCATTTAACCTGTCCAATATTAGAGAAAGAGTTGTAAAGCAACTTGGCCAAAAGTCCCAGACATGGTAATAGAATAATGAAGGTGCTTGCTAGGCCAGCTGTTACACTACGCCAACAGTCTTATAATAAGATTGCATCACTGATATCTGTGAACATTTCTGCCCCCCCCAAGGCTGTGGTCTTTGAGCAAGAGGAGCTTTTTTGTGGAAGAAAATTGGAGACCTGTCCAATTTCTTCTGGTGCATAATTTGAAGGGTCATGTATGACCGGTAGTGGTGTACTGGAGTCGGTAAAATAGTATCCCTGCAAAATCTGCCGGAGGCAGTGAAAGCTAATGCACCGGATTTAGGTGCATTTGGAAGTTGCTATTAGCAGTGAAGTGTATGTGCACATTTTTGTAATGTGTCGTTCCCCCCCTCCACCCCCCCCCCCCACCCCTGGCCCAGTGCTTGTCAGTTCTAGCTGGATTAGTCCATCGTACGGAATGTCATCTCATATACACTTCCTCCCATTGTGACACTAACTGTATCCCTGCCATTAACCCTTTTGTGCACCAATGCTTTTTGTATGACATTCTCAAGCCAGCCTATCTTTTGCTGCAGTGTCATTTCATAATGTGATGCAGTATAGCTGTTTTTCACATTCAGAAAATGCTTTATTTGCATGACAATGCGACTTTTCTGTTGCTATAGAAGTCATATACTGTAGCTCTCTTCCAATCCAATTCTGTCTTTCTCCCTGTCTCTCTCCATCCCCTTTTCCCCTTCCCCTCTGCTTCCTTGTTTCTCTCTCTAAGTGACTACATCATTAAGGAGAAGACAGTGCTCCTCCAGAAGAAAGACAATGAGGGCTTTGGCTTTGTGCTTAGGGGAGCCAAAGGTGAGCCTCTTCTCCCAAATTTACCTCATATTTTTTCTGTCTCAGCCTAATTTCTCTCTTTTTTAATATCTCAATCCCTCCCTCATTTTCAAGGCCATGTTGTTGTTATCCCTGTCCACTCATGCTCATCCTTTTTGTCTTGTCCTCTGCAGCTCAGACTCCCATAGAGGAGTTCACTCCAACGCCAGCATTCCCCGCGCTGCAGTACCTAGAGTCTGTCGATGAGGGGGGCGTGGCCTGGAGGGCGGGCCTGAGGATGGGGGATTTTCTCATTGAGGTAAGAACAACATGCATTTTGGACTAACACACAAACTGAACCCAGCGTGACTTAATCGTAAACCTTGTCTAAGGTCCTGAGTTTAACTAAAAAAAAACATACACAAGAACTACATAGTAAGACAGACACTTCAAATGTTCCCACTAACAGAGCTATACAACAAGTACAACAACCAACAGATAACACAAAATTACACTTTCAGTAAAGGATTCAATTTTACTGTCACTAGTGCATTTTCCACTAATGAATGCAACAAGTGCAGGAGAGTGTAACAACTCTATCTGGGAAATGAAGACATAGACAGGCTGAAGAAAAGTGGGTACACCAAAAAAAACTTCACTACACTCCATTTCAAAGAAACTTTTGGGATGCACTGAACCAAACATCACAGGTCGCACGGCACAGGAGGGAGCGAGAGAGAGGAGAGGTGTTGATGTAGATGTTACCGCTGAGGTAAATGCAGCCAAACGCACACTGAAAAGAGAAGAAAAGGTGATTTTACATTCGTCCACCATATGTTTGCATCAGATATTGTGTCAATTAATAATAGCCTAATTTGTTTCTTTGCCGCCTAATAGTCATGTTATATTTTTATACTGTGTCTAAGTTACAAGTAGTGCATTTTAGTCACAGTATGTGAAGGGTTGCTGTACTTGTGACTGCTGTTCCTCTACGAAGACAAACTGTGTTCTAAAAATGGTGATTATTATACCTTTATTAAAGCTGACAGAAACTGCTGATTAGTTTTCAACCTGATATGAGTCACTTATGTAGCTGCCCAAGTCTTTGTAACTGTGATTTACTGTAGTGACTGCCTGAAATGCTGGTGCGCTCGTTCAAAGCACTGCAAAATTCTGTAGGTTTAAAGCTACAGAATTTATTGTCAGTAAGTGTAACTTACTGTGGCAATA
This sequence comes from Etheostoma perlongum, assembly GCA_026937815.1. NCBI lineage: Eukaryota > Metazoa > Chordata > Actinopteri > Perciformes > Percidae > Etheostoma > Etheostoma perlongum. The sequence continues at coordinate 14,647,646 of CM049391.1, read as the reverse complement.
AACCTTTTTCTCACTGATTCTGCAACAACATATGCCAAACCTGGGAAAGCTGCATTACGAAAGTGACCCAGTGGTCACAAGACCCTCATTATCTCTGTAAATAGTGTTAGTGTCCACTCCCTGTAACTGTAATTTTTTTTTTCTCATTTAAATGGATCAGCTCATTCTGCATTCAGTCCCTACCTGTCTGTGTATCTGCTAGGTGAACGGCCAAAATGTGGTAAAGGTTGGCCACCGACAGGTGGTCAACATGATCCGACAAGGTGGCAACAGTCTCATGGTGAAAGTTGTGATGGTTGCTCGAAACCCTGAACTAGAGGACACTGCTCGGAAGAGAGGTAAGAGTCAAACTTTCCTTGTATGTCATTAGTATCCTGGGCTCATGATGATGACGATAAAACTTATTGTGTGTTTACTTTACCCTAAAAGCCTGTTGCAATGTGGTTGTCATTGGTGACTGCATGTTTATACGAGAATACTGAACATTAAGTCTGCATTTGGCTGGCTTCCCTTGGCAGCGCCACAGCAGTCTAAAAGACTGACTCCTCCTGCCATTGCCCTGCGCTCCAAGTCAATGACATCAGAGCTGGAAGACATGGGTAAGATAATACAGGGGACAAAGGACTGAATGCAAATAATAAAGAGGAGGGGTGGTCTGGAAAGGGATGTAAAAAAATGAATTACATTTGATTCCACCCGATTTTTTTCACATTTGAAATAAAGTGATGATGATAGTACAGTACCATGGCAGTATTAGGGAAACGCAGCATTACATATTTTTTTTAATATATATATAGGGGGAGGAGCTTTTTGATGAATGTGCACTTTCGATTACCTGAAAGGTTATTATTAAACAGGTTGTGAAATGATGCTTGTCTGGTGCCATCAGTCACAAACTGCTTTGTGTTTCTTTGTCTTTTGAACTAATGTGCTGCATACAGTGGACAAAGGTGGGAGAATCATGGATTTATGTGTTCTCATCATCATTTCCGTCCCCCCATCACCATAACCATCTTTCTCATCTGTATTTACACCATCACGTGTCTGAGTATGTATTTCATCCTTTCATCTGCATAATACACATGACTACACAGCAGTACTAGTCACACCTAATTTTTGTTTTCCCAAATTATGTATGCCACAGCTGCCTCTCCATGGAAAAAGAAAGCAGGTGAATATCAGCCTTAATCATTACCCCTATCAGCCCCTGAGCTTTAATTAAAAGTCAGCCTGTTTGATGTTTTTTTTTCAGAATACGAGTCCTCTCTGGGTCCTGATAAGAAGAGGACAGTCTATCAGATGGCACTAAGTAAGAAATCACTCTTACCTCTCTTGTCATACTGTAAAAGGGTGTTTTTAAACGTTGAGGGGATGAGAGGGGGCTAACTTAAATCCTCCTTTTCATGGTTCTTTCTTTATTTTATGCTCCCTCTCACTACCTCTCTATATTTCTTCTCTGCCCTGCTCTGTCTTTGTTTTAGATAAACTGGATGAGATCTTGGCTGCTGCCCAACACACTATTACATCAGACAACCAGGGCCAGAGGGGTCATGGAGGCAAGAGGGACCGGAGCAAGAGTATTGTTCCCAACATCTCCAATGAGGTAATGTTGGGAACTGAAAGGAAATGGTCCTAGTTTTGGTCGTTACCATAACTTGGGTTCCTGCTGGCTTTTTAGAATCAATTTATGTATCTACAAAATATTAACAAATACTGAACAGTTATGAACCTCTCTCCCAGTCCACCATACCAGATTCACATATACAACAGAGCTTCTCCACTGCTTTAGGATGTAGCAGATATTTAGTCATGGTGACAAATGACTAATGCTAGCAAATGTTTCCTATCTTTAAAGCAGCTTGGTCTTTAGCTTTTTTCTGTCTTCTATCTTTTTTTTAAAGCTGTGTGTGTTTTCACTGCCCTCACTGCACTTTACAGAAAATGATTGGCAATGCACCACCCACACCAAACCATTTATTTAAGTGTGAGTCAGGTTGGTCCATTCATCCATGCTCTGTTGCCTGATACTCTAATACTTGGACTGGCTGGTTCTTCTGTATTGGATTATACTGTTCATCTAATCAATATCAGCATAACAGCCAACATCAGTTTGATTTATTATATCTGAGTAAATGTTTCATCTCCTCTCTTTACTCCCTTCTTCAATCCCAAATTCTCTTTTGCTCCTTTTTTAAACTGGGTTTCAACACCTGAAGCAACCCTATGAGCAGCAGTCATCAGTGAGTATGGTGCAGCCCGGACCAGGTTTTGGCTACAACCAAGCTCATTTTCAACCAGGCCACGCTCAGCATGCAGTCATGATGCGTCAAAAATCAATTGGTAAAGGCAATTGTCATGGAAAGATTTCTGCCTGCTCAAAAGTTTCTTTTGAAGTGTCTGTTTGTAAGCGCCTGTGTCCTTTTTCTTAGGTGTAACCGAGGAGGAAAGGCAGTATCTTCACCCACCCGCCATGAAGCTGGCTCGCAGCCTGTCAGTGCCGGGACCAGAGGAAATCCCCCCACCCCCTAACACATCTGCCCCAGAACCGCCTTTATCAGCAGGCCCTCATCCTGGGAGAGGACCTGCTATGCCCATACCCCCTGTATCTCAAGCCCACTACCAGCTCCAATCCCAGACAGGGAATGCTACTCAAGCAGGCTGGGAGAGGGGGGGGGCTGGTGGGATGAACCAGCAGGGTATGGTCCCCACCCTCCGCAGACAATCTGAAGGACTATGTGTCAGAGAGCCAGAGGCGCCCAGGAGAGGCGGTGGCAAGATGGGAGGGTTAAGGAAAGGCTACAGCAGTGCTACACCACCAACAAGTGCTAAGCCTAAGGCCCAGCAAGCACCCCAACATCACCCGCACGTGGCCAACCGGGAGCAGGGTGGAGGCGTTGGCAGGGGGACAGCAAGGAGGGGTGGTCGAGGAGCTCTGATGAAGCAGTCAAAAGTGGAAGATGGGCTGAGACAGCAGCACAGAGGAAAAGGAGTTGCAGCTAAAGAAAAGAGCTCCATCCCCATCCCCACTATCATTGTCAAAGCGCCCTCTACCAGCAGCAGCGGCCGAAGCAGCCAGGGAAGCAGTGTAGAAGCTGAGCTCCTCCAGGGTGTAGAAGACAACACCCCAGCAGATACAACCTCAGACAGCCCAAACACCAGTCTACCCTCACCACTCACCCCCATGCCTCCTCAGCCCCTTTCATCCACTTCCTTACCTTCATCAACTTCTGCCCCGTCTGTTTCCTCGCAGCAAAACCTGGAAAATTTGGATTACACTTCGACATACGTTTACGACCTTCGGAGGAGGAGGAGGGGCGCGCAGGGAAAGGGAACGTTTCCCGAGATATGAGAAGAAAGAGTGCTTCTTTCTTCCTCTCATCTGAGGAGGACATACAAGGAGAGGCAGGAGGAGGAGCAGGGCAGGGAGGAGGAGCACTAGGGACAAGAACTCAGCCTTTACAGGGCTCTCAAATGGAAGTGCCCACCCCTCGACTACGGCCCTCCAAGTCTATAGATGAGGGCATGTTTTCTGGAGACAACTATGTCAACTATTCCAGCAGCATGCCCCCAGCCTTTGGCCTGCCTGAGTATTCTTCCCCTGTCCTCGGTCAGGATGGCCAGCCCAAGTCAGCTCCCTCAATGTACGGCATTCAGGCCACTACTACCTTCATCCACCCACTTACAGGGAAAGTTCTGGACCCCTCGTCCCCACTTGGCCTGGCCCTTGCTGCCAGAGAGAGGGCACTAAAGGATGACCGCAGGACACGCAGAGAGGAGAGACACTTTGGCCGTCAGCTATCTACAGTAGGAACATTCCCTACCCCTGTTCAGACCCCAACTCCTTCCCTTTTTGCAACCCCTACACAATCGGCCTACACTTCCCCAGTGTCCGTCCACCTAAGCTCCCCCACCGCCACCACTTCGCCTGCATCTATGAGCCGGCCACAGTCACCAAGGATATTACGTTTGGGAGGAGGAGGTGGGGAGAGGATGGAGAGAGAAAAGGAGGGAGGACCCAGGGAAGGTCTCAGAGTTCGCTTCTCAGAGGACAGAAGCAGTCAGTATTCAACCCAGTATTACCCACAAAGCCCCAGGGAGAGAGAAAGAGAAAAGGAGGTGTATGACAGCAGGCCTGCTCCACCAATGCAGCCTCCTCCACCTCCGGTTCAATCCGCACCCCGCAGACCTTCCTTTTTGCAGATGGATAACACTCCCAACACCAGCTACATCCCTCAGTATACTGTCCCTACAGCCTCCGCACAAACACATGAAACTGTGGGAGATGCAGGGGCAGGTGGAGGTCTAGGATTGATGGTTCTCCCTCCACCAGCTCCCTCAATAGATGTAGATGACGAGTTTGTCTTTGTAGATCCCTTGCCCCCTCCTATACAATTTGCGAATGGTAAGAAAGAGAGAGTCCAGGAGTATCCTCGGCAGCATCAACACCGGAGTCAACACCCTGCCACTTTTGCACCACCTCCTCCGCCCCCTCTTCCATCTACCAAGCCCTCAAATGCACCGCAACCCTCTCCACAGGGTGGTGACTCTGCTGCCTCCAGCCTTACCTCCTACGACAGCGAGGTGGCCAACCTTACACAGTCAGCTCTCTCTCCATCTTATCCCTCCACACAGATATTTCCCCCTCCCTCCACCACATCTGCTGCGGGTTTGCCCGCCACATCACTACACAGACCCCAGCCCATGTCTCATGCTCACCCTTATTACAGCGGATCTAACGAACCCTCATTAGGGGGTCACACCCCGGGCCAGGACAGAGGCACAGCCGCCCTCACAGCCACCATAAGCTATGCTACCACTACCATGACAGCCACGGCTGCCGCTGCCACCACAACCTCACCGGCGTCTTCTGACTACACCATGACCATGGCCGGGCCCAAGGCTGGCCTCAGCACAGGGGTCAAAGCTGCTGAGCACACTCATCACCCTACTATTATATCCAAGAGTGGAGACTGGCAAGATACCGTGGTGGATTCTGGGATTGAGGAGCTGGATAGTCATAGCAGTAGCGACCACCATTTAGAAATGCTGGGATTGAGTGGGTTGAGAGGAGAGAGGGGAGACAGTGGAGGAGGAGAGGGAGAGAGAGGAGGTGAGCATCAGGATCCTTGCACTACCTACTCAGGTGGGCAAACATTTGAGGTGCACAGCGCCAAACTGGCAAACCCTGTGTTTCCAAAGATGTCTCATTACAAGGAAGGAGGAGGGAGGGGCATGCCCGTAGCACTACGTAGACAGAACAGCACCAACCCAGCTCCTTTGCATTTGCAGAGACAAAGCAACTCAGAAGATGTCAGGTTAGATGGAGCATTCGCAGATGAAAGGAAGCGCAAGCAGAGTAGATCTAAAATGGAGGATGGCTTCAACACAGCTCTGGCTGCCTGCTTAGAGAAGCCCATGGACCCTCGGTCGGTGGGCTGGGTTGAGGTTGGTGAGAATGAACAAGGTGGAGATGGAGTGCAGAGAGGTGGTATGGTTTTAGAGGGCCGCAGAATTCATTCACCTCTTTCATGTGTGAAGGCAAGCATCATCAATGAGCTGAGCTCCAAGCTGGAACAGATGAGTAGCATGAAGAGCATGGATGACTGGAGCCACACTCCAAAGTCACCAACCATGCATAGGTTGGTTTGTTTTCATCTGGCCTTTGGTATTAAAATGAAAAGTTTGCATATCTGCTTATTTTAACTAAAGTTTGTTGTCTGTGTGTCTCTCAGGTATTCGGCAGATTATACTGACGTATTTCACAGCCCCCCTTCTGGCCATTCCATCTCGCCATTACCCACCTCCTCTCCACAGCATCGTCAGATCCTGACACCAAATCTGGCGGCCACCCCGTCTGTCTCCCCTTCCCCTCAAGTCCCAATTCAGCGCAACTGGACCCGCTCCCCATCTCCACAGATTTCTACCTCCCCAGTTCATTCCCACCCTCCCGTTTCCCCGACCTACTGCCCATACCCAACGTCACCGAAGCATCGGTCCAAGATGCGAAGGCAGACTTTTGATTTTCAGTGCAGTCCCACTAAGGAGATGCGGTCTTCAGTGTCACGGCGGCGGGCTCCCAGTCCTCTCATCTATAGCACTGAACAGCCAAACTCCACCCCTCCCAGGCCTTCCTCTCTCCCCATCCTTCCCAGTACACCCATCTACAACAACCCCTTTGACTTCCCCGGACCCCTCACTCCTCCTTTGCCTGGCCATCCTCTAGGAGATCCCTACAAGACTTCAACTCCTCCACTATTCTCTCCATCTGCAAGTACAAACCCCCTACTTGTCTCACGCTCTCTCTCACCCACCCATTTTCTCTCTGGAGCCACGTCCCCCATGCACTTGCCCCCCAGCCCATCCTGCCTCAACTTTCCCCATCTCACTCCTCCTCCGCCAGCCAAACCCTTTGCCGTCAAGCCCCTGCCCTTCTGGACCAAGTACGACGTGGCCGACTGGCTGGCTTACCTAAACCTGGGTGAACACAGAGAGCGTTTTATAGACAATGAGATAGATGGATCGCATCTGCCTTCGCTCACCAAGGATGATTTCTTGGACCTGGGAGTGACACGTGTGGGACACCGAATGAACATCGAGAGGGCACTGAAGAAACTCACTGACAGGTGAGAGAGGACTAATAGACTTGGGGACACGTAGAGGCAACGGGGTCAAAGGTCAAAAAGGAAGCACCGGATGGTGAAGGAAAGTCAGTGTCTCATTCCTTCCATGCAAGTTAGCTTGGCCATCCTGTTTCTTCATTATATGCATATCATTTTGTTATATGGTCATCTTCCCTCATCCTTTTCTCTTGATTAACCTCTATTATCAACCCTATTTAGTTTGGTCTGTCTTTATCTCATTTCCACCCATTCTTATTCTTTGATTTGCCCTTCTTCTCTCCCCAGGCGGCTCTCCTCTCCTTTGCATGTCACTACTTCTCCCCGAGACACAGACTGAGAGAGTCATGGGGTGATTCAAAGATGAGAGAAAGGGAGAGAAACAAATTGACAAAGATGGACAATAACAGAGTTATGCGCACGGGAAGAAAAGTGGACATCAATAGGTTGTGTTGAGCTAAGACTAAGGGCTGTATGTGTGGGGGGGAAAGTGTTTTCTTGCAGATTTGCTACACATTTAAAGAGTACTGTTGACATTTGCAGGATGACTTTTGTTCACCCAAGGGTATGAGAACATTAAGAATATAATGGAAATTATGCTTTTCAACAGAAAATGTACTTTAAAACTTTTGATGGACAGACATTTAATTAACACACTATTTGTGCTGTAAAAGACAAACACATACATACACACACTGGCAGATGGATTCTCACACCATCTGCTGCATAGCAGCACTGAGAAAACTTTTGAAAAAATTGAAAAGTCGCTGCTCCCAATTAAAACAAACATATATGTCCTATTCTAACATCAGTTTTGTAGCTTTAAGCAGATCAGAGTATCAAACGGCAAAGTACAGGAGCCAAAGTCTGAATATGAGAGAAAGGGTTTTGTTTGTAAATGTTGATAGAAAAAAATGGTAGATAACAATAGAATTTTTTTTATATATATATTTGCCATATTCCCCCAAAGGATGCCCCAATAAGCTTTGTGTGTATGTACTTCACGAGCACTAAATAATCTTACATGTTAAACGGGATTCACTATTAATAGAACCATATGTTTTGTATGAAGTGCTAATCGCAATCATTGATTTCTAACTGGTCAGGATATTTCTAACTGTTCATTTGAAGTTGTGCATAATGAGGATGTATCAGTATTGAGAAGATATTGTTGTGAAATAGCCTTTTATTATTTTCCTGATTGTTCAATAGAAAGGAGAGGAAATACAGAGGAACTGAGAAGGGTTTGCATTGCAAAGCATCTTTTCTTAGACTTTACTGGCTCCGTCCTCTTTGATGCCATAATGTTGACCGCTCTCTCTCTCACTCAGCAGGTGCAGTGATCAAAAAGGGCTTTTTACTGCTTCGCTGTCTGCCTGACTTCCTCAACCTTTTGCCTTTGTGAGTCTGATTTTGTGTTTGTTCGTCAGCCTGCGTCGGTGGCCAAATGCATTTCCTGACCTACACCTCTCTCTTTCTAATGCCTTTTCCAAAACATATTTATAATAGTCAAAAAAAATTGTTTTGTTTTTTCTCACTAGTTGACAATCCCGATGTTTCCCTGTTCCACACATAACCTTTTCAAAAGGGGTTTTCAGAGTGATAAAGTAAATACTGTATATGTTGCGTAGAATGAACAAGAATGCCCTGGACGACATGCCAGTTTAGCCATTTCCCTGCAGTGAATTTAACTGCAAGGCAAAAACACATAATTTATATATCTATATGTAATGATGATGATGATGACAATGATAACATAAACATATAGTATAATAAAGATAATATTAAGTATGTAAACGTTTTTAAGAATCTCTGTCTTCCAAATAGTGTGGACTAAATCTATGAAGCTTTGTTTTGTTTATGTTTCATTTTGGGTTTCCTGTAAATGCTTTCTATACTGCTCGCCTTGTGGTGACCCCAGTGAAGCTGACACACGTTAGTTAATGTGTTTTCTCTCTATGTGAGTTTAAATTTATGACTCTGTTTACTCATGCTGAGTTGCCTCAATGCTATCTCATGATGGACTATTCTGAGAAGTGAAAGGAGTGAGCAGTAGTGTAGAAAGCATTACATACTATGATTTAAAAGAGTATTTTAGGTCTAGTGAAATGCATAATGAATATGACTACATACAGTAGGCGCATAAGTATGCAGAGATAAAAGGTATGTATATATATAAAAACAATATATATATAAATATATATAAAGTTTTGCTTAAATAAAATAAAAGTATATACTGACAAACAATATGATAGAGGTGCAACTAAGGTGTTGAAATAAATGCTAAAATAAACTGTGGCCCTGTCGTGATTGTCATTTCTCTTTGGATTCCCACTTCTGAAAGATTCACATAATGATCCAATTTGAAGTGCTGTGTTTGAATTGAGTCATTTGGCAGCAGCTTGTCTCAGCCCTGCGGTGGTTGAACACAACATTGTTTTCAGGTCCAGGATTGTATTCCCATCAGGCTTGGTGAGCTAATAGAAAGAGTAGACCTCACAGGGTAGGAGAGGATGAGATGGCTTAATTCAAAGCAAGCAGTGGCTGCAATCATGCAGCAAACAGAAAGACACCTGCAAGGCATGAAAAACAATAGAGAACAACTTGAATGAGACAAATGTGAGATTGTTCGCTAACATGATGTTCCTTCATTTAGTGTTTTGATGGTGGTGGTGGAGAGCGTAGTCTGCTGTCTAACAGGGTCCAAAATCTGTGATCAAATGGGTTGAGATCTGTTGGCTGCACAGGCCACAGCATATCATCAAGCAACTGCTTTAATTATGTTTTTCCACTCACTTAATCAGGTTTTTCCTTTCATTCGTCACCCATCTGTATTTCAATGAAGGCTGTTTACAGCATGGTCTGTGGAGGGTAAAGAGGGGCACTGCTCTTTGAAACTGATGTCACTCTTGAAACATTTATTTAAGTGTAATTTAAGTGTAATTTCAAATGATGTAAGCAACATAAACAAAATTCCATTCTCCTCTATTGAACTTGGGGCAATCTGTAGAGTCACGTAGGGTAGTGCAGTAATACAATATAGGAAAAACAATTAAAATCTGTAAAAAATAAATGCAAGGATAAGCTGTACACATGACAATGATGTGACAATAGGAATCTCCAATAAATAAAATAGTATATGTAAGTAGATAGTTCAATAATATGTAAGTGCATGGTGATTTGATAAACATATAGATAGATAACATCATCAGTCCAAGCCGTGTGCAAGTCACTGTGGGGGTGTGTGGGAGAGGTGTTCAGTGCATGAACCAAATCTAAAGTTTAGGTTAGTTGACATTGTTGGAGGTAAGATTTTAAATAACATGCTGTAACTACAAACCATCTTGGATGACACACTGATGTCCATTACTTATTTTCATTGCGGTCCTAGAGACGTCAAACAAACCAGTTGGCCATTTATTTAATTTTAACATGTAAAGGCAACTTGTTCCAATGTCTGTCATCATAGAGCCTACAGGACCACATATCCTGGTTGCATTTATTGCAAAACAACTGAGATATATAAACCAGATATAGACACCAGTAAGTGAACTGTAACTCTGGTGTCCTCTGTTAACTTCTGGCAAAGTATCCAAAAGAGCAAAAATCAGACAATAAGTAAACAGACTGAACACGCTGCATAATGTTCTCTCTTTGACATGCTCTTTTTCTAGGCCTGACCCCTTGGAGAAAGGCAGGTCACAAAGGGGCACAGGGCTAATGTGGCAGTTCATGGGACACCCACACTCCCCCTGCTGTCACACACACTCACTAATAAGCTCACAAGACTCTGTGCCACACTGACACGTTTCTGTGACCAGCAAACATTCAAAATGAAGGTTCAGCATCTCATTAGCACCATATTGAGAGAAACGGAGGGACGGGCAAGGAGAGAAAGAAGGAGGTGGATTCTTCGAGCTGTTTTTGTTGAGAGAAAGTGAGAGGGTGCTAGTCAAAGAGTTGAACAGCCTGACAGGGAGTAAAGCCAGGGAGTTAAAAAAAGCAAACATGGGGTTAAAGTAGGGAACAGAGCTGGAAAAGTTCATGACTGTGTACTAGAATACCACAGCGGACGGGGGAGGAAAGCAAGAAAGGTAAGTTTCTTCCTCCCTCTTTGTTTTTCCTAAAGCCAATTATCAGCAGAGTGATTACCATGCAAACACTCAGATTTTTTTAATTTAGTTTTTTGCTTGCATTGTCTCTGTGTCTCACGCCCACTTTCAGATCAACGTGTGTGTGTAACTTTAAGTGCCAAGGCAAAATTGGGTCAGTGAGAGAGGGAGAGAAGCATGTGTTAGAGGAGGAGAGGCACACTCGGAAAGGGGGAGACGGACAGAGAAATGGAGAGAAAATCCTCAGCAGCCCTTGAACTACAGTAACAAGTGGTCACTTGAGTAATCACTGGTGATTCAGAGAGAAATGTAAGTGCTCCCAGGCAAGACTGCTTTGTTGCCACTTCTTCTTTTTTACTTCTGGATGGAGTTTTTTTTAGCATTGATTTGACATGAATGTTTCTGTGTGATAAAATGAGAGGATGATCTGTTGAGTTTCAAACATCTTCCTTTCCTCTGCATGAGCAAGAACAGAATCAGAGAAAGTCAATAAAGTGAAATCTAAGTTGAGACTTCATAAACTCCCCACCATGTTGCCACTTGCAGGAGCTCATAGTGAAAAAAAATATGATTAAATAGCATGACAATATATGTATTAACACCGGCAAGCTGAGGGAAAGAAAGTCCTAGATGAGCCTGACTCTTCGTCATGCTCAGTCTTGTGATGAGGTGTGGTTAGTCACTTTCTCAGCCAGCAATGTGGCAACATGTTACCAAGACAGAAATAGGCCCGAATGTGACTGCATCCTTTGCGTGTTTGTGCATGCATCTCCCTTGTTTTTTTCAATCTCCCTCCAATGTATGTGCCACTTGTGCTTTGTTTTACATGCTGCGTAAAAATATCTGTCATCTGGACGCGTTATTCCTTTTAAATCCTGCATTCTTGTTTGTCTGCCAGAACAGAAATCTTGCACTTGTGGTCATGATCTCCAAATCGAATGGCAGAGTGGGAGACAGTTGGTTCTAATAGGCCTTGTATTAGTCAGAGTGAAGGGAAAGATGACCTTTCCCTGCTGTTTATTTTGGGAAGGCAACAGGAAGAATGCCGGAGCAGCTGTTCTATTCCTACCGGCAGATCCCACCCCTGTGGATTCCAGTCTGCCACTGCATGAACCCCCCACTCTCCTCCCCTTACGCAGGGGGCTTCTTGGATGTATCCAAGCACTGTACAGTGTAAATATCACCTCGACAGAATTGTCAAAGTTGTTATGGCAATAAGCTCAGCAACACACACACGCACACACACACACACACACTGCAAGGTCTCAGCCGCCAATTATTTCCAATCAGACTTGGGGGAACTGCTCAGTTCATGAGGAAGTCACCCTGCTGTATGCACATTACATTCTGTAGACGTCCAACCTGTTACATGATAATCAATGTCACCTGTCTGCCAATAAAAGCTCTCTTTCTTTGCTCGTTTTGCATCCTAACCAGTCGAGCAACTCTCTCGTATAACACAAACAGCTATCTCTTGCTTTCTGATACAGACACGTTCCCAAAAATGGCAAGCCTTCCCAACGAGCCAGCTCAGGATGCAAAGAAACAGAGCTTCTGGATGGTGAGGATTATATTTATGACCAATCTAAGTACTACAATCCTAGGCATAGTTAGTTAATCCAAAACAGTACTAATGTGTGTTTATGAATGGACAACTTGAGTTCTGCAGGCCTGTGATTCTTACATATCATCATCACCTTTCCTCCTCCCAGCCGGGCAATTATGTGCGTACAGTGCACCGAACTGAACAGTCCTTCCAGGCCTGCAACGACATTGTGGCCTGCTTCATGGAGAGAGCAAAAGTAGAAAAACAGTACGCCCTGCAGCTCAGCCAGTGGAGCAGCAAGTGGAAGACTATAGTGGATTCTCGTAAGTATGGGAAGCTGCATTATGGGGAGCCTAAAAACTGAGAACATGCATTCCCAGGCCTTTTTTATCATCTCAGCTTTCATCAAGTTATTATTACTTATTAAATGGCTGCATCTGTGCATGAAAATGTACAAATGAGGGTCATTATTTCTCTACTGCTTCCATGACTCACCGCTGTGCTCTGTTATTTCATTCCTCTGTCTGTCTTTTTTTCTCCTTGCCCAGGGCCACTTTATGGCTCCCTCATGAGAGCGTGGCAATGTTTCTTCACCTCTACCGAGCGTTTGTCCGCCCTCCACTCCTCTATCTCCCAGTCGCTCATGGTGGAGGAAAGGACCCGGGTGAAGACCTGGCAGAAAGAGACATTTCCGAAGAAACTTTTCTGTGGGTTCAGGGAGAGTCACGACAACAACACAAGTTTTTCTCGTGCACAGAAACCCTGGTCCAAAAAGACGATGAAGGTGTGTGTCTACACATGCTTGTTATTTTTTTATTTACCAGTCTCTTTTACGATTAAAGGCCCTGACGCACCAACCCGATAATCGGCCGTCAGACAGTCTGGCGAGGTCAGTGACTCAAGTCTGTTTGGTGTGTTCCATGCCGTTGTCTGTTGGAGGGTCCGTCGACCTTTATTTTGGCCGAGCTGACATGTTGAATGGGAAGGCGGGCAGTCGGACTCAGTGACCAATGTGATTGGTAGCATGCTAACCCAGAAATGACGAGCGGGATGAACGTGACTAGAGTCTCTCAAAATCTGACGAAAATCCTTTAAACTGACCTTTGTCGATCTGAAATAAAGACAGATTTAGCAACTGCATGGCCGATTTCTAGCTTAAAATGTTTTCAGAAACACGTTTTGGGGAACTATCTTCGTAAAATACAAGATTGTATTCCGAATGAGCCACTATTATGCTCAGTTGTAAACATGACACGTTGGTGAGTCAGTCCGACTGCCTTTTCTACTGAAGGTCGGCCGTCGGGTTGGTGTGTCAGAGCCTTAATATGAAGCTAAAGCCAGGAGACAATTAGCTACACTTAGCATAAACAGCTAGTCTGGCTCTACCCTTTTTTCGGTCACTGTTCTGCCCTACCAGCACCTCTAAAGCTTACTAATTAACACAAATTTCCAAAATGTCAAACTTTTCCTTATAATTAACAATATGCAAATGTGTGCAAATGTGTATTCAACAGCTGGAGAAGGCCCGAGTTGCATATCACAAGTGCTGTCAGAGGGAACAAACAGCTCTCGACAAAGAGAAACAAGCAAATGGAAACACTGAGATGAGTCCAGAGAAAAAGCAGAAAATCATGGAAGCCAGAGAGAAGATCACAGAGGAGAAAGAAAAGGTGAGGAGGGATGTTAACACACTACACACGGCTACATTTAAATTCACAACCCCTGATTCATGCCACACTATTAAACATGTTTCATACCAGGAAAGTTTTGTTTGTCTACTGCATGCCGTGATCTCTAAGTACAAGCCCCAGCCTTAAACTTCTGTTCCAAGTATTTCCCTTGTATGGAGATGTGTTATCGTTACACAGCTCAGTGTTTATGGAACCCAGCATGGGAACGGCAAAAAGCACCAAATGATTTATAGATTTTAGATTGTCCTCCATTAAAGAAACACAGTTGATGTTCTGAGTCCTCACAGAGCAACTTTTGCTTTTTTCCTTTTGCCTGCAGAGTAGAGACCGCTACGAGAAAATTCTGGAGGATGTGACATCCTACACACCTCGCTACATGGAGGAGATGGAAGCCATTTTTGAACTGTCACAGGAGGAGGAGAGGAAGAGGATCAGCTTTCTGAAGCAGACTTTCCTCTCCATCCACAGACATCTTGACATCACCAACAATGAGAGGTGGGCAGCCATCAGACCAGGTGTGAGTATAGTGTGTTAGGGGTTAATGCAGAGCGTTTCTGTGTATTTACTGTGTCCTCTTGTCAGTGTGAAGGTGGTCTACAGTGAGCTCTACAACATGCTGATGTCCATCAGTGAGCAAGATGATATTAAATGGTGGAAGAACAACCATGGTCCTGGCATGCCCACCGACTGGCCAAAGATTGAAGTATGTTACAAAGTTTCACTCACAATACACAGAGGGGAAAAATACAGTACATGCACTCCCAGGACAACCAAATTACAATAATTCTATACGTAAGTACAATATGTTTTTACAGTATTTAGCAGAACAAAAGACTACTTTTTTGGAGTCTTACATTAGAAACATCATGACTAAAGGTAGCTATATTTTCTCAAATGAATATTGTTTTTGTGTGAAAACCTTGTTGTATTAATGTTTTTTTGTTCTTACCTCAGATAAAGAAATTCATGGTCTCACACACACTTTCTCAAACTCACATTAACAATACCTTTTTGTGGGAATGTTGATGTATCGTAGCTGTTTTACTTGACCAAAGTGTTAATATATTTGAACACAAACTTCAATAAATTCTTTCATCAGGAATGGGTCCCACCAGTAAAAAAACTAAATAGAAAAAAGAGAGACCAGAAAAGAAAAGAGGGCCAACCGTAAGTTTTCCAGTGAAGTTCTTTCAATCTATGATGATCAACTATTTTTTTCATATAAAGAACAATGTACATTTTTATTCCAAGTTACATATTTATGTTTTTCTGACTGTTCAAACATGCACATCTTCCCTTGTTAGTGTGATGATTGGGGGTGTGAAGGTACGAGCTTTGTACGACTACGTAGGAGAGGAGGGCGATGAGCTGTCCTTTAAAGCAGGTGACACATGAAGTGTGATGTGAGGACAATCTAATGATATAGACAGAAGTGTTGTTCTCAATGTTTGGAAGCTACAATAGATAAGAGATTTATACATTATTACAACCTTTGTATCAGTATAAATCTGAGTGGGAAGACAAGAAATGCATCCCATCCCTCTAAAATTATGCCGGAGCTGAAAGTCTGAAAAAATATGTTTAATTCATATACAGTAGCTAGCTAAGTACAGATTGTGCAATTAAACAACTCTAAACTTTAGTTTTTGTGGCTAAAATATAATTCACATCCTGCGAAGACAAAACTTGCTTAAAGGGTAACTACCACTTTTTTCAACCTGCACCCTATTTTCCTATGTTTTTGTGTGTAAGTGACTGATGGGAACAACAATCTTTGACATTTGTCCAGTATTAAGATCGCTGCAGTCGGCAGCGGCAAAACAAGCTACAATGTTAGTTAATAGGGCAACTTTCCAGCTTGTATTTATCTTAACAAAAGTACTTGTTTTGCCACTGAAAGGCTCAGATTAATATTCTGTCTGACAACATTATGGAAAGCATCCCTTTAGAGATACCCCTTTAAAACCTCTTTGAGACCTTTCTGTTTAACCAGATATAGATCTGAAGTTGCTAGCGCTAAACCCACTAGAATCCATTTAAAAAAGCAATTCTTTTAGCATGTATAGAGCCAATTATTTTTTTTCAACATAGCAATCTCGCTTACTACTATCAAAGATTGTTGTTTGCATCAGGCACTTAGACACAAAAACATAGATTGAAAAAAACAGTAGTTACCCTTTTAAAGAGAGATATTTTGTAATTGCATGTATCTCTTGTTATTCTGGTTGATAAAGCCCTACATTTTTAACAAATAGCACAAAACATGAAAGAACCATTTGCAAGGCTTCTGTACATTTTGTAGCCAGATTTCTGGGCAACTGAGTCAGGCTTAAAAAAAATGATATTTTTCAAATTAACTTAAAACGTACAATTCTTAACTTATACAAAAATAAAAAGATGGGAAATTGCAGAAGCTTTTTATTTTAGAAGAGTGTGTGGGGGTGTAATAGGAACAAGATTTTATGGTATTTTTGCAATGGCTTTAATGTCCATTGTGCTACTTTAGTTAGAACAGTCAAATTGTCAAATAATAAGTAAAGTGGTGAGTTAGAAAACTCCAATAAGATTGGTTGGTTGTAAATTAAGTAAATTTACTGACATACTCTGTGTTGTACTCTCTCATGACACACCAACTTACTCTTCATTAAAACAAGTTGTTTTTTTATGCTGATGAACAGACTTTTTTCCGTGTTAACAGGTGAAGTGTTCCTGAAGGTGGAGGAGGAGGATGACCAGGGCTGGTGTCGAGGAGTCCTGAGCGGAGGGAAGGAGGGCTTCTACCCAGCAAATTATGTTGAAGTTACAGAATGACTTTCCTCTGTCTAATATACAATGTCCCAAACTTATTTCTCACAGAAAGTTAGTTTTCAAATCTTCCAAAAAAAACAAACAACAATAATAATAATAATTATTATTATTATTATTATACGTTGTCACAGATTCTGAGTTAATATCAGATATAATCTGTTCCCAAGTGTTTTATGAATATAAAATTTGTTGACCTTAATATTCTAACCTACTTTGGTTTGAGTAGGCTAATTCCACAAAATGAATTAACTAATCTAGACCTACTAAATGTACTGTTTGTGCAGGAGCTGTATGTGTATATGCGCAATTGCGTTTGTTTGTTTGCATGCATGTGTGCACGTTAAAACGAAACAAAAAAGAACAAAAGAGGATATTTATTTACTGCCATTATGTCCTTAGGTCACTGTAATGAAGAAAGCTGTTACATGAGGTTTACCCAGGCACAGGTTTACAATATTGGGAGCACACAAGGTTAATGTTTACTTAATACGCATTATGTAGAAGCACATAGAAGTTACTTTGACTGTGGGAACGGATTTTTGAAATATGTAATTGTTTTGCCTCTAAATCATTTTGTTGACGTTTTGTTGCCATGCCAGCTGGGTCTATGGATGACAATGTTGGTCAGTTGGTTGGTCCTGACTGAAATATCTCAACAACTATCAAATGTATTGCTATTGCATGCATGGTGCACCAAGGATGAACCCCAAATACTCTATTGATCCAACAACTTTACATCCACCAGCAGGTTAAAGTTAGTTTGCAGGTTAGCATGATTGTGGCAAAAATGGTGAAGTATAGTCTGTCTCATGGTTGTAGACTTTTTTTCATATTTTAAGGCAAACACAAAAGACAAAATAACGAAAAACAAAAAGCAAAAATATGTGTGTGAATACGTGCCGCCATTTTGAAATAAATTTCAAATATTTAAATTGTATATAATGTTTTTTGTTTGTTTATTGTTTGTTTATTTTGCAATAAGGTCATTTAAACAGAGGCCTATAGTAAGATACTGAAAGACACCAGTCTCCAGTACACAGAAGTCTTGGTATTCCATGAAACAAATAACATTATTTTATATTATCATTACATTATATTTCACAAGCAAGATCTGTGTAGTCAATATGAAAGAATATGGCAGGATAGTCTGTGTAGGCCAGGGTATTCTTTTACTTTGAAAGGCATATTAATCATCTTGACCTTCGACATTTTATTGGCCTGTTTCTCAATACATCGCCTTCCGTCCATTTTTATTTACGTTCATGAAATGTTTAACTTGAGTTAGGCAATACGCAATAAATGCCGCAGCTTTGCGCGCACAACACACGGTATCACCCCGACTCTTTAGGAGAGAAACCTGCTGGACTAGATGTCGCATATGTTGAATAACAATACGTCACACAGTTAGTTGAAACAATTGTGAGACCTGGGAAGGTTATGGTTGTTAAGTAGGCGACTGACAGCACCTGAAGGACTCCACACGTAAGTATACGTCTTGCTTATTTTGAGAGGATGTGTTCAGTTTATGTCGCAGGTTCAAAAGGTTAACCTTACATGTTGGCTGCTTTGTGTGGATTCAGTATTATATATAGATATATATACATATCTATATTTTTTTTTTTACTGTAGCGTTTTTTAAAAGCGTGTCAACATCAGGAACTGGATGTCACATGCTCCCAAGAACAACATTGTAGCCTAGGCCACTGCAATTACTTTAGATTGGACTGCAATTATGTTTTTTATGTGGTAAAAACCTTAATGTGTAATGTGTTATTAGGTCCTCACTCTCACGGGCAGGTGGAGTCATTATGGAATTTGCTTGTGGATTTGTGTATGTGCCGCCATCAGTGAGTCAGAAAAACGCCCCCGGATCCAACGTCATTAAACGCTCAGGTGATTTATTTGAAACACTTCCAGGCATCAAAGAAAAATCCAAATTTATAACACTAATACTATTTTAAAAATTTACTTCATTATCTGGGTCCATTTTCCGGTTTAGTTTTCTCTATTCCACAGATCATTAGCCAGACACAGATTGTTTTTTTATGCAGCTGCAATAGAGTTTCCCACGTGACAGAATTTTAAACATCAACGGATTTTATTGTGGGGTGTGTACAAGGCAAATAAATACATACAAATAAATAAATACAAGGCAAAAAAAAAATGGATGATAACTTACAGGGAAATGTATCAGGTCCAAACAGAAGTAACTGTTTACATGTTAACATGAATGGGGCAGGAAAAAGGTGCAGGCAGGTAGAGATTCATGTTCTGGGAAAAGAGGCTGGAGAGCAAGGGCAGTAAGCAAGCTGAAAGACTTTGGAAAAGGGGCTGGTATGCTGGGTTACAGGTTGATGGGACGGGGGACGGGTAAACAGGTTGATTGGGGAGGAACAGGTGAGCAGAAGGATTTGGACGTCAGACTCCGAGGGCATCTGGTGGACAGGTGGAGAACAACAATGACTGCAAAGCTTCAGAGAAATGCAGGGACTGGGGAAGTGGGAAGTGAAAAACAACAGAGGCAACTGTCGTCACAGTCAGTCTAAGATTTAAATAGCTTCATTGTTTACTTACCAGTTTGAAGGAATCAACCAAAGAGACACAAAGCTTTCACTGTGCAGACATTATCACCAACACGTCACTCTATTCTCTTCAAGATGGCAAAAAGCCTTTTTTGGAAAATATAGATTCAGTCATAAACTGAAGAATAAGAGAGAAAGATTAAAAAAAGTTCATTCCAATTAATTACAAAATAACTGCTGATTTATAAATATTGAAGGTGGATTTTTCCTTTCATCACAGCTTTCTGTGTGACTGGTTGTTTAAGTACCATTATGTATTATGCAATCAGTGACACACACAACCTCTCCTGTTTATCTTAAAGGACACATTTCTTTCAGATACTTTGCTTTTCTCTGTAAAAGCCATCTGCCACCTGAGTCACATTTCCTTCACAGCACAAAGGTCGCCGCTGCACCAGTTGTTTTGTCAGTGCTCACATTTCTCTTGCAAGACGCCGTTCTCAAATTAACAGCCACTGCATATTTATTTTTTATCTCTATGCTTTTCAGCTCTTCTACCTCCTGTTAACCGGAGCCGTCCTAGCTGTCCTCCCCCTCTTCCTCCTTCAACAAACTCTGCAGAAGCCAAATCACAGAAATCCCTCCAATTTCCCTCCAAGGTTATTGAACAGTTGGAAAAGAGCAAGGAGTTGAAGAAGGCTGTGAAGCCCACTGTCTTTTATGAAAATGCTAAATTTTACAATAAACCGGAGGCAGCTACTTCCAGCAGTATAAATCATCAGCAGACACCTCCTCGAAAAACAGGTACTGTGAATGTGGCAGTATATGGCTGAATAATTTTAGTTTCTGCACTGCAGTAGTATTTACCCAAATAATTAGATTTATTAGTGTTATTCTCTGAGACACTCCAATGAGGCCTACCAAACAGAGCAAGGTTAGCCACTGCTCTTTTAGTTATTTAAGTTAGTATTTTAAACAAATGAAATAAAAAAGCCTGTATTTTATCAGGAAAGTTAGGCTCTCATTTACAGAAACAGTCCAACAAATTGGATTGGTACATCTTAAGTGAGAGAAAATATGTTGTTTTTACAATATGGGCAAACTAGCCTTTTAAGCCTATAGTTTGATTCATAGATGGAGATTGAGCTGCAGGTGGTAAATCACTGGGTATGGTGGTCCACTGCTCTTATGTAGGAATTCCATAGCAGCCTACTGAATGAGTGACAGTTTATTTTATTTTGGGTAAATTGTTCCTTTAACACCCTGCCGCTATCTGCCAGCTCTTCTTCCACCACACATGAGACCTGAAACACGCAGCCAGTCCCTTCCTTACAGCCAGCCACTCCGTTCCTCCAACACCAACAGTCAGGCATGTACCTATGACCTCCCGAAAGATGAGTGTGATTTAAATGCCCATCCCTGGGACCCAAACTACTCGTACACCACAACAGAAGGCACGGGGTGCGAGGTGAAGCTGCCAGCTGACACTAGCAGTGTGTTGGCCCAGACATCTGGTAAACACACAACTTTTTTTTCTCTATTTGCATTAATTTTTTTATTTGACAGTATTGAGGCATAGACAGCTCATCCTTATTTTTTTCTGCTTTCAAGCGTCAGTCCCACCTCTTCCTCCAAGACCTCCATTTCTGAAGTCAATGCCAGAGTACCTGGTGCTGTTGCCCTCGCCTATCTTATCTAGCTCATCATCCAACCAATTACTGTCAAACACGTCACTTACCTCATCTTCTAGTCAAGGTAATTGTCAACAGTCTCTGTCACTCTGTCAAAAGAACAACTTCTTATCACAAATGTTTTTACACCACCAGTGCTTGTGTTTAATGCTCTTGCTGCTCCCTACTCAGGATCAGCAGATCAGGGGCCACTGCCTGGGAATCCTAATGTGCTCCTTGTCAGTTTAGGAAAATTACTCTCAGAGGAAAGTCAGTAAACATTTATCATCACCATAAAACTTTAATTATTGCCTGTTATTATTATTATTATTATTATCTAGTTAGATTTTCAGTCCTGTTGGCTTATGATGACCATGATATTTTTATATTTCCAGTGCAGACCATACAAGGAGAACCCACCCCCTGCTCACAGTGTGGCTCTGTGCTGGAATCTTGCTATGTCAATGTGGTATTCCATTCCATCTTTATTTGAAGTAGTAATAGCATCACAATTAAGAGGCATTAATTTAAAATGTGAATAATAACTGTATATCTCTGTGTAATCACTACTGGGAAAATACAGAGAATGACAAGTGTAAGCATTCTTCTTCATAACATAATAGAACAATGGATAACTGGGTTTGGATTGATTGATACAGGCTGCAGAGGGGACTCAGTTTGTGTTGGTAATGTTTCTCAGTATGTTCTCTGCTTATGATGAACTGCAGGTTGAGGATTGTTACTTCTGTCAGCCCTGGGGGCCGACCAGCACTCCCAGTATACCACAGTGTCGTCACCAGGATGACCTCTTTCTGCTCTTTCCTAATGAAAAGCCCCAGTGTGCTGCTGACGCTCTGTTGCTCTTCTGCATTGACATCTCAGGCTCTATGAGCACAATCTCTCAGGTAAAAGCACACAACCTGACGCTGATTTGTTTACTGGCTTTCACAAATACAACCTGTGGTGTTTCAAATGATCAATCTCTGCTGTTTTAAGAGGTCAGAGGGAGAGCAGGTTGTCCACAGATCTCGTCTTGAAGTGAGTTTTCTTTCCTCATTTTTAACTTTGTAAGACTGATAAGTAAACACTATGTGAATCTAAACATAATGTAGGTCCAGTTAGAGTGCATTTAAATAAGGGAAAACTCTCTAAGCAACACATCATAAATTGACTTAAAAAAACACTTAGAAAATGCTGTTTGTGTACATGCACAACAGATAGTACCACAACAATAGCAGATGGCCAAAGATGACATCAAGATGTTGTTGGTGATAAGAAATCTTTGTCTTCCTACCAGTTTGTCCAGGAAGCCGTGTTGCAGTGTGTTCAGAGACTAAGTGAACAACAACCTGACAAGCGAGTGGGACTCATCACCTTCAACTATCAGGTACATACATTGAAAAAAAGTTCATTTAATGTTCACAATATATTTATATAGACATTTTCTTTTCTAATTCTGTTACTGATTTCCTTTTCTTAAGTTTGTGTCTGACTTATATTGGATTTTTCTCCCTAGCTTATTATTTTCTCATATAGAAATGTGAGTGAGCACAAAAATGACAAGTAATTTACTGCTGCTTTTCTTCATCTCCTAATGTTTTTGTTACCAGGTGACAATGCATGGAAATGATCATTTCACGTCACATTCCCTAAGCGGTTCCGAGTTAACTGACAGGGACTTTCTGAAAGAGGCTGCAGCCAGTTTCCCCACTCCACTTCCCCTCTCACAGACCAAGGACTACTTACAGAGACAAGTCCTGGGGTAAGCAGAAAAACAGTAATTTGTCTTTAATTACAAAGAAGTAACTTCATCCTCAAATAATAGATGTGCGTTTTGATTTTCCTCTTTTTGAAAGATTAACTGAAGGTGGGACCACAGCTCTTGGCCCAGCTGCTCTCCTGACAATTGCAATAGCCTCCAGACAGCCGGGGTCCAAGGTAGGTTTGGTCTTATTAAGACGACTATACCATATGCGTGCGTTTTAGCCCATGTGGCATGTAATAAATAATCATTTCACAGCATTGCATAGATTTAGCAAAGCTTGTACAAAAAATTCTAAAAGCAACCATATGTCAATTTCTCTTTTCTCTACTTTCTAAACAAACAAAAAAAATACAATCCTGACCTGCAATTCCTGCTGATCTCGAAGGTGATTATCTGTACAGATGGAAAGGCCAACACAGATTTGGGGAATCTAGAGGAAGAGGATATTGATGCTCGCACCCTACTCTCATCCACCATTTACTACCAGGAGCTGGGGGAATATGCTGCCAATCAGGGGTTGGTACACATCTCCTCATCAATGTCAAGAATGGAACTGCTAAACAAACTATTTACATGCATTTACATACTTAAAGCACTATTGCTCCACTGTCAAAAATAACTATAAGACGAGTATTAATGCTGATATGAGTACTAATAAGAGGTCTAGGCTGGTCTGGTGTTGTGCTGTAATGAAGTTTATACTGAGATCTCCTTCTATCATTAGTGTTACAGTGTTTGTGCTGTCCATAGAAGGAACAGACTGCAGACTGGATGAGCTGGGGAGACTCGCTGATCGCACTGGAGGGACAGTAAGATGTGTTGTGATGTGTTTCAACATTTGTTAGATTTTCATATTGATTACCAGTAGTTTTTATAATGTATATCACTCATCAGATTTTGTTATCTGTGTGTGTTTTGTCCCCCAGGTGGTGATAGCAAGCCCCAATAGGTTGCACCAAGAGTTTGAACAGATCATTGAGAACAGGACCATAGCCACCCATTGCACTGCCACATTACTGCTGCCCCAATCACTGTAAAAGATGCGCTGTATAAACCTTGAATACTGACATTCTTAAATTCTTCATTGAGTGGCCTAGTTGGCACATGAATGCACTTCACTGGATTGATGTTTTCTTTGGTCCAGACGTATGAAAGGAGAGAGGGAGGCAGGACACAAAGGGACCAGAGAGGTGGGGAACGTGGACCTAGATACAGAGATCACCTTCCAGTTTGGAGTCAATGAACAGGAGGCAGAAGGTGAGAGAAACCGGTTACAGTATGTCACAATTCACAGACATTTGGCATGCCTCACTGCAGACTCTAAAACTCTGCATCCATGTCTGGCCAGCCCACCTATCTAGCAGCCAATGCCTTGATCCTTGAAACCCCTGGATGGGCCTCAGGATGTTCCTTAAGGATGTGTGAGCCACCAGATGAATTCCCATGTGTTAATTTTTGTGAGCATAGTAGCACACTGATGTGCCAGATGTTGCATCAGCGAAGTTGTGCTCTTACTGGCCAGACCGCTGTTTGATTCATTTGACCACTGCAGCACTTGCATTTGCTGATTTTCACTGTACATCTATAAACCAATTCAGGCTGTGCCACCATATGTAGTATGGACAAAAAAGCAACATGTATTTTCTCTGTGCTCCAAAAACAGTAGTTTTTTTTTTTTTAACTAAACCTGAAATCCTCTTGATTTATATTTGTTCTTTCTGTGCTTCTCTTCAGTGTCTGTGCCGGCCTCTGGTAGCAGTGTGGCCATCCAGCTGCAGATCAGGTACAGGCACAGGAACGGACAGAGGATGCTTAGAGTGATCACCACTGAACGAGAAGTTACTGATAACAGGTGATAATGATGTTTCCATACAGTGTTTCTCTCACTTTTGTCTTTTAAGATTACCTTACCTTACACACACACATACACACATACACACTACTGAGCTGTTTGCATGCCTATGGCCTGAAAGCTTAACCGAGTCATTATCTTCTGACATCTTTAATCAACAAGGCCTTTTTAAACCTGAGGACGATTGATTAGATGTATTATTTTATACCAATCTCAGTGAAGCTTTAGGCAAGGCGGTTTTGAAAATCCAAGGAGTCGAGCTGTTGCTGAGATACAGGAGCATTTTGCATCATCCAGAAATTATTGCACCATGTAAATTGCATTTCTCATCCATTCTAAACATTTAGTTACACAGTAAATTAACCTGCTTGTTCGATATACTGAATGAAGGTCATGCAATTTATAGTCTGAGTGGCTACAAAGTGGCCCCTGGGTGTGTGTTTGCACTGTACTATAATAGCAAGGCTGAAGCTATAAATGTTGAGAAGCACTCTTATGATAAAAATGTGTGACCCTCCTTCTCAGCTTGGCGGCCCTGTCCTCTCTCTCACTGGCAATCATTCAGCTCAACTCGTCACAGGCCAGTGCCGCTCTGGCTGTCAGAGGCCGCTTTCTTGACGCCAAGAGGGAGGGAGAGCTGCAAATGAAGCTGATCGAGAGAGCAATGTGAGTAACAGGAGGGATGGAGGGAACTTTGACTGACAGTTCTGTGTGGGCAACATGTAGAATGAGAGCTTTCTATCCCACAGACCACACTTTTTCTCAACTGCCTGAAACAGTTCACCCACATTCACGTTTGAAATTCCTCAATTAATGATGTCATTGATTGAGAAAGCCAGCCCAGTTTGTCAAATATGCTCCCCATTGGTGCTGCCTGAGCAAGCACAGCCAGCCGTGTGGCTGTCATTTAGTTGACCAATCACAACAGAGTGGGCCAGCTGACAAATCAGAGGAGACTGGGCTTTTTGGAAAGGTGGGCCAAGAGGTCAGACAGTGTTTGAAAATCCAGACTGATCTCATGAAATGACTTATGTATGACACACCAATTTGTATGACATTATTGGCGTGTTATCAAGATGCGTACTCGCTTTTTAGCATGTATATCAAGACTGTTTGGACTCCATAGAGTGACATTACCTTATTATGGTGTGTGGATTTACGCCGTAGTATGAAAGTGTAGGGAGGTTGGCCAGGGTGGTGGATTGGTAAAACACAGGACTTTCACACAGGAGACCGGGGATTGTGTCCCGCACCAACGTTTCCATGTCCTGCATGTCATGTTTTCTAAACTTTCTTTCTTCTTTTACTAAAGACAACCCCATTCTTCTAGACTGGATAAACTCTGCCCAATCTGGTAATTTGATTTCGCCCTGCAACTCGGTCTGGGAACCTGCACATTTAATTCTCCTGCTTCAGTTCACAATTGCGTACAGAGTCATTTGTACGCAATTGGATAGTCCTCTTCTTCCTGCTTCTGGCGAGAGCAGTCGTGTTTTTCCTCCTCTCCCATCTTATCTCAACTTGGCTCCTTCCCAGTCTGTCTAGCTTGTCTTGTGGAACTTTTCTCCTTTCTCTTTGTCCCCTGCCTGCTGTTTTCCTGGAATATTCAACATGGAATTGATCAACTGGTCGCTCAGCGCTATTGACAAGATTTTTTCACCCAAGCATGCTTCACCGGGGGAGCCGTACTGTCCGAGTGGAACATTCCCTGCAGGATACGCTCCCGATTCCTGGGAGAATTGGCAAGCGGTCTGCCTGAACGTTCTCACTGTGGAAGACATTGAAGACATATGGATAATTGGAATTCTGTTGGTGGGGCTCCTGATCATCGGAGTTGGGGTCTCGCTGACCTATCGGATAATTGGTAAGACAGCCGCCAGCAAATTTACCCACAAGCTGTCTGAGGAACTTAAAGAGTGCCTACATGGAGTGATTGAGAGGATGAAGGTTTTACATCTGAGGGCTGACCAGTCCAGTGAACTGTCTCGCAACATCTCAAACCGGACCTTGGAAGCGCAGAAGGGGATTGATGTCATCAGGGCCCAGTCGGTGGAGTTGCTTCGTGTGACCACCGGACTGGCAGAGAAGGTAGATGGACTGACAAAATCACTACATGAACTGGATGCTCGTATGACGCTGAGGTTGGTAGCAATTGAGTGATGGACATTGATTAGAACAAATTTCCACGAGTCAACCTAAATTGGACTGAAATTATTTAAACTGTCCCCCCCCCACCCCCACCGGACCTTCACCCGAGCGGGAAAACAACTAGCAGCTGGCCATCCTATCTCGTCCTGTGCACTGGCTTATCTCTTCAAGGACACGCAGATGAACTGAGCTTTTAACAACATAGACAGTCTGACGCTCATATTCACACACACAACTCATTATCCAACACACACACCATACACTCTACATAGAAAGTTGGCATGTGTATATTTACGCGAAGTCATGATGCCATGTTGGAAAATCAAAGTATGGAAAGGAGCATAATAGGGGCTCTTTAATGCTGAAGTCTGACAAATGGATTTAATTAGGGTGAATTCTTGTATACTAAATACATAAAAGACAAAAGACAGGTAAAATGACAAGACCAGAAGTTAAAAAGGAGTTTAAGAACGCTTTGCAATAAAAATGTAATTTAGATGACAAATATGACTGCATTGGATTACAGAAACTCTAAAACGATAGTTAAAGGAAAATCAGATAAACTGTGTGGCTCTTTAGTTGACATTAAAATGTTCAAATACATTACCAGACTTGTCCTGTATATCTGATTAATCTGATGAACTGATGAATCAGTATTTTATCTCAAACTGGTGAAATGTTTTTGTAAGTCAAAGCTTTTTTTTGTTCCTTATCTACTTGATAATGCCAGTAATATGGCAGTGTGTCTTTATGCATGCATTTATTAGATGCAGACTATTTGTTTGTTAGGCTACAGATACTGTACTACATAGTGAGCCTGTCTGTTTTCAGAATGCATAATCGAAGTTCAGAGGACCATCAAACATACCAAGAATGGGTTAAAACCATGGAGCCTATATACGACAACAACATACAAATCTTCACAAGTGTGAGTTTTTACAGTATTTTTTTTATAAGGTCAGTGTCTCACATTGGTTAGAATGACCAGTTATACACTTAACTATTTTGTGTTGTTTTTTTCAGAGAAAATCTGTCTTTTCAGACTCACAGGTAAATTAAATCATGTCCTATATTATATATAAAATATATATATTTTGCCTGCTTTGCTTAACTTTTTTTGGTCATTCTTGCTTCATTCTGTTCTCTTTAGTCTCTAACAGACGCTGGTGCAGCACTGCTCTACACCATGAAGCACAGCAACAGGAAGTCCATCTCACTGAAGAATAAACATAAACTCCAGCCAACTGTCAGCCTGCACCTCGCTAGAAGCAATTCTAGTCATGAATGACAAAGATAAATAAAAACTGGTTTGACTTTGATTATCTAGCAGGATATCCCCACATATTTCACAATGTAAATAATGTATTCCAGTATATCAACATAAAACATGGTCATCTGTATTATACAGAAAATCATTTCTCAGAGTAAATGATTCCTTTCAGTCTTACATCAAAACTGGTGTGTATTTGACCGTGTCCAGTTTGTTTTTGCACTGACCAAAACAAAGGAAAAACCTGACAAAGAAACACCATCATGCAGCTTACACATAGATCCTTTTGTGAGAGGCAAAACAGATCACACAACATACAGTATGTAAGCCACCAACACAACAGTTAATATAGTTCTGATGATTATGTAATTGTGTTTTAATATATCCAACTTGTTTGTGCCAGACTTAACAATGCTACAGAAAATGTAATCACACAACAGCAGCTAAGCATTGTTTGCTTTTCAAAATATGCCCTGATTGTTGTTGAGATGCACAGTGAATACGCATTCTTGTAATTCATATATTCTAAATCTGAAAAAACAATATAAGTGTCAATGTTTAATAGTTGCAAAGGTAGTGAGTAATGGAGTACATACAAAATAAGCCTGAAAAACAATAATCATGTCAGAGTTGAATGCCAAAGCATAGTTTCTGTGGGGCGGCCCTCACAACACAAACATAACTCTGAAGTGACGTCTGTCGTGCATTTATATGAACTTTAATTTGTTCATACAAACCAGGCTTCAACCAGAATGTGCTGACTGATTCTGAATAGGTAAAATCCTCCTTTGCGTCTGTCTCTATGACCGTCTTGCTCCCAGAGTCTGTTGACACAAAAAAATTTCAGTAATCACAATGTATGATTTTTTAACTATTTATTTGTATGATACAGCTGCAAATAAGTATTTGAACACCTGTCTATTAGCTACAATTCTGACTCTCAAAGACCTGTTAGTCTGCCTTCAAAATGTCTACCTCCACTCCATTTATTATCCTAAATTAGATGTACCTGTTTGAGGTTGTTAGCTGCATAAAGACACCTGTCCACCCCATACAATCCGTAAGAATCCAACTACTAAAATGGCCAAGACCAAAGAGCTGTCCAAAGACACTAGCAATCATTAGAAAATGGAAGAAGCTAAACATGACTAATCTCCCTCGGACTGGGGCTCCATGCAAGATCTCACCTCGTGGGGTCTCAATGATCCTAAGAAAGGTGAGAAATCAGCCCAGAACTACACGGGAGGAGCTGGTCAATGACCTGAAAAGAGCTGGGACCACCGTTTCCAAGGTTACTGTTGGTAATACACTAAGACGTCATGGTTTGACATCATGCATGGCACGGAAGGTTCCCCTGCTTAAACCAGCACATGTCAAGGCCCATCTTAAGTTTTCCAATGACCATTTGGATGATCCAGAGGAATCATGGGAGAAAGTCATGTGATCAGATGAGACCAAAATAGAACTTTTTGGTCATAATTCCACTAACCGTGTTTGGAGGAAGAAGAATGATGAGTACCATCCCAAGATCACCATCCCTACAGTGACGCATGGGGGTGGTAGCATCATGCTTTGGGGGTGTTTTTCTGCACATGGGACAGGGCGACTGCACTGTATTAAGGAGAGGATGACCGGGGCCATGTATTGCGAGATTGTGGGGAACAACCTCCTTCCCTCAGTTAGAGCATTGAAGATGGGTCGAGGCTGGGTCTTCCAACATGACAATGACCCGAAGCACACAGCCAGGATAACCAAGGAGTGGTTCTGTAAGAAGCATATCAAGGTTCTGGCGTGGCCTAGCCAGTCTCCAGACCTAAACCCAATAGAGAATCTTTGGAGTGAGCTCAAACTCCGTGTTTCTCAGCGACAGCCCAGAAACTTGACTGATCTAGAGAAGATCTGTGTGGAGGAGTGGGCCAAAATCCCTTCTGCAGTGTGAACAAACCTGATGAAAAACTACAGGAAACATTTTACCTCTGTAATTGCAAATAAAGGCTACTGTACCAAATATTAACATTGATTTTCTCAGGTGTTCAAATACTTATTTGCAGCTGTATCATACAAATAAATAGTTTTAAAAATCATACATTGTGATTTCTTGAGATTTTTTTTTAGATTATGTCTCTCACAGTGGACATGCACCTACGATGACAATTTCAGACCCCTCCATGATTTCAAAGTGGGAGAACTTGCAAAATAGCAGGGTGTTCAAATACTTATTTTTCTCACTGTATACAACTATTTGTACATCTGGGCTGAAGTGGTCCTTAATGTATGTCAAGGTACATTAGGTGTCATTAATGGGAATAAAGTGGGTAGCAGTAAGAGCTGCAAATTGTAAACATCTCCCTCTTTAACATTTAAGATTCTCATGCCCAGGATATACTATACATGGACATAAAAAAGACCACAAACACGTTACTACTTTTTACACATTACACGTTTTCTTTATTGGCATAAAATGTTATTCATCTGATTGAACATTTTGGAATGCCACTGACTTTCTTTCCTTTTTACTCGACAATGTTATGATATTAGATGATACTGATAAATACACAGTAAAACAGGTACAAATTGTTGTAAATTCAAAGATTTTAAGACAGTCTGCAATTTAAAAAGCATTATAAAATACATACCTGAAATTACAACATCTTAAGTGATCAGCATACATGTTTGCAACACATTTGTATGAAGATTACAACAGAGATTACAGCAGATAAGAATTTCATAGTAGGCTACTTATAGTACAGTATACATTTTAAAATAACATACATTACATCTGTGAAATACAATGGCAATGCAAAACAGTGACAAAGCGCTGATAATTTACATGAGACTATTTTGAGCTTTCTGAAAAACGTTTCTTGAAAAACACTTTATTAGACCCATCAATTAAATAGATTTAAGGCCACTTGCTAAATATTTGTGGAATAAAAACTCCAAAAAAGTAAAAGAGAATAAGCTCAAATTCCCTCTTCTTTGATTAAGTACTCTGGCAGAGTCTGAAAAGCAGTCACAGGTACAGTCACTGGAACTGTTAGGGATATGGCGCTGGGTTCAACAGTGGAGGAGGAAACCTCACTGGGGGGTGGAGGAGAGGGAAGTGGGTCAGTATGAATAATGTTCATATCACTGAGTTGTGTGGCGGTCGGGACAGCGTCCGCATGAGTCCGTAAGTGCTTGCGAAGGTAGGCAGCAAACAGGAAAGCTTTACCACAGTGAGGGCAGCTGTGAGGTTTGCTGGTGGAGTGAATCTTCTGGTGTTTACGCAGTCCAGATTTGTTGAGGAAGCCTTTGCCACAACTGTTGCAAGCATGAGGTCTCGGCTTGGGATGCTGCTTCTCATGCTCCTGCAAGTCTGCCAGCTGTGCAAACTCTGCCTGGCAGGTTTGACAGACATGTGAGCCCATGGATACGATTTTGGTAACAGTCAGAGGAGTGGAGTCGATGGAGTGAAGATTTTCATGTGCCTGAACTTCTTCCCAGCTTCCAAATGTAGCATCACAGTGAGTACAGGAGAACTGCGGAAGAGTTGTGTGGGCAGTAAAGCATGAGGCTGACCCGGCCTCTGTCTCTGGTTGTTGTTGTTGCTGCTGCTGCTGCTGCTCAGACTGCTCAGCAAGGTGAGTTCTCTCATGTTTGCGAAGGCTTGAGGACACCACAAAAGACTTCAAACACTCTTCACATTTGAAAGGCCTTTCTCCAGAGTGCACACGTCGGTGCTTGTTGAGGCTGGAGCGCTCAGCAAATGACTTGTCACACTCAGTACAAGAAAAGGGCCTAAGACCTGTGTGGACAAGCATGTGGCGCCGCAGATCCCAGGATGCTACAAAGGCCTTGTCACAACTCTGGCATTTGTAAGGCCGCTCTCCAGAGTGAACACGCTCATGCACGGCCAGATCAGCTGGCTGACGGAACCTCTTGGAACACTTATCGCAGGGATAAGGCTTGAAACCCAAGTGCGCTCGCTGGTGGCGCCGGAAACTGGAGGGGTCAGAAAACATCTTGCCACACTGTGGGCAAAGGAAAGGCTTCTCGCCAGAGTGAGTGCGAAGATGAGACTGGTAGGAGGAGAGCTGGGTGAAGCCTTTACCACACTGCTCGCACTGATAGGGTTTGTTCTGGGAGTGAATGCGCTGATGGCAGGCCAGGGAGGAGGAGCGGGAGAAGGCTTTGCCACAGTCTGAGCACAGGTATGGCTTTTCTCCAGTGTGGGAGCGCTCATGGTTTTTCAGGTCCTTCAGCTCTGTGTAAGTTTTCCCACATTCATCACAAGCGTACGGCCGATGGCCTTGATGGTTCCTTCTGTGTTTTCGGAACACAGAGGGATCTGCAAAACTCTTACCACACTCAGCACAGAAGTATGGCTTTTCTCCCGTGTGAGAGCGCAAGTGCACCTTCAGTTTAGACAGAGTGGGGTAGCTCTTAGAGCACTGACGGCAAGAGTAAGGACGCTCTCCACTGTGCTGTGTCATATGGATCCTCAGGCATATAGCTTGCATAAAGGCCTTACCACACTCTGTGCATACAAATGGTTTTTCCCCAGTGTGAGAGCGGCTATGGTTGCGTAGCTCTGTGGGTGTCTTGTAAGCCTTGTGACAGTCGGGACACTGAAAGGGGCGCGGGGCTGAGTGAGTGCGCTCATGCTTTGAGAGTTGAGCCTTGCTCGAGAATATTTTAGTACACTGAGAACATGAGTGCTGTTGCTGACGGTCCTTTGCATGTGCTGAAAGCTTGTGACTCTGCAGAGCGGACAGACTCCTGAAAGCCTCTGTGCATGCAGAGCATTTGAAGGAAGCTTTGGCTTTTGGAGGTCTGCCTCTGCCACGTTTTTTGCAGGCTGATCCATCACCAGCTCTTCCTCTTGTTGGCTTCCTTTGTCCTGTGCAGGAGGGGTGTACTGCTCTGCTAGAGGTGGGCTGCCAGACTGAGGAGAGGCCATCTTTATATCTGTAAATAGATTATATTAAAAAATAATATTTGTAATAACTATGTAAATAAACAAAATATAATATGAGACTAAAAGATTGTTCCTCAGACATCAGCCTAAAGTCTATGACATATGAATTAGGACAGCAGATTGTTGATAGTGTACCAGTAAAAAAAACTGTTTAACGTTATAACAATACATATAGCTATATGTGGGTGTGCATTAAATCACAAAATGGCTGGCATTAGGACCTCAGGGACAATAAGCTAACCGCTTTGATGCCAGAGGAAGTTGGCGATGCAGTGACAGAAATTACTGTGATACTGGCATGTGCCCGACCGGAATCAAGGATCAAAGATCTCGAGTCAGTACGATGGAGTTAACAAAACAGAAACGATATGTACGTATTCATTTTCGCTAGCTTTCTCGCTAAACACTTTAACAAACTCAAAATGGCTGGCTCTAGGACCGGTGTCCGGCTGCACCAATTCACTCGACAGTGTCGTCACCATCATGACCGTGGTTATGCGGGATGGATTTAGCTCAAATTAGCACTCTTTGCATCGTGTGTGCATTAGAGAAACAACGGGTTCTTACCTGTAGTAATAACTGGTGCCTCGGTACACGACTGCATTTACTGTGACACGGTGATTGCTGTTTACTGTCTGCAGGGTGGGGGACGGCTCTAGGACCATGATGACGAAAGCTCTCGGCAAGCCAAGTGTGCAACGTTTTAATGCGTGTAAGGAGTAAATATCAATAGAAAACACCTAATAAATATATTAGCTAGAATACCATGGTTACACATGGTAGTTCTAATAAAGGTAGCAGGTTGTCTGTCATTAAGGAAACGTGCCAAGCTAAAGCGAAGATTGTGTACAATACTCAGAAGTCAACGGCAGAACTAGCTAGCTAACTTTACCCAATGTGCTTTAAAGTTTAACGTTAAAGTTAGCTAGGTGTTTTACGAAAACCAGCAGCAAAATAGTGAGATGAACATTTAGGTTATTGATTTGTATTTGAGTGTAATGCTTGCTATGTGGTTACTTCAACGTTTGTATTAACGCGACGTATATGCTTTAGCCAAGCTAGCTATACTTCCGAGAGGGAAGCATTTCTCTGCTGCACATTTCCTGTTTCCTAGCAACAAGCGCAATGTGGAAATGGGGATGGAAGAAAAAAAGACAAATGGAAAAAGGGGGTTGCCCTTTACACAAAATAACATTTTTTTAAAGAATTAATGAAAATATATCTTTGGATGAGGGAATTGAACCAGTACTGCAACAGGTATTCAATTCGACGTATTTGCTTACGCTGTGATTCCGCATTCAAAACGACTTATTGGCTTTTTGGTGCAATGTTTGTTTAGCTAGCTAACGTTAGCCATGAAGATGCTAGCTGGGCTTTCTCTAGCTAACGTTTGCCCAATGTTCCGTTATACAAATGTGACCGTAGTAATCTGCCCGCTCTTCCTTATAACCAGGACGAGTTTGTTAATTCTGTTATTTTGTTTATAATGTCGGAGAAAATGGCTGTTTTCAATGGCAGAAAATATGTAGAGAGGCGTTTCCCGGTTTATTGACATAATGTTAGCTAATGCAGTTAGCCTGCTGGTGCAGAGATATGGCTAGCTAGCTATCAAGCAGGAGTTTCTAGCTAACTGCATTTAAGTATGCCCATGATGCTGGTTACCTGCTGCCACTGACACATTTAAACTACCACATTGTGGTGGTTCTTTCTAAAGATGTATTTACTTTTACATATTTAATTTGGGGAACAGACCTTTTTATGGCATAGCAATTATGAGACCAGTTAGCTAAGTTGTCAATTTGTAATGTTGAATGATTGTTTAAAGAATAAACAAATATTTTTTAGGAATAATGAGTAATAGGTTATTTGTAGCTTGCTATAACATCTACACGACTTATTGCATAAATCTAAATACTGTTACATACATTGCTAATGTATTCACCACAGCGCTAACTGGCATATCTTTTGTCCTCAACAGGGCTATTTGGCCGCTTCTCCTAAATTCAAGTCACTCTCCTAAGTGTGTGGAACTGGTTCTCAACATCTTCTACCATTTTACCTCCCTGGACACTCCTTGGACCATATTGTAAATAACAGTCAACCTTGTATACGGACAATACCAGGCATCTAATGCATTTCCCTCCTGCATATTCATAGACTTTGTGTCTGGTGCACTTCATTCAATCGCTATTTTGTAATGGCAGTGCAAAACACTGGCAGGAAAAAAGTTTTCCCTTGCAAACAATGTGGCATTGTATGTCCCAATATGCCCAGTCTGCTCAAACACATGGATGCTCATCTTGAACAAGAGGAAGAACGCAAATTTAAATGTGATGAATGTGGACGTGGTTATAGGCATGCAGGTAGCTTAGCTAACCACAAAAAGACTCATGAAGTAGGTACCTTTCAATGTAACATCTGTGGTAAAAAAAACTCTAATGCTTTAGCCCTGAAGAGTCATCTCCGGAGCCACACTTCACAGAAAAAGTACTCCTGTGCCGAATGTGGGAAAGGTTTTCGTCTGGCAACACAGCTGACTACACATGAGAAGGTTCATCTTGCCAGGCGAGTAAAGGAGCAGTCGTTTAGAAAGGTAGACATGGAATATTCCACACATCAAATTGAAAATAATCACCCACATCATCTAAGTGAGCAGTCTGCCAGTGTTGGGACTTCTACAGAAAATAGCCCAGCTGAGGACAAGACGGAGGTTGTTTATAACGCAGAATCTGAGACTTCTGAGGATGCAGCAAATCGACCTTTCAGATGTGATTTGTGTGACAAATCATATATACATCTTCGAAGCCTGACCAATCACAAAAAGACTCACCAAGTGGGAAAGTTTGAGTGCACAGTGTGTTTCAAACTGTTTAATAACATGGCGGCACTCTACAGCCACCAGAGATCTCACAAGGCAAGAAGTGTAAATGACCCTGATTCAGTGGGTGGGTCACACACTGGTGAACCACCGGAACAGTTTTCACCTCAGAGCCAGGATACTCCAGTAACTTTTTGCCATTTGTGTCAGATACTATTCCCCAATGATAAAGAGTTCCAGGAACACATCCAAATGCATAACTCTTCATCTCTGTCGTTTGGCCTTCAAGATACCATGTCAGAAAACCATAATGTATCATATGACAACAGTATTGTTTCGCCTGAGTCAAATTTTTATGCATCTCCTATAAATAATGTTCCCTCAGTATCCTCAATAGATAATGATTTAGGCTTTGATCAGCCACAGGAGCAGATTAGAAATAATGGCCAGGTGTACTCTGACTGCTCCAACAATCAAACACCACCTTCCAATAGCACTCAGGGAGAACCCCCAATCATAGACACAAGCATTCTCAATCCTGCCCTGAAGCACACTCAAAACACTGACAGTGCAACTGAAATGGAAGAGACTTCAACCGTAGATTTGGACGAGCGTCCCTTCAAGTGTCATATATGTGGTAAAAGCTACCGGCACTCTGGGAGCCTCATCAACCACAAAAGGTCACATCAGGTTGGGATTTACCAGTGTTCCATCTGCAGAAAGAGCTATCCTCACCTGGCTGCCCTCAAAAGTCATCTTCGTCTCCACAAAGCTCAGTCATCTTTTGACCTCAGCAATGAGGGAGACTGGCTCTCCTCAGAGCCTCTGACTCTGGATAACCAGCAGGGCTGCTTCTCATCTCAAGATGATGATGAGGAGGAGCAGGAGGAAGAAGAAGAGGAGGCTCACGTTCTCCCTGTGCTTGGTATTGATCAGGAGAATGGAGTTGACCACAACAATGGAGCTTTGTATCATGAGCATTTTAATCAGGACTTTTCCCAGGATATGACTGTGCATCTACCTCACAACGAACACCTGATGCAGAGGCATATGTGTGCAGACTGTGGTGAAACATTTGGAGATATTGCAGGGATTAAGTCTCACAGTTGCCCACTGTTACAGCAGCAACATGACACTACTAGCAGGGACTATGGCAGCAATATACATTTCCAGGACAGTAGTGATCACTGTGCCATTGGAAATCCAGGAAGTAATGTTGAGTTCCATGGTCTGAATGAAAGCCAAAGTTACTTTGAACAGAACTTCCATGACAATATGAACAGTGATCAGCTGAATGGTGGCAGAGAAGGTGTAAATGAGGAGTCGGAGGAGGAGGAGGATGATGATGATGATGGAGATCTTTATCAGTGCTCTATATGTGGAAACAGCTACACTAGCATGAGGGCTCTCAGGAGCCATCTCAGAGGCCACACACAGTCCCACGGTACTCTTGCAAGCTCAGGGCCTTCTTCCATGTCCTCCCATGAAGAAGTGAAAGATGATGAACCTGGAGAGATGATGATCTGTAGCACATGTGGGGAAAGTTTTGCCAATAGGCAAGACCTGATAACTCATCAGCTTCTACACAACAAAGACCAGGTAGATAATGCTACTCATTTACATATGAGCAACAGTGATGTGTCCGGAGGCAAGGAGGAAGCACAGAGTATCATCTGTGGCAGCTGTGGCATCTTCTGCACCAGCTACAATCATCTTGAAAACCATGGTTGCACAGCTGAGCGGACAGATGAGTCCACATGTGGTAAAGAGGAAATTAATGTAAATGATGTTGCCCAGCATGAAGACACGAGTCATGTCAAAGAAACTGATGATGCCGAAGCTCGTCAGTACAGATGTGATCAGTGTGGGCGTTCATACAGACACGCAGGCTCCTTACTTAACCACAAAAAGTCCCACAAAACAGGTGTATTCAGATGCCTCGTCTGCCAGAAGCGCTTCTACAACCTGTTGGCCCTTAAAAACCACCAGAGGTCCCACTTCGATATTAAGAGGTTAGTTCTAGCAAGAATACACATTAATACATTTAAAACTTTTAAATAACATTTAACATACTCATGTTGCAAACTGAATGCATGTTGGAAATTATGAATAATTGTTAAACAAAAAAAGCAAAGAGTCGCCTGTAGATTTTTTTTGTTTGTTGTTGTTGCGATTGTTTTGTCATCATGGCTCCCTGTTTGGTAAAAACAGAATTAACCAGTATGCCTTATCTCCTTCCCCAGGCATACTTGCAACGAGTGTGGAAAAGCCTTCAAAATTCAAAAACAGTTACTGAATCACCTGAAAAGGCACAAAGAGAACAAAGCTAAAATCCAGGACCTCAACAACCAGATCCAGGCCCTCATGCAGATGAATGGGCCCAGGTCAGACGGAGAAGTGCAGTCCTTAACTTCAAATGCCAATCAGGCTTTTACTTCATCTCGGCATGGAAGGAAGAGAGAACAAACAAAGTGTGACACTTCAGTCAAATCTGAGGATGTAGGTGATCAACGGCCTTTTGCCTGTGACCAGTGTGGCCGTACATACCGCCACGCAGGAAGTCTGGTCAACCACAGGAACTCCCATAAAACAGGTGAATATTATTGTTCAGTTTGTAACAACACTTACTCCAACCAACTAGCAATGAAGAACCACTTGCGTACCCACTTTGCATATAAAAAGCACTCCTGCCAAAACTGTGGAAAAGGCTTTAGGGCAAAGAAACAGCTATTAGCCCACGTTTGTGCAGGCCTCAGAAAGGATGGGGCCGCAGGCAGGAGGGGTATAAAATCTAGAGCGTTGAAGTGTAAGGAATGTAAGCAGACCTTTCTCTCTATTGACCAACTGACAGCCCACACCTGTGATGGACCGTCAGGCAGCAGTGATGCACAAAGAAACGTGTTTCCAAATAAAGTGGAGAGGCCTTTCACATGCAACATATGTAATCGCAGCTACCGTCATGCAGGCTCACTCCTGAACCACAAAAACACCCACAAGACAGGACACTTCAGTTGCACCTTCTGTTCTAAGCCCTTCACTAACCCCATGGCTTTACGCAATCACACACGTATCCATACACAGAAGAAAAAGTATGCATGTCTCACATGTGGAAAGGCCTTCCGCCTCGCCAGTATCCTGCACAACCACCAGAGGATCCACAACCGGGTGGCGAGTCACTTCCGCTGTCCTGCATGTGGAAAGAGCTTCCAAGGCAGGTCTGGCCTAAAGAGGCACCGCTGCCGCAAAGGTCAGGAGAACTCCCCGAGAGCTGGAGTCCAGCAGTCAGAGAGGGGAGACAAGTGCTTCATGTGAGTTACTGTCTACTTTTGAACTGAGTATGTACATTTTGTTTTGTCTATTAGTCATTATGGGGATGTTTTTATATATATATATTATATATATTTTTTAAATTGTTTAACAAAGCTGTCCTGACCATACTGATATAGATTAGGATAGAAAATGTTAAAGAACAGAAGATGGAAAAGATACATTTACTGACAAGTTTATTTTTCAACTGTAAAATGTCCCACACAGTACACATCTTAGGTATAATCAATTTTAACAAATTGAAAGAATCCTTATCAACAATATTTGTTTTTCTAATGTGTTATTGTTAATGATAAGGAAAAACTTATCTTGAAATCCAGACACAATGTCTGTGAATTTGGAGATATGGCAAACAGATTTTTGGTTCTGCAAGCTTGTCAAGCAGCTTCCACCCCATCAATCACGAGGATTCAGTCAAATACAGAAGAAATTCTTGTAGATCGTGATAACATAAATAAAGCAGAATGCAGCAATAACCTCGGCCCCCCACACACCTTTTAAAAACCTGACTATTCCAACCGTGCAAGAGGAACAAAACACCAATTTGAGCGTGGACTTTTTGATTCCTGAAATTGTTGCAGCCATTAAATCTAAACAAGTTAACAAGTTTCCTTACCCAGACAGGCTTACGTATTTTCCCTTCAATTGGCACCAATTCTTCAAGCAATGTTTAACAGATGACCAACGGGACTTTGTCTTGGACTTACACACATTGTCTACGTCCACTAAACATGGCTTGATACAACTGATTGTGGTTTACAGAGTTCATTTCACTAATGTCAGATTGGCAAAGATTTATGTGAACATTGAGACATTATGCCCTCAATGTAGAGGCCAGCCAGCAAATTTAATGCTCATCTTCTGTGGATACATATTTTTTAAAAGCTTTTAGTGAGATATTTGAAAGCCAATTTTACCTTGACCCAGTCTGTGCACTCTTTGGTTTAACATTGAAGAAATGCTGTGCTCTCTTACCAAATAAAGCTTATATGGTTATAGATTTCACTACACTCCCTGCAAATGTTTCAAAATGAAAGCCGGTTATATTGTTTTTCCCTCTTCACCTGAATGTATTTTGTGAGCTGTAATCTTGTGGGTGGGTGTTAAGTTTGGGAATGGGGATTTTAATTTGTCAACATATTTGAAACGTTTTTGTAGTTAGGGGATGATGAGGTGAATTGAAGTCAAATATATTTCATGTTTTGTATTTTTTGAAAGTCAATTAAATATATTTACAACAAAAAATATCTCAGCCAACCGTTATTGTAATTTCAAAGTATTGGTATTAGATCCAGTATTGGTCAGGCTATTTTTTTTTTAAGTATAATATTTTTTGGTAATAGTTCATTGTTTTGAAAAATTATTTTAATTATGGCGTAATATCAGGTATTGAATATTAACATATCCCTACTGCAGGTGTGACCTGTGTGGGCGCTCCTACCGCCACGCTGGCTCTCTGCTCAACCATAAAAAGACACACTCCGAAAACCTCCACCACTGTACCTTGTGTCTCCAGACATTTCCTGACCCTCTCACTCTACAGATACACTCCCAGATGAGGCGTCACTGCTGCCCAGAGTGTGGAAAGACCTTCTGTCTGGTCACACACCTGCAGAGCCACATGGAGGTGCACGCTAAGGACCGGTCGGTGGTCTGCAGCCCCTGCCAGCAGAGCTTTTCCAACACAGCCAGCTACCAGCAGCACCAGGACATGCACCACGGGGCTCAGGACCCCTATCAACAAGGTGTGGATGAACCTGTAGATAGCAACATCTGCTGGGACTCAGGAACAAATCAGAGTTTAGGGATGGACCGGGTGCACAAGCAGGTTCCACTACCTTTGTCCCATATTCCAGGAAGCATCACCCATTCACAAGAGAGGAACGAGTCTGCTGGCACAGAGGAGAAGTGCCATGTGTGCGAGCACTGTGGGCGCACTTACCGCCATGCTGGCTCCCTCCTCAACCACAAAAACAGCCACAAGACAGGCTCCTTCTTCTGTTCTGTCTGCCAGAAGGAGTTTACAAACCTTATGGCTCTCAAGAACCACCGGCGCATTCATACAGAGCCCAAGCGCTACCAATGTCTTGAGTGCGGGAAGGCGTTCCGCGTGTCCACACAGCTCATATGCCACCGACGAATCCACACCAAAGAGAAGCCTTTTGCCTGCCTTCTGTGCGACAAGAGCTTTTCCAGCAAGTCCAACCTGCGGCACCATCAGAAGATGCACCAGAACACCCAGACCTACAACTCCTCTTTTAGCATGGATGCTAATGCGTTTATGGACTTGGACATGGGGTCTTTCCTTTGAAGTCAGATTCCAGAGCGTATAAGAGAAGAGGACAGCCGGTCCTCGTTTTTTCATCCCTCTATCAATAATTGTAAAACAGTATTTATTTTTTCAGAAAGTGCCACACAT
This sequence comes from Etheostoma perlongum, assembly GCA_026937815.1. Taxonomy (NCBI): domain Eukaryota; kingdom Metazoa; phylum Chordata; class Actinopteri; order Perciformes; family Percidae; genus Etheostoma; species Etheostoma perlongum. The sequence continues at coordinate 14,606,121 of CM049391.1, read as the reverse complement.
TTCATTACTGACTTCCTGTCTTACCTCCACAACAGATGGTTACATTACTCAAAAGTCTCCGAAGGGTTTATGGGTCAAGTTTTTAATAAGGCCTGAATGTTTTCCATGAATACACAGGATCCCACAATACAGGGCGGATGATGATATTAGTCGCAGCTCATTCCTCAATGACAAACCAACCAACCAAAGTGAACAGAGAAGTGCAGCCCAGGTCCATGTTAACAACATTAACACTGATAACATGTTTTTTTGTTTTTGTTTTTTTAACACACTACTGTTCTAATAGTTCTTTCTCCTCACTTGCTATGTTTAATTGTGTTCAGTGCCTCTGTAAGTTCCTTAGGAAACAAAATATACAAACTATATTTATCTCTGAATCGTTTCTTCAGCTTTGACGTCAGCGTCAAAGGACTGCTCACTTTCTTTTTGGATCTCACATAGGGCAAGCCTGTTAAGTCAAATACCTCTGGGTGTGTCCAAAGGTTAGTGGCAAAGTGATTTACTGAAATCCTATTGTCAAGTTAATAGTCGTACTGCTAATAATATCCACGTCAAGTGACATTGTATGCTAAAATTGGATGTATTTAATAATTTATTCCTGTTATTTTATGTGCATATTTTAGTAGAAAAGCTTTTTATGAATGTTGTAATAAAAAAAAAAGTCTTCTAAAGCTCATGTAGCCTTTTAAGGAACGCCATCAATCGATTTGTATTTACTTTTATAGTTCTCTGTTACAACAGGCAGGAATGAATGAGCCGAGCATTACTGGCAGCACTCAGGATAAACCTTCAAAAGGAACATACCTGATGTGAACATTGTAGATAATCAGTTTCTGATCTGAGCATTTTCTTTTGAAATTGTGCCATTTCAACACTCATAATTTAGCTTATGTAATGAGTGTCAAAGTCACTTCAACAGTTAGCTGCAGCTCCACTTGCAGTGCATGCTGTTGAATTTTCATCCATCTTAAAATCTTTGAGGAGTATCCGTTATGTTGAAGTGCCAGTGCCTAAAATGTAAGTCAATTGTAGCATTTTAATGTGAACAAAAGTCCTCTCTCACTGTACTTGTTATGTAATGTAAACCACAATGTTGATTTTATGTTGCCCATTGCATAATTAGATTTTTTAAAAGTATATCTTCTGATTTGTGAACCTCTTCAACTGCCAACCGTTAAAATGTCTTAAAGCAGTAACAGAAGTATTGCAACAGTAAAGTGAAAGTGGTTCCTTTTTGTCTCCATGGATTTCCTTCTTCACAAAGGCTTTTATTACAATCACATATAGTGACTGTATTTTTAAAAGAAATTCTTCCAAGCACAAGTATTACTACAAACACACCAGGACTTTATGGATTAATAAGGACTAACCAGTTTTATTTTCACTGTCCTGTTCATGAACCACTTTACGTTCTGTAAAAAAAATGTGCAATTATTGATTCTCTGGGTTATTTTTTTGCCAAGTCGACTAATGTGCCTGCTGTTCCTTAAGTAGTTTCTTATCAGAAATCTATCTTAAAAGAACACATGGCCTTTGTTTTTATAATATAGTCTGAAAATAGATTTTCTTCATGCCTTATACATTACATTTTGTGTATGTTTGGCACTGGTCAGAAGTATGAAATACCTCATGGAAAGCCCTGCCTACCTAGCGACTGCTACTTAATGCCTCATGCAGCTCAATTGTAGAGAATACACGGTCATGACAGAGATAGTTATCAGTTCAAATGGAATGGATGAAGCATCAATTTGTAAGGTTTTACTTTTTGGTTTGCAGAAGCTTGTTTCTCTGCAGTTTCTTGTTTTCAGAGTTATATTAGTAGCTGTGACATTTGTAGCCTAAGGAGGACAGGAAGTCTATAACTGACCTGTCGTCTGTCTAGGTTTCGACAGGCATGGAGTCGACTGTTCAATAGTTCACCTCAGCTAGTTTGCGGGTCGTAATATTTAAGCAATATGCTGAAAGTATTGTTTCAGTGCATGAAAAAGTACATCTCATTTGTTTTGTCGTGTTTTCAAGTGCAGTGCAGCAGTTTCAGTATACTGACACTAGCCTTGACCAATCATGGCAACTTGCCATTTTCTGACGATATAAAATTGTATGTGTATTAATTGTAACGATTTAGATTATCTTACTGTAACATATTTGTATGCCACGGTAGCCTACATGTAAACGACACATGCATATTTGAGTTTAAACTATCAACTTATTTTTTACAATGTTGCCATCTAATCTCCCTGTGGCACTTAACATGTTCACTCCTCTGTCATTGATCACAGCCACAGCCTGGTATTTGTGGCTTGTGTTAATCTCAGAGCGCTCTCTGTAAATATTTCAAGGAACATATTGGTTGGATCTATGTACATTCAGATTTTACTCAGCAGGAGAAAACTGCTAGATTAGCTATTGTGTAATAAAGCATATACCACATGTTCTGATTTATTGGATTATCAGTGCTCAAAAATGTCTGCTCTCAATTCATATTTATATAACTATTTTGTCACTCTGAAACCGCTGATTTTTACTTCTTTGTTAGAACTTAGTTTAGAATATAAGCAAATTATTGAAATGAAAGTAGTTGAATTAAAAAACTTGGAAAGTACAATGTGTTTTTTGGTCCATATTCTTCCAAATGACTCGAGTGAATTTATGTTGTCTCTTTGTATATATTGAGATGCTTAAGATAAATGTTACATACCAGAAAACGGAGCAGTTTGCATATCAACAAAACTTGCAATATAATTGGAAGTTGTCAGTTTTATTAAAATACATTTGGTACAAAGAGCAGTTTATAAGATTGCATTAAGTAAAGCCAGTGCATGTACAGTATATACAATTAGAAATAGAAAGCAGGAGGAATAATGAGAAAATGTTAGTTATTGCTCAGTATCATTGTTAGCTGGCCTGTTGGAAGTTTAACAAAAATTCTCACTGGAGTCCCTTTAAAAATGTGCTTGTCAATTGCAGTTGATGCAAAACAACACTGCAAGATACTTCAAACAAAATAAATAATATACAGATCTAAAAATAATAATAATAAAAGGAAGTGTCTGTATTTTAAGTAATTCCTTAATTTTGCTGCCAGAGGGCAAGCGGTATACCCACAAGCAGACATATCCAAAATATGAACTAAAAACACTGTTGGTCACCAAAAAAACATCAGTAACCACATAGTGCTGATGCTTTGAAGATAGAAAACATCCTGAACTATAAAAAGGTGGAAAACAACAACCCTGGCCACCATGGTTCCCGCTGGCTACAAAATAACAATCAGACATCTCGACATATATCTTCAGATCTGAAACGATTCGACAGGTCAGAGTTTGAGTAAGCATAGTGATTGTGTAGCTCCACCTAAAGTGCTGTAGGTGTCATTTCCTTTACTACAGTACATTCCTTGCAACATTCCCACATGTTAGCAGTTTGGGATATTGTGTCTAGTGTTTCAAACATCCTGCCCTACAAGTGCAGGGACAATAACGTGTGAATTATGGGGTTGTGACAGAAAGAAAAGTCCAGCTAACATCTCCTACAACATAATTAAAAACACATTAAAACAGACAATATTGTAATAACCTGCAATAATTGGTCTTTGTTGATCTCAGGAGACCCAGTAACTGACTGTTCATCTACAGCTTGCTCAGGCGACTAAAAGAGCAGGTACACACAGGTACTGGCAGGGTCGGAGGCTAGAATACATTTCACTTACTGTTAAAGTAGCTACATTCAAATGGCCTTAATGTGCCTAACAGTTCACATGTGATTTATCTTTAAGAGGGCATCATGGTAAATGACAAGTAGATAAACCCGTCTAACCCCGCTGAATAGCGGAAGGACAAACTGCAGGCCTGCAGGCAGCAGTAGCTGTGTTACATTCATCGGAGTCCTGCTGGAAAATACAATACAGAATTTGGAAAGCATCCATCTCTCTGAAGGAAGTATTCGAAATCAAACATCTGTAAACCAGCAATGGTCTTCCAGACTAAAATATTAGTTAAGTCATACTTAATTAAGGCACAATATCTGAGAGTGATACCACTATGTATATTGTTTTTACCATACAGAGGTGTGAGAGTCCCTCCTGTGGTCACTGTCGGACCAACACTGAGCGTGAGATCTGGGCACATCTCTTCTCTCAACAGTCTAATAAATTAATATGGTCCAATTCTGGTGAAGAGATACCCTGCAGTCAGAGTATACAGTTCATGGTCCAGAGGTTCCTCCATCCGGATTCTGAACCAGTTGCTCCTTGGTTCTGTCACATCTGTTTCCAGGTGAAGATGAGGCTGTGGAGGCCATGACAATGATTACAGTCACAAAAGTAGATTCACATTTAAATTGATTAAATTGATATTACTTACAAAAGTCTGTAATTCAAATTCATATATTGGTCTAACCCGTGTTGTGACAAAGTGAAAATTATACCTACTGAAATGTTTAAGCTTGATAAAGTGGCCCCGCAGTTTCTTCAATGGGTTCTGTAATAAATCAAGACAGACATTAGCATTTTTACCATCCCAGCATAGTGATGGCATATCTAAATTGTCTGCAATAGGCCTTTTTCACAGCAGACATTTTGACTTATCACAGTGGGAATAGCACAGGTGTTACTGATAACATTAACTTTGCTCTGTTATGGGTCACAATACAGGACCCTGAAACTGAAGCAGTTAAATGAGATGAATTTAATTGTTTACACCTGTGCTTTTAATACTGTGACACAATGGCTTCTGTAATGCAGGCATAGAGTCTCTAAATAGAAGAGACAATAATCATTTTTGATGGTTTGTGACACCACTGCAAAGCGTTCATACCAGAAAAGGGAACTGCACACAGCATGCTCATGATTACTAAGAATCACTTTGCAAATCAAAATCCCACTGAAATCACGCATTGAGAAAAACTTTTCTATTCCAGGTAATGCAGTGGGAAAAAAATGAATGTCAAAATTATAAATTTTGTATTAATGGTTCATGACAATTTCTTATTTGTCATCTGGTGTTGGAAACACTGAGACCATATTTGACACTAGAATTTTATTTTGCTAAACAAAAGAACACTATTTTCAAATGCAACCATTATTTTTGATTCAGGGTGAAATATGTATATTTCATTTTATTCTGGTACTAATAATATCAGATTTCATGTTTAAAGAATCTCACCACGTAGAGGCCGTTTGTGTGACTTGCGTCGATGCACCATGACCCCGATAATCAGCGCAGCACCGACCAGCACCACAGCCAGCACTGAGAAGCTGGTAATGGCTGCCAGTTTCCACACGTCAGGTGTCTCATCCACAGATTTACCTATTGGATGAAGGAAAAGAACTTTAACACTGAAAGAAAGGACATCACTGTATAAATACATTTACTGATTCACTGTCTTACATGTGTTGCATGACGGTGTCTTTGGGTACTGCTTGCATGATGCACAGGGCACACAAACGTCGAAATCCGGGTTCCAAAACTCTAATCTGCCACACTGACCTGCAAACAACAAAACATCAGAGGTTAGGGTTAGTTTTATGATTTATGAAATATATAACAGTCCTTAAGCCTATATGAAATATTTTAATGTGGAGCAGGGCCATGAGAACACTTAACATTTGGGGGGAGAGATTTTCAATGTACACTTTTTGTGACCTAACCCTTCAGGGGGGTCTTGAAGGACTTTTATATGACAGCGCGTACTGTGATTTTTTTATGAGATACTAGAACTGTTTTTTGGAATTTTTGTTATAATATATGATTCATAAAATACTTCTTTTTAACATTTGACTGTTTTTATGAAATGTTTATGGCATACTATACTCTGACTGTTTCATGACTTTTTTGGACGTACTATTCTGACACTTTTTTATCACTTTATTCAACATACTATACTATGACTTTTTCATCACTTTTTTTCAACATTACTATGCCAAGACATTTTTTCACTTTTTTGAAATACTATACTATGACTCTTACATCACTTTATTCAACATGCTTTACTAAGTCTTTTTTATCACTTTATTCAACATACTATACTAAAACTTTTTTTGACAAACTATAGTATGACTTTTTAATCACTTTTTTCGACATGCTATAGAGTCCCTGACAAAAGTCTTGTCGCGTGTGTACAAATTGGCCTGAAGTACCGCTGAAATATATTTCTAATCAAGATTTATTTACAAGAAATGGCTAATTTTAATCCCAACAACTTTTGTAATAATGTTTCAGTGCAAAACGAAACTGTCAAAAAGTATTCTAATATTCACAGCTTGGTAAAGCCCATTGAGTCAATTTTTGCAAAGACATAAGTGTTGTCGCCTTGTCATATGAGCTTCACCTATGACTAATAATGGATCAATTAGGTCTCAGGTGTGTTTAAAAACAACCCCAGTACACTAGACCTTCACATCAACTGCAACTAGACCTCTGCAAACATGCCTAAGATTCACCCTGACACTAAAGTTTTGATTATCAAGAGGCTGAAGACCAGATCCACTGCTTGTGTGGCAGACACCTTCAATGTGTCTCAGCGTGAGAGGGCCGTTTGTTGGCTCGAAAATCCAAGGCCAGCCCATTTTCCACTGCAGCAGAGCTCCACGAGACCTGGTCACCTGAAGTCCCTGTGTCAACCAGAACAGTTTGTCGGATTCTGTCTCGAAATGGCCTCCATGGTCGAATCAGTGCCCAGAAGCCAGCACTAAACAAAAGATAATTGCATTTGCCAAGGCCCACAGCCTGCTAAAAGGATGGACGCTGGAAAAGTGGAAGAAAGTGGATTTTTCAGATGAATCTTCTGTTGAATTACACCACAGTCGCCGCAAATATTGCAGGAGACCTACTGGAGCCCGCATGAATCCAAGATTCACCCAGAAAACAGTGAAGTTTGGTGGCGGAAAAATCATGGTCTGGGGTTACATCCAGTATGGGGGTGTGCGAGAGATCTGCAGGGTGGAAGGCAACATCAATAGTCTCAAATACCAAGAAATCTTAGCTACCTCTTATATTCCCAACCATAAAAGAGGGCAAATTCTGCAGCAGGATGGTGCTCCATCGCATACTTCCATCTCCACTTCAAAGTTCCTTAAGGTGAAGAAGATCAAGATGCTCCAGGATTGGCCAGCCCAGTCACCAGACATGAACATCATTGAGCATATGTGGGGTAGGATGAAAGAGGAAGCATGGAAGACGAAACCAAAGAATATTGATGAACTCTTTCTTGCTTTCCTAGCTATTCCTGATGACTTCATCAATACATTGTATGAATCCTTGCCAAACCGCATGGATGCAGTCCTTCAAGCTCATGGAAGTCATACAAGATATTAAATTTGGATCTCACAGCACCACTATTTAATTTGCTGACATATTTTAGTATTTGCAGTAAATTAGTTCAATTTCTGTATAGGCGACAAAACTTTTGTCTTGCCAAAATTTGACCTTTCTGTCTTGTTTAAATGATAAATCTTTTTTCAGTGAAACTAATTTATTTTTGTGCATTGAACATCATTTGGGAGGGTTTTAGCTTTTCATATGAGCTATTTCTTACACCAATTGATTAATTAAAAGTCAGGTTAATAGCAGGTGTTTCTACAAAATAGATAAGCGACAAGACTTTTGTCAGGGACTGTACTATGACTGTTGCATCACTTTATTCGACATACTGTACTAAGTCTTTTTTATCACTTTTTTTGACATACTTTACTTAAACTTTTTTCAACAAACTACTATAACTTTGTTATCACATTTTTGACATACTATACAATGACTTTTTCATCACTTTTTTTTACATAATATGCTATCACTTTTTACCACTATAAAAGAACTATGCTATGATACTTACATTACTTTATTCAACATACTATACCATGACTTTTTCAATATACTTTAGTAAGACCTTTTAAATCACTTTTTTTGACAATATTGTATGACTGTTTTATCACTTTTTTTGATATACTATACTATGACTTTTTATATCACTTATATCGACATGCTATACTATGACTTTTTTCTAAATGCTATACTTGGTTTATGACTTTTTATCGCTTTTTTCAACATGCCTTTTTTGACATGCTACATCCTATGACTGTTGCATCACTTTATTCGACATACTGCACCCTTTCTTTTATTACTTTTTTTTGACATACTATACTATGACTCTTACATCACTTAATTCAACATACTATACCAAGTCTTTTTCATCACTTTATTCAACATACTATACAATGACTTTTTTCAACATATTTTACTAAGACTTTTTTATCACTTTTTTCAACACTATAGTATGACTTTTTTATCACGTTTTTCTATATATTATACTATGACCTTTTATATCACTTTTATCGTCATGCTATACTATATCATATACTATGACCTTTTTGGCATACTATTCTAAGACTATAATATGACCTTTTGTTTATCACTTTTTCGACATAGTATACTATGACTTTTTATCACCTTTTTATACCTACTATTCTATGACTCTTTCATCATTTTATTCAGCATACTATACTAAGACTTTTTATCATTGTATTCGACATACAATACTATGACTTTTTATCACTTTTTTCAACATACTTTACTATGACTTTTTTCAACATACAATGCTATGCTATGCTATTTTTTCGATATACTATGACTGTTGCATCACTTTATTCGATATACTGCACTAAATCTTTCTTTTACTACTTTCATCAAACTAAGACTACTATTCTAAGACTTTTTATCACTCATTCAACAAACTATACTATGACTTTTTTATCACTTTTTTTGACATACTATACTATGACTTTTTTATCTATTATTTCGACAAACTATACTATGACTTTTTATCACTTTTTTCGACATATACTAGGACTTTTTTCAACAAACTATAGTATGACTTTATATAATTTTTTTCATCATACTATACTATGACTTTTTTGACATACTATACTATGACTTTTTTGACATACTATACTATGACTTTTTTGACATACTATACTATGACTTTTTTATCACTTTATTTGCCATACTTTATTCATGACTTACAAAACTATGACTTTTTAAGAAATGTTTATGGCAAAGTATATTATGACATTTTTATGACGTGTGACTTATTTATGACATACTTTACTATGATTTTTTTTAGGACAATTTTATGACAGATATTTTATCATCTATCTTCTTTCCTTTCTTTCCATTTTTGTTTGCCTGATGTACTTCCCAAAGTGTATTGTGATTTTGCCACAAAGGTAATATTTAAAAACACCATACAAAATAGGTTCTAGAAACAAAGCAAAATCTTCTGACTGTGGAATAAAATAAAACAAAATCACAACTAATTGACTTGCAGGAGAGCTGGAATCAGATAATAGAGTACATTTGAGGAATGTTTTTGCTTTCATGTTCTCATAAAATGAAAGTGGGAAATTCCTACTGATGCAATGTAATCGCAAGAGAGAGAATTACTCAGTTACTTCTGGTACATGAACAGGCAGTGCGTGAAGAGCAGGATGTGTTTTCAAAGAGTGCTTCTGTCGAATTGTTTTGTAACTGTGTGTGTGTGCGACTTCCAGAGAATAAACGAACGTGAGAAAGAAGTTGTCAGTGGTTTAGCTCTGAGAGAAAAACGTCTCCCTCTGTGGACCCAATTGATGCACCATCTCTTTCTTTTGTTAGCCAGACAGCTGAACAATTAAAGCTGTGCACTTACCAAATGATAAGGGAAGAATTAGCATGAAGATGTGACACAGTCAACACTAATTGCAAGCTGTGTGTACAGTAGATAATGTTTTAATAATTAAGGGTTGCTCTGCTGGTTTGTGGCTTTGGTTAAGAGGCACATTTGCAGTGATACCCCATGGTCATGCATCAAGCAGTGAATATTGTGACATCCAGCTGACCTCTACCAAACAATATTACAACACAGACGGCTGCCTATTCTAGAATGAATGAAACAATACCAAAGTTTCAGATAACAAGTGTAGTGTAACAAGGAAATAATGATAATGATTATCTTTCTTCCTACTCAGTGCCACACATGTAGTTGCATGTAGTTGCTCCATAATTATTACAAGGAACACCTCAAGCCTAAATGGAGTCATCATTTGTGATAAATGTCATGTTCAAACTGGTTGCTTTGCTCACCACTGAAAGCAATACCAAAACTACCATAGAGATGAGTCTGACGCAAACCAAAAGTAGGTAAATGAATGTATTGGAAATTGTGGCCACTTCAATGAAAACAAAACCACATAACGAAAATTTTAACATCAAGTTGAGGAACTGACAAAAGAACTTTTTAAAAGCAGGGTTACAACACAAATTCCAGCTAATGAGATGAGTGAAACTATACCAGATATGACGGGGATACACATAAATGAAACAAGAAAATAATGTGTAGATCTGTGTGTAATCACAATTGTCATTCTTCTTTTAGTGTAAATACTCAGAACTGGTTTGAACATAGTGCTGCACAGCATTAAAAAAGCTGCAAGTTTCTGTGATTTTTTTAAGTGCAATTAATCAATATATAGTAATGGTCTGAACTCTGACATCCAAGTGAGGTTTACAATATGTTTTCTATTGTAATTGCAATGTAGTATTGGTACTACTCTGTAAAATAATAATACTCCCGTACATGTAGGAGACCTGCATTCAAAACACTACTTCAGTAGAAGTACAGAAGTATTATTAGCAAAAAGTATGTTTAAAAAATGAAAGACTCTTCTTAAGAAAAATGTCTCCTGTGGATGATATGTTATTATACACTGGATTGTTAATACCCTGGTTATTGGCAGCTCCATTTTGAGAAACGTGAAGTTAGTGAAGCCAGCAGCCATAGTTAAGTGCATCCCGGGGCTAGAGCGGGCGACATTGAGTCTTATTTGAAACTGCTGGCTAAGGATAAACGTAAATACAGTAAGATTGTTATTCACGTTGGCGTTAATGACTCCCGGGTACGCCAAACGGAGGTCACCAAGATCAATGTTGAATCGGTGTGTACATACGCAAAGTCAATGTCGGACACCGTAGTTTTCTCTGGACACCTGCCAAATCTGACCAGTGATGACATGTATAGCCGCATGTCATCATTTCGCCGCTGGCTATCGAGGTGGTGTCCAGATAATGATGTGGGCTTTGTAGATCACTGGCAGTCTTTCTGGGGAAGACCTGGTCTGATTCGGAGGGACGGCATTCATCCCACTAGGGATGGAGCAGCTCTCATTTCTAGAAATCTTGACGAGTTTATTGGTGGACCTGATCCTTGACAATCCAGAGTGGGGACCAGGAGGCAGAGTCGCAGTCTAACACACTTCTCTGCTCCTCCATTCCAGGGGTTACCTAGTCAAAATCCCATAGTGACGGTGTCTGCCCCCCCGACCATTGAAATTATTTAAATCAAAGGTAAACAGAAGAGGAGCTGTGCATGAAAACCTCATAACAATTAAAACTACAAGTGCAATAGTGCAAAAGAATAGGAGAATTAAATGTGGACTCTTAAACATCAGATCTCTCTCTTCGAAAGGTGTACTAGTAAATGAATTAATATCAGATTCTAATATTGATTTATTTTGTCTTACTGAAACCTGGCTGGGTGATGGAGAATATGTTAGTCTAAATGAATCCACCCCCCCAGTCATATTAATACTCCCATTCCTCGAGGCACAGGCCGAGGAGGTGGAGTGGTAGCTATCTTCTACTCTAGTCTACTAATCAGCTATAAACCTAAACTGAATTATAACTCATTTGAAAGTCTTGTTCTTAGTCTTTCACTCCCAAGTTGGAAATCACTGCAACCAGTTCTATTTGTTATAGTGTACCGAGCACCTGGTCCATACTCTGAATTCTTATCTGAATTTGCAGAGTTTTTGTCAAATTTAGTGCTAAAAACGGACAAAGTTTTTATTGTAGGGGATTTTAATATTCACGTGGACGATGAGAATGATAGCCTTAGTACTGCGTTTATCTCTCTATTAGATTCTATTGGCTTCTCTCAAAGTGTTCATAAACCGACTCACCGTTTTGGCCACACCCTCGATCTTGTTCTGGTATATGGTGTTGAAATTGAACATTTAATAGTGTTCCCACAGAATCCCTTTCTATCTGACCACTGTTTGATAACTTTTGAGTTTATACTGCTGAACTACACGCCATTAGGCAAAAACTTCTATACAAGATGTCTATCTGATAGTGCTGTAGCTAAATTTAAGGATGTGATTCCATCAGCTTTTAATTCATTACCAAGTCACAAAGTAACGGAGGACTCATATGCTAATTTCAGTCCCTCCCAAATCGATCACTTTGTTGATAGTGCAGCAGGCTCGCTGCGAATGACACTTGACTCTGTTGCCCCTCTAAAAAAGAAGATAATTAAACAAAGACGGTTAGCTCCATGGTATAACACTGAAACTCGCAAATTAAAGCAAATATCGCGGAAACTTGAGAAAATTTGGCGTTCCACCAAACTAGAAGATTCTCGTTTAATTTGGCAAGATAGTCTTAAAATGTATAGGAAGGCCCTCCGTAATGCCAGAGCAGCGTACTACTCGTCGTTAATAGAGGAAAATAGGAACAACCCCAGGTTTCTTTTCAGCACTGTAGCCAGGCTAACGGAAGGTCACAGCTCTACTGAGCCAAGTATCCCCATAGCTCTTAGTAGTAACAACTTCATGAGATTCTTCAATGATAAAATTATAACTATTAGAAGCAAAATTCAAGACCTGCCTTCATCTGACTTATCTCTAAACTCAGGAACCTTAGAAACAGATGTAAAACCAGACGTATGTTTAGACTGCTTTGCTTCACTTGATCTTTATCAATTTAATTCAATTATTTCTTCATCTAAACCATCAACCTGCCTCTTATGGCGTTTTTCCATTGATGGTAACAACTCGGCTCGACACGGCTTGACTCGCCTTTACTCGGTTCGACCCATTTTCGGTCGGTTTTCCATTGCAGATTGAGTAACGCCTCAGCGTGGCTGGTTACCATAGCTACGCGTGATGACGTAATTTTCAACGTAATTCACAACAGCACGTCGGCTACTCGCCAATGTTTTGTTTCAAAAGAAGCTAAAGGAAGCAACAAAAATCACCGCTAAAAAAACAGGAGTTTGGGAATTCCGACGGAGTTCAGATGTCGACATGACTGTTGTTCGCCGACACCAAAGGGTAAGTTAAGTTTCCTGGTAACGTTAGCTAACATTTGCATGTGTTAGGGACCCCGATCAGTATTTACTATACGCTATATAAAGTACATGAACTTTAGCAACCATGATTACACACCAAAATATGTCTGCTGTGTACCGTTTGTGTTTCAGAGCATTCACGCTTTGCAAAATCGCCGCCGCAGACCGTCTGGTGGGCGATGTCCGACGGGTGAAATCTCTGGTTCTGACCTGCTGGGCTTCGTATAATCTTTATGAGAGTCATGGCTTATGACAACGACTGGGATGCATCTGGGCCAGCAGAGCCGGGGGGGACACTGTCTCAGGGTGCAGGGGAAGAAGACCGGGATGGACGGGAGGGTTTGATGCGCTACTTGAATAGCTAAATAAAAACTTTTCTTTGATATATTGTCTTGTTTTTTTTAAAGTAACAGTGTGCAATATTGGAAACAACATAAATCCCCTAATATATAGCCCTTAATGTTGAACAGTTAAAGTGAGAATAGTGCAGAGAGTAGATAATCTGTCGGTGTCTGGCTAGATTTTTTTTTTTAAATGTCCCGTTTGTTCCGGACACACACTCCGCACTCTTGTCTGCTAAAAACGCAGCGATCCGACCAACCAGCAGCCTGCAGGTTTCCACGTCACCTTTTAGTATCGCATCAGCTCGCTTAGAACCTCAACTGAGGTAGTACGAAAAAAACCACGCAATGGAAAAGCACCATTAGACCCCATCCCGACTAGGCTACTTAAAGAAGTTTTACCCTTAGTCAACACTTCTCAACTAGATATAACCAATCTGTCTTTATTAACAGGCTATGTACCACAGCACTTTAAAGTAGCTGTAATTAAACCTCTTCTGAAAAAGCCCAACCTTGATCCAGACGTTTTAGCCAACTATAGACCTATATCCAACCTTCCATTTCTTTTTAAGATTCTTGAGAAAGTAGTCGCCAAACAGCTGTGTGACTTCCTGCATAGCAACAGCTTATTTGAGGATTTTCAGTCAGGATTTAGAGTTAATCATAGCACAGAAACTGCACTTGTGAAAATTACTAATGACCTCCTAATTGCATCAGACAAAGGACTTATCTCTGTACTGGTGTTATTAGATCTTAGTGTTGCATTTGATACCATTGACCATCATATCTTATTACAGAGATTGGAACATTTAATCGGCATTAAAGGAACTGCTCTAAGCTGGTTTAAGTCTTATTTATCAGATCGATCTCAGTTTGTTCATGTTAACGATGAATCCTCCATGCACGCCAAAGTTAGTTATGGAGTCCCACAAGGATCTGTGCTCGGCCCAATTCTGTTCACTCTATATATGCTTCCTTTAGGCAATATTATCAGGAAACACTCCATAAACTTTCATTGTTATGCAGATGATACTCAATTATATCTATCAATCAAACCGGATGAAACTAATCAGTTAGCTAAACTTCAAATGTGCCTTCAGGATATTAAAACCTGGATGACCTGTCATTTTCTAATGTTAAACTCAGATAAAACTGAAGTTATTGTTCTGGGGCCCAAGCACCTCCGTGACGCATTATCCAAAGAGATAGTTACTCTGGATGGCATCACCCTGTCCTCCAGCACCACTGTGAGGAATCTTGGAGTTATCTTTGATCAGGACATGTCCTTTAATTCTCACATAAAGCAAATTTCAAGGACTGCCTTTTTTCACCTACGTAATATTGCAAAAATCAGGAATATCCTGTCTAAAAATGATGCAGAAAAATTTGTCCATGCATTTGTTACTTCTAGGCTGGATTACTGCAGTTCTCTATTATCAGGCTGCTCAAAAAAAGTCCATAAAGACTCTTCAGCTGATCCAGAATGCTGCAGCACATGTTCTGACAGGAACCAGGAAAAGAGATCACATCTCTCCTGTTTTAGCTTCTCTGCATTGGCTTCCTGTAAAATCCAGAATATAATTTAAAATCCTTCTTCTCACCTACAAAGCTCTTCATGGTCTATCACCATCTTATCTTAAAGAGCTCATAGTACCTTACTGCCCTACAAGAGCACTACGCTCCCAGAATGCAGGGTTACTTGTGGTTCCTAGAGTCTCTAGGAATGGGGGCCAGAGTGTTCAGCTATCAGGCTCCTCTCCTGTGGAACCAGGTTCCAGTTTGGGTTCAGGAGGCAGACACCGTCTCCACATTTAAGAGTAGGCTTAAGACTTTCCTCTTTGATAAAGCTTATAGTTAGGGCTAGCTCAGGAGAATCTATATAAATAAAATTGAATTATTTCTCTCTCTCTCTCTCATATCCACCTCCTCTAGACAGAGGGATGGTTATGTCTCTCTCTCTCTCTCTCTCTCTCTCTCTCTCGTCCACCTCCTCTAGACAGAGGGATCTCTCTCTCTCTCTCTCTCTCATCCACCTCCTCTAGACAGAGGGATGGATATCTCTCTCTATCTCAACCACCTCCTCTAGACAGAGGGATGGATCTCTCTCTCTCTCACTCATCCACCTCCTCTAGACAGAGGGATGGATCTCTCTCTCTCTCACTCATCCACCTCCTCTAGACAGAGGGATGGATCTCTCTCTATCTCTCTCTCTCATCCACCTCCTCTAGACAGAGGGATGGATCTCTCACTCTCTCATCCACCTCCTCTAGACACAGGGATGGATCTCTCTCTCTCTCTCTCATCCACCTCCTCTAGACAGAGGGATGGATCTCTCTCTCTCTCTCTCTCTCTCTCTCTCTCTCTCTCACTCATCCACCTCCTCTGGACAGAGGGATGGCTCTCTCTCTCTCTCTCTCATCCACCTCCTCTAGACAGAGGGATGGATCTCTCTATCTCTCTCTCATCCACCTCCTCTAGACAGAGGGATGGATCTCTCTCTCTCATCCACCTCCTAGACAGAGGGATGGATCTCTCTCTCTCATCCACCTCCTCTAGACAGAGGGATGGATCTCTCTCTCTCTCTCTCTCTCTCTCTCTCTCTCTCTCCCTTCCCATCTCCTCTAGACAGAGGGATGGGATCTGGTTGGGGAGAGTTTTGGCCTGGCCAGGCTCCTCTCTTTAACCTGTCTCTCTTAGTTATGCTGCTATAGTTTTAGACTGCTGGGGGACTTCCTTTGACACACCGAGTTCTTCTCTCCTCTACCTTTTCATTTATGTGCATCCATGTCCCAGAAATGCTACTAATGTTACTAACCTTGCTCCGGGGAGTCATTCCCCGGAGTCCTTATGTTCTTTTTCCCCCAGCCTGTTTCCTTGGATCAGGGAGGCCCCAAAATCATGGTTGCAGCTGTCGCCATGTTCCAGCTGCACGTCCTGCGATGCCCTGCTACATCCTGCTATGCCCTGCTGTGGCCTGCTACGTCCTGCTGTGCCTTGTAATGCCGCACAGTGCCCTGCTATGCCATGAACTACTACAAACTCTTCATTGTAACCCAAACCAGTCGTCAGACACCGCCTACCAAGAGCCTGGGTCTGACCGAGGTTTCTGCCTAAAAGGAAGTTTTTCCTCGCCACTGTCCCACTGTTGCTTGCTCTGTAGGAAACTACTAGAACTGTTGGGTCCTTGTAAATTCTGGAGTGTGGTCTAGACCTGCTCTATCTGTAAAGTGTCTCGAGATAATGCTTGTTATGAATTGATACTATAAATAAAATTGAATTGAAAATTGAAAATGAATACTGATGCATCAATGCATAAGTAGCATTGTACGGTTGTTGCTGGTTAAGGTGGAGCTAACCTTTCTCTAATCTTTGTGAAATACTAAACAATTCATCTCTTCAGTCTAAAGGAAACCATATAAGAAGTCTATGGGTATATGTCTCTTTGGTAGAACTGCAATACCTGTTAACCAGTGATTTTAAGTCATTATTAAACCAGCTGCAGCCAAAAGGCACTTGCTTCAAAAAGTCATGTTGAAAGCATTTTGACCTGGTTATGTTACAGCCACATGCTCAGGCCCCTGGAGACTCTCCATCCTCCACAGCCTGCCTGCCCGCTTGCAGAGCTGGACTGACTCATTTTATAGCTGTGGTCATATCAACAATGTGTCACAGTTCTTGTAAGCATTTCTCCTGATGACCTCAGTCCAAAATCATCCAGCTTGTCTCCCGCTCGAGGGTTCAAAAGGTCACAAAGAGGAACTGAACCTTGACTGCTAGTTGACCTCAGTCCACGCCAAAACCACATTGGAGCAGAGATTTTGTTGCTCAAATAAGATAACAACCTGAAACTGCTGATTAAATCTCAACCATGTTTCTTAACTTTAGGTTAAGACAGAATTTTTTCTGCTGGGGGTGTTTTCACACATTCATGAATGGAAACACCATCAGTCAGCATTATATTTAAGCAACAAGGATTATCATTTGACTACTACATAACTGTCTTATGATTCAACCCTTTAAATCAGGAAAACAAGAACAAGTTTGGAACCATTTTTCTGTGTTCCCGAGTAGAAGACCTGGGCAAATCTCAGCACCATAGCCTGACAAAGGGTGTTTTTGGGTGTGGGGGTGCGTGTTTTGTCACTGAAAAGGGGTGGGTGGACCAACAGCTGATGTCCAGATGTAGAAATGGTGGGATAGGATCTAAACCAAGCATGTTTTGATTCAGTGAGTTAAAATGCATTTGGTAACTTCAATGCCTGAGAAAATTCCTAACTCATGCAATTATTATTTAAGATTTTAGGTTCTCAGTGCAATCTGAGTCTGGTGTTCATCACTGGGATTAAATCCAAACTTCAAACTACTGTGGAAACCAAGTCAAATGCTGTCTTTTTTTAGTTGGTTTGAAACAGTAAAAATATATCTTTGAGCGAAATGGACAGCGCAGTGCCCTCTATCCATGTGTCCTTGCCGAGAGACACGGATGAAATAAGGCGATCGGAATGCGGAACCGGTGAGAAATGCAGCTGGTAAAGGAAGCGGCTTTGTAAGCAGACCCACTGTGACTCCATTATAGGGAGACCAGACCACCAGACTAATCCATGTTCACAGAAACAAGGATACCCAACAAATGTTCATAAATCAAATGTATAAATGAAAAAAAATGTTTTGTAGTCATAGTTAAACGAATAAAGGAATTAGTTTTACAAAAAACTCAAATATATAACTCTAAAATATAAACACTCAGATTACTTACTTTTCTGTGCGCTCACACCGTATACACTGATCACAGTCGCTATAATAAGTCCGCACAGCGCGCAGAGAGCGTTTGAAGCCATGATGTCTGCGGGAAAAAAGCTGCTTGCTGTCGGCTACACAATTCCCGAAAGTTCATCTGATTAACAATCCGTGCTGGTTTTCAGCATGGAAAAGCGAGCATCAGAGTGAGTCACCCGGAGGAGTCTGAGTCTTGTTTTAATAGCGCACACACCCACGCTAACAGTTCAACTCCTATGAGTCATTTCCTATGTACTGTACTGCTCGGATTCTCTGTGCGCACTAACCGACTCACAGGAAACTCTTCTACAAAAGTATGCGGTTTCATTTGCTTCACTTTAAGTGAAAGTTTCAATTAAACCACCTCAGGTATGAGAATTTCAATAAATACATTTCATATTTTATGGCCACGCCCTGCAGGTTTTCTCCACATTTTTTTTAACCAGAGAGCCTGTGTAGTCTGGACTTAATAGTGTTCTCATTGTTATTACCACGCCTGTCGACGTCATTCTCTCTTCTCTGCCAAAAAACACAACTCTCTGGCACGAGTCTTGGTCCCATGCACAGAGAAAGAGGAACAGCAACTGAGGCAAAAACAGATGGCATTTGCTAGAAAAACTATCAGCTTTTAAAGCCTTTGGGAAAGTCGGTTCAAAGTTATAGTCAGATAAGATGCGTTTTATCTTGGTTTACTTGAGTGCCCTGTACACATAAACAACTGCGATGGGTTTTTTGTTTCTTTTGGAAATTGACATTTGAATAGTGAGGGTCTCTGACGCAGAGTGGTGTTATTAATGTCTGGGGTTGGGTGTAGCCTGTTGCTGCAGCACAAATATGCAAAAACACAGCCAGTGAACTCGTGCCTGGAGTGCTATCATGTTGGCCCCTGTCACAACATTGTCTCATATACTAATGAAGAAAATCAGTTACAACATATGTTGCTTTGTGGCATACAAATGATCACTTAGCAATCAAAACTACTATTTTATATATGACAGGTTATGCACATTTACATGAGTAAACAACCACTGCCAAGGTATCACTACCAATCGAAGTTACTCTTTATTTTTGCAAACATAATAGCCAATTCTTGAAGAAGTCTTACTTAACTGCTCATAAATGCCTGATAAAACGTTTTTTTTGTATACATATCAACTGTTTCTCTGCAGCCTGGAACATTTATGTGTGTGCTACATGGTGCAAAGTGCCTTTCCCACAATAGCTAACGTCAAACAGACGCTAACCAACCTCCCAGTAAATAGTTCACATCATCCAAATAGAGGAAAAGGGGTTTCATTGGCTCAATTAGGTAAGAAGCATGTTGTTAAACAGATGTTTTTGTACTCTACTGTCACGGCTAACCTTAAAGAGGACCTGGAGCAGCACAGCCCACTAAGGACACCCATATGAGCTGACTTTCCACTGCAGTGATTTCATCAGTAATGAGGCACTATAAGCTGCAGATGTTGTGTCAAACTCTCCAATAGGAACCATGGCAACAGGATACACACACACACATACACAGAGAGGACCATACCCAAGGTGATCCAAACACTCCTGTATGTGCTGACTGGGTGCCAAACTAGCTGAGGTCTCTCAAGCATTGTTAATACTATAGCCTAACCAAGGCAGTTCCAGAATTCTGGCTGTTGTACTTTATATATTAGAAACATATTTAGTTTTGCAAATGCAGTTCAAGTTTGTAAAGCATGAATTCCTTTAATTTTGAAATTTAAATTTCAATGATTTTACGGGATTTCCAAAAACCAGCAGGACAAAACAATTCAAAGAAACGCTTCATTAAGATCAACCATGTATCACAGCAGGTCCAAGTTTTGCAATACATTAAAAAATATATATTTAAAAGTGGGCCCAGCTTGTTAAAAGAGAATGTTTAACATGGCAAGTATGGCAAGGACAGAAAAACAGTGCAAAGCAGCGCAACATGTAAGAATATCACTGTGTGCACAAAACAACTGTTTTTATTAACTACAGCACAACACTCAGTCAGATGTGTCACTATCTGTTTGGTCAAATCACCAACTGGCAATGATGCGGTAAAACAAGTCTTTCAGAAGAGAGAATTAAAACGGGGGAAACATCTCATCTGATATCCCCTAAATGTCCGCCTTTTTGAGTAAAAGTCTTGTCTTTTCTCTATTCGTTTCTCCCCTTTGGTTCTCTCTTCAGTTTTCTCTTTAACTCCTCTGTCTGTGAATTAGGTGATGTAGATGCGGTGAAAGTCGTTGGCTCCGCGAAAGCACAGTTGCACTTGGGGCACTTCCTCTGTCGGGTGTCATAACGCATCTTCAGACATTCGTAGCAAAATACGTGGAAACACTTGGTGAGCACCGTCTCCTTGTCTCGTGTGTTGCAGCAGGGGCAGCGCAGCTTGGCCTGAAGACAGAAAAAAAGTCCATTGTATATTTGCCAAATACTGACTTGATTGCAAGGAAGGATTGTGGAATAGGTGCATTGTGCCTACTTCTGTGTGTGTAGTGTACTTTTCTGTGTGTCATTTGGACCAATGTTTTGCATTTTTATTTGGCTCTTTAAATAAAACATTTAAAAAATGTGATCACAAAAAAAATAGTATATTGCAGATTGTGCCATAAAGCTGAAACTAACAGGTTGCTTAAAGCCATACATTTCTCTGCATTAAAGAACAAAGTTCATTCTTCCTGACCTTGTACTGGTTGATCTCCTCCTGCAGAATCTCGTCAGCATCAGAGTACACCTCCACCTTCTTCTGTTTCTCCAGCTTCCTCCTCAGTCTCGACAGATCCTCCTAAAAGGCATCAGGAGAGGGGTTGTTAAACTCCTGATGTAATCTTCCAATCAGAACTGTAGGAGTAATCGGAAAGAGTTTGAAGGTATTATCCCCAGTGATGGAATACAACATACCTGTGCTCGTTTTAGGTTGCTGCTCTCCCTCTCCCGGGCGGTGCGGTTCTCAGCCACAGAGACCTGGATCTCCTTAAGCTTGGCCTGCGTGTGCTCCAGCTGCACCTTCAGGTCCTCTGCCAGCTGGGCAGCCTCCACCGCCTGCAGCAGGGAAGGAACCGGACACACTCAATAAAAAAACACCTAATGATGGAATTCCTGAGCTGTAATGTAGTGGTAGTACAGTAAGCTTGGATAAAAAGTCCATTCTTTGTGCTTCAACTTCCAATATTTAGTTGTGTACAAACTTAGACATTTTGCATGTTTTATCCTATTTACTCCAGATTGTATATATTTTCCATGTCTGACGACCGTTTTCAGATCCTCTTTATAGCTGCCAGGGAACCACTGGTTTCAGTTAAAGTAAGCAGCTCCTTTTGTGTGTTTTCTGTTCTGTTTAATTTGTTTGTCATGGTTGTTTCTGCTTGAAACTCAAATGTGAAAAAACACACAAGATGACCTCATTAGCAGTGCAAAATTGTTGTCTTGACAGGCACTTGGGCAATGTTAGCAGACGTACAGGTATGTCCCAAAAGCAAATTCTTAGCTACTTGCAAAAGTGTGGGACAGACAGGTTGGTTTCACTGGCAAACAATGTAGCTCATTAATGCAATGTTTTGTGGAAGAAACCCCACAAATCTTGGATGTCAGTACGTCTCACGAGCACCTGAATACACCAAAATGAAGTTCGACTTTCAGCACATGCTATTATCCAGATCATTTTATAATGCAGTGTTTATATGTAGGAACATATCTAACATCTGGCAGCAATCAAATGATCCGGTGATTGGTTAACCTTAAATGCAAGAGCTGACAATATGAGTGATGGCATCTCTCTCCTCACCTTCCTCTTGTTGAGTTCTAGTGCTTGTGTCCGGACAGCCAGCTCTTTTTCCAGAGCGGCAAGTGTGCTCTGGAGGACACCCTCTTTTTCCTCTAGCTTCTGCACAACTAGCAGCTGGGCATCCACCTGGAGAGGGACAGTAATGGTTTATAATTTTAATTTTATAGTATAGTTTATATATTCAGTGGCCTTGACACAATGAAAACCATCATTGCTGCCTTTCCAGGTTAAGAAGTCATACGTCACCTGAGTTTTGAATGTGAGAACTTGGTCAGCCAACTCCTCCTTCTCCTCTTTCAGCAGCTTGTAGATCTGGTTAGATTTGATCCGCTCACTCATCAGCTTGAAATTGGCGTCGTCCTTCTCCCGCAACTGCTGCAACAAGCGACTGTTCTGCTCCTGCATGTCCTCGAAGGCCTGGCCGGTCACATCCATCTCACTCAGCAGGGCTTCCTCCTCCTCAAGAGACAGAGGAGTCAGGGATCAAAAACAATGAAGAGACAGTGACAGATATTGTTTCTCGACCCATTTTATGTCTTATGTCTCTATCTTCATCACCACCTGTGGTAATTCATATAAAGAATGTGTTGGGGTTTAGTCATATTCCCCAACAGTACAATGCTTCGTTCTAGATGTTTTGTAGTCACAACTAAAAATAACTAAAACTAATCCATGTGTATGAAATAGAAAAACCATTAATTTATTACAGATTGAAAAATGAATCGCCAGCATTGTTCCTAACTCTCTTTACGACGTCTACATAAATGATAAAAAACACACATCATCACTACACACAAGACAATATGATCCTTTGGCTCTCCAATGTACCTCAAATAAAATTTTGCGTGGATTTATCCCAGCAACTTACATCCGTTGAGCGAGACTGGCCTATTAATGACAATGCTTGAGATGCAATCACACCTGGTTTGTTTTCTGTGCTGCAAACATAGCTACACATTTCACTTTAATGCATTTACTTTATTTTGCTTCACGCTGGCCATTTAGAAGCCAAATGGGACCCACAAACAAAAGACCTATGATCTCACAAGTAGTTTGTTTATTGGATCGTGTTGGCAATCTGTCACCCTGCAAAGTTAAATTCTAGCAGCCAGGAACTAAAGAGAACAAATCAAACACATCTGTGTCCAAAACAGTTTAGTTGTTGTACTTTAACTTTATACCAGATAAGACAAAAGAGTTGAATACATCAGTATCAGTTCAGACTGTGTTTTGCCTTCTGTTAATTAGGTTCTGCTAAACAACCTCTGAAGCATGAGGAGCGGCCGGCTTTCAGATCTCAACATCTGTCTCCTTTATGCTAATAAAATGGTATGGAACAGTTTAACAACTTAAAACACGGTCATGACACGTTACATTTTGGTGTCATTTCCTGTATTTGATTAAATTACAGTCAGAGTACATCAGCGATCCTCAGGACTCATTGGGTGAAGATAATATGATTCGTATTAAGTAATAAACCTCAAAGACTTCAAGATCATATTCAATGCAGCACTAAGGTCAACATTTGATTGAATATTATCGTGGCAGTATTACATTCTCTAATGTGGGAGCATCCCCTATCTACACAACTCAAGTTTTAGAATGACAATGACATTACTATCAACATTTCACCCCAGTCAGTTAATGGTTTTTATTTTTTTTTCCATCTCATGACACTCTGCTCTCCTACCCCCTTAGTTGTCTGATTATTGAAATTCCACGAGAGTCTTAATATTTACAAGACAGCAGAGCCAAGTAAGTGAGCTCAGATCTGACAGTGTTTTACATTCTTCAAATTTATCAGGGTGCCTCATCCAAAAAAGATTTGCCCCACCCAGCCTATTTTTTTCTTCTTAAAATGTAAACATTATTTTCTCACAGTATCCCCTCCTTCTCTCTTGCAGCAGGTTTACAGCTGGAACAAACTGCATGCGTAAGTGTGGCGTAACCATAGACCGTTAATATCAATATATGTACAGTCTATGGGCGTAACGTAGATTAGTGCCTGATCGTGCGTCTGGCCATTTATACCAGACGCGTATTTCTAATTGTAGCCTATATGTGGCTGTGTGTGAGTTTCTCTCTGACGGTCCGTCCGTCTGTCGGTCTCTCTCTCAGTGTGCCTGATTGTGAGAAGTCAAGACAGCCAAAATCACCATAAACCTGGCTGTTTTATTTTGAAATGTGTTTATTTTGGTAAAATATCCAGCTGTCTTCCTGTATGTGATTACTTTCCTGGCTTGACACATTCGCTCGTGTATTGCGCAAGAAATAGATGAGATGCTACGCGCCAAGGGCCTGGTATGGCCGGACAGCAGGATAGCATGGGCGCCAAAATAAATATAGCTGCGCTACAATGTATACATGACGCAACGACATATACACTATACACAACGCTTATGCGTGTGGTGTGTTCCAGCGGTTAGACAGCAGTGTAAATGCATTTCAAGAAAAACAAGAAAATTATCTAATTTACTGAAAAAGGAAAACAAATGCACCAACAAATTATGCTATCATATAGGCTAGTTAACCAGCTTTTAATATTTAATTCCAGGCCCCAGCATCAGCTTTCATTTCCTCTTTTAATCTAGGAGAACATCTTTCTTAGGCAAATGTGTATTCATTTCACTACTTTCATTCTTAACACAGCTGGATTGTTTGTATTCATCTGTTGGTGCCCCAAAGGTTTAAATGTGACATTTCTTCATATAGGGCGGATGATTCATGCTGGTCTGAAATTCTTAATTTGTGTAAATAAGGGAAGATGTTTGAATTTTAACAAGCTCTTGTGTCAATTGTATAGAGTCAACGTGTATAGACTGCATTTAAAAACCTTTAGGTAAAAACTGATGCAAAAAAGTGGTTCACATGTTCAGCATCCTGCCTGAGTTTTTCTCCACTCACGTGTTTCAATATGTTTGAGACAACAAAACATGCATACCTGCTTCGTGGCAGCAAGTTTCTTCTGCAGATGCTCAATGGTCTCTTCTGCCACTCGGATCTTCCTGAGGGCATCTTCATCAGCCAGCTTCTTGCTTTCCTTTCTCTCCCTTTCCTCCAGCTCTCTCACTCGCATCCTCAACTCATCCACCTGGGCAGGTCGAGATAAGGGTTATCAGATGCTAAAAAGAATTGTGAAAAAGTATGACCAAAAGACAGTAACACCAAAGGACAAACCTCAGCTTTAGATTTTCGTTCAGCTGCCATGAGCTGCACTTTGTCCCTCTGCTCCTTTGGAGCTGACTTATACATGTCCAACAGGAGCTTCATCTCTTTCTGGGACTCTTGGGCTTTCCTGATGGATTAAAGAAGACAAAGAGATAGGGCTGCACAATTAATCAAATTTTAATGACGATCACAATATTGGCTTCCCACAATCAAATTTGCGTGATCGAGCAATTATTTTAAATGCGTCATTTCATAGAACGCTCCGGGTTTTTTTGCAAAGCCAATCTACCGCTCCGTAAACCACTGTCTGATCATGTGCCAGTTGGAGTTGTTCCTTGCACCGCGCAGCTTCATTTCTAGATGTAGATAGCAGTCGGTTATACGTTGGTCTCTAGGTTTACCAGTTTACCAGTAAACGCAACATTTAGACCCGTCTGTGTTGTTTTTCAAACAGCAGTGACCAGTGCTAGTCGGTGCTAGTTAGTGTCTGTTAGCTCACAGTGCTCGAGCGCGAGTAATATTTTTCCTCTAGGATGCACCGGTGCACCGAATGTCCTCGCATCCGCTGCAATGTTGTTTATATGCATATTACGTGACCCATTTCTTCTGTAAAGCCGTGCCTGTGTTGGATCTCTCCTCTACTCTCTCTCCTCTTACTCTCAGCGCAGCCCCGCCACACAGCGGCCGCCGGTTCACACTTGACACACTGACATTTTTCCCCAGTTTTAATTGTTACTAAAACAGCTGTATATTGTTAAATATGAGGGGCAAACCTGTATTTGTACCAGTGTTTCCGCTGCTAACTGCTATCACGGCCGCCACGGCGAAAAACATAGAAGTTATTGAATGCAACTAACTTCAGTTTGTAGAGTAATAGCGTGTGAGACGGAGCTGCTGGACCTGGGCAAGAGATGTGACCCATGGCCAGAATATTATAGGTCATAAAAATGCAGCGCAGTGACGATACAGATATTTCATACACACGACGTGTGTAACTTTACTGACCCGCCATTCATACGCGTGCTGGACCCATTCATAATGAGTCAGCCGTCTCTCTGAGTGCGTACATTGCACTCCCTAACTCTTTTAATCAGTTATTGTTGAAAACAAGTGAAGGAGCTTTCTCAGAGATATGTCAAAAAAATCCTAGGCTATTTATTTCAGATAGCTAATTTTCATTTACATGTGTTGCAGCTGTATGTCTATACAACTTCAACATGAGAAGAATGTAGCATAATATGGATGTAAAAGCAGTTATAAATAGCCTATGTGACAATAAAATATGTTTGGGTTAAACTTAAATAATCGTGATAATAATCGTGATATTGATCAAAATAATCGTGATTATCATTTTGGCCACAATCGTGCAGCCCTACAAAGAGACTACATTTACATTAGCAATCCCATCAGTGCAGTTAGTTGACTGCTTCTAAGTGTGCACACATTTGCTTAAAAAGACATTGTTGCTGGTAGAAAAGAGCAAAAACACCAACATATATATAAAATTTTTTAAAAAAGCAGTAGAGTAGAAGGGGGGATGTACTTGAGTTCTACTCTGAGCATCTTCAGCGTGTCAGAGTCCTTCCTCTTCAGCTCGTCACTGCGCTGCCTCTCTCTCTCACGCTCCCTTTCTCGTTCAGCCTCCCTCTCCCTCTCTCTCTCCCGGGCCCGCTGTCTCTCCAGCTCCTTCCTCCTCTCTTCTTCCTCCTCCTGGTCCTCATCCTCCTCTTTCTTCACTTCGATGCTGTCACTCGTTGTCTCCTCTAGAATCAGAACCCCTGTGTCGCCACTTTGACAGCGCAACTGTCGACAAAGCAAAAATGATTTAAGAATGACTATATTTTACTGATAAATAAAGCAACATGGGTTAGAGTAAACATATCACTTCTGATTTTTCGGGTATGCTTAAAAAAGCCCTGGATCACAGGGTAAAACACACAGTAAACATTTGTCCGTGAATAACGTCATCTACCTTATTGATCTCCATTTGCGTTTCCCGCAACTTCCTCTTATAGCGCTGCACATCACCTTTCAACTGCAGGTTGTGGTTCTGAAGGCTGCTGATTAAGTGTCGCATCTCCCTGTTGATTGGTCCTGAGAAAGCAGAGAAAAAAGGCGGTAGGACACAGAGCACAGGCAAAGTGTGGTTGATGAGCTCAACCGTATGGTGCACAGGAGTAACATTATAAGACGCAAATTAAATACTATGCCCTGTTCCCGCAATAATAAATCCCTACAATATCAGATAATAAAGACTTCAAATTAGAGTAACCACCGGCTTGCAGTGCACAAAACATAATCCATCTCTAAATACAGGTATAGATCTACAAAGATTTACAATTACAGTATATACTAAGGCATCATACTATGGCATGATTTCCCTTCCTTCTTCATACACTTGTTGATAGATGTGTGGAGGAAGTGTTTTAAAAAGGTACCTGCTTGCTCGTTGGCTGCCAGGTTCTGCTCAAATTCGATGCGCAGCATCTCATACTCTTTGCGCACCTGAGCCAGGGTATCCTCCAGCTGGATGACCTCAGTCCGCAGCTTCTTCTGAAGGGACAGCTCATCACTCTGAACAGTTGAAAACATAACATTGTGGACAATGTTGCCAAGTAGTGGTAATAATACTGTTAAGAGAAATTGTCGGAATGGCAACATTGGTCCACGGCCAAGATGCAGTGAAGAAAAATATCAGAAATCTTACGTTGTCACTAATGAATAACGTGCTTTTTTTGTTTGTTTTTTAAATAACAGATTAACTTTCATGCACCTCCATGTGCTCTATCTGTCGGAGGTGGGCGTTCTTGGCAGTGAGCAGGAGTGCCCGTGCCTCATCCAGCTGGGTTTTCACCCCAAGGGACTCATTATACAGCAGGGAGAACTGGGACTGCAGACATTTGTATTCTAGAGTTTCCTTCACAACCTCTTCTGGAATATTCCGCAAGTCCATCTAAAAAATAAAATAAAAACAGGTGATGACAGTGAAGGGTAAGCACAATTTCAGCCACTGATTTACAAAATGAAAAGGGTTCCTGACAACCAGGTGTAGCGTTACTGATGCTTTTACTCTAACAACCAGATACATATAACATCTTCACCTTGAGCTTCTCACTCTCCCGCACAGCCTCCTGGAGCTCCACCTGAAGTTTCTCTAACTCTGCCATGCGGCTATTAGCCAACTCCTGGTTGTGCTCCAACTCTGCATTGAGGCTCTCGAACTAAGATGAAAACAAAGACAATGTTTTATAGATAGGAGAATTGTTGTGTATGGTATAAAAACACTGCTTTGCCAGCACAAACCGGCATCTGAGATATAAAGTAAGTTATGTGTGAAGAAACAGGCATATGTCACACAACAAGAATTGCAAAGAGATGCTTCCTATGAACATTCAGAATGCTCACCTTCTGAATGTTCAGTGTAATCTGGCCTCCAGGAAGCCCACCTGAGCTGCCGCTGCTGCTGTATCCAGACTTTAGCTGCAGACAGTACATGCAGAACATTAGGCAAAAAAAAAGAAGCAACAAGACAGAAAAACAACATGAAAGCACACCTACACACCTCCCTATGACATCACTCAGACAATGCTTATTTTTTTTAACGTTTAGATGGCTAATGCAGAAAATACCAGTCCATCAATTCACGCCTTGACAGCGGGATGTACATCAAAAGGAGGAGCTGGCTTGACACAAATTGATGTTTAGAGCCTTACGCCTGAAAGAATACACCTCGTGGACAGATAAAACACACGCACATACACACACTAAAGAAAGAGGCAAGTTGCACACAATTTTATTCAAACACACCTGCTCCATGGCTTCTGCCAGATGTTTGTTGAGCTTTTGTTCCCTATTGCGGAGTTTCTCAATGTCCCACTGCAGGTCCTCCACCGTTGTCTCCATCTCAGACACTTTGGTCTCCGAGCTGGTCACCTTGTCCACTAACTCATTGTACTACAATAAGGGCAAAGTCATGACCACAGCTGTCATCAGTGATAAGTATACACCAAAAGCAATGGCTACATACACATTTGTACAATTTTTACTCTAGCCCAAATATTTACCACACACGATGAAATCTACAAACAATGCCAAGGACTTAATACCTCCATGGACATCTTGTGGTGTCGGCCCTGCAGGAGAGTCGCCAGGTCTCGCAGTCGATTGTTTTCCTCCAGTAGAGTGTGGTTCACGTTGATGATGTCAGACTGGCTCTCATCTTCACATGCTGACAAAAAAGATCAAGATAGTTGTTCAAAATTAAAGTGGAGTTAACAAGTGACAAAACACTGTTCACATTTGTGTACAACAACAACTCCATAACTATTGGTAGAAAGTAATTAGTTTTATGGAAGGATATAAAATGTGCTGCAGTGCTCCTTTCTTATTTGTATGTTTGCATGTAAATGGTTTATTATATATGAATGTGTCAGTAACAAGAACATCTCCAGTTACCTGCAGCCTGGACTTGCTTGCACATGTTGTCGATGCGGCTGTGCAGCCTGTCAAAGACACAAACCAAACAGGCAATAGCTTCCTTGCTGAACTGCATGCGGTCTTGGAGATTCAGGGTGAGTTCCTCTTCGCTGCTGTGCTCCAATGTAGCCAAGAAACCCTTAGCATTGTCACTCACGGGAGCAGGGGGCAGCGATGCATCTGAACACCAGAGGTGGTTATTATGTTAGAGGTTGGTTAAAATCAGCAGATGATCTAAGCATTAAACTTCAGCTAGAAAATTGTAAACCGTGTGTGTGAGTTTGTACAGCTCTTGACTTGACAGTTAAAAAATGGGCATGTTGCATGTTCTAATGACATTTAAAGCATGCAGCAATGGACAGATAGAGATGTTAGCATTGCTTTACAATAGCCTGAAATTCTACATGCTCTATATTAGAATTCTACCAAAAAGAAAGCTAAAACACTCTGTTTTTCTTTTTCTCTGTCAGATTCAGTAATATAGTTTTTGCCTACTAAATTTTCCTTCATCTTTACAACAGGTTAAACAATTTATGACCATCAGACATTTTATTGATATTTTGCAGCGCATACATGCTCTTACATCGTCTCATGCGCTCTACCTGTGTATAGCAATAAAAGTATAGATTAGAAACGTTTTTGCAAAAGTTACACAAAGTTAGCAACAAGAGTATCAAGAGTAGCATAACCGAAAGATGGGCTAAGTTAAATACCAAGGGGAACTGATATTGAAACCTAATGTGGAGTCACGCCCATGTATAAGCTTTCATCCAAATTCTATTAAAATAAAATAAGGTCAGATAACAGATTAAATGGTCAGATTATAGCAGTCCATAAATGCAGTGAGTGATGGAGACTTTCTAAAGATCAGCTTGGTCAGGAAAACTGTTTAAAACTGCTTACCTGTTGTTGAGTCCTGTGTCAGCTTTGTGGGTGTCACCAACTCTTCTGACCCAGTAGGAGGAGGAGGCAGCTTCTGCTCTTCTTGATGACCCTCCTGCTGCTGTTCGGCCTGCTCCCCCTCGTTCTGAGCCTCTGGGAGTGGAGGTGGAGGCACAGAAGAAGTTGGTGACGCCAAAATGACACTATCTTCCTCCAGTGGTGTTGGTTCAGGGACAGGGGGCGCTGGTGGGGCAGGGGTAGATGTCACGGGAGCATCTGGTTCAATACGTTTGCGTAGAACGTACACATTTTCATCCAACTGCAAATCAGAAATGCAAGGATTGAAAAAGTGTTGTTATGGGTATAATTTCTGTACATCAAAAATCTGTGCTATTCCCAAAAACAAAGTCCTGCAATTTGTAAGATATTTGACTGCCATTACCGTGGTACTTCAACAGACTGAGCACAGTTCACAACTCTGCTAATTGGCTACTGTGTGTTTACATGCACACAAACCAAATACAATGCATATTAATATAGATGGTCAGGTTAAAGTAAACAGTTGGATAACATTTACATGTTTTGCATTTGTTGTGTGTAGCTTTGACAGAATGAGACCCCCTTAAATATGTTTACATGGGCATTTCTTAAATCAAGTGTTGGCTTAAAATGGGGCATAATGAGGTTAAAACAATGTAATCAAATGTGGTACCTGCGACCAGTAGCGGTTGACAATCAGCAGGGTTGTATCATCGGTGGCTTGTCTCTTCTCCAGCTTCTCAATTTTCTCTCGTAACTCATCCTCCATTGTCTGCCTCTGCTCCAAGCGCTCACACAGCTTCTTATTCTTGAACTGGAGGACCTTCATGTCCATTTCCTCCTGCACAGAACAAATACAAACACCAAAGTAAGGAATGTCAGAGATCCTGGATGTTTTTGGCCAACAAAATACTTGAGAAGAGCTACAATGTATCAGTCACCCATGGTGACTCCTAAGAGTAAACAAAAAATGACAGACCGTAGAAGAGACTCCAGCTATGCGTATGGGCTCAATAAGAGTGGTGGTGGTCTTTTCCTCTTTTTTGCTTTTCTTCTCAGGTGGGCCAGGGGGGCTGTCCCCTCCTGAGGGACGTTTTCCTCCCCCAGCACCTGACATATTTCCTTCCACTGCAAGAAAACAAACATAACACGGAATATTTGCGTTGGTAACGTTACAGCTTTAAGAAACTACAGATTAGTTTGCAAATGGAGAACTCATTAATTTAATAACAGCTAGCAACGGCATTATCCTTGAATTACAGCGCAGGACCACTGCTCTTAACTGTTGACCGAATACTGCAAATATGGTGTTTCTGAACGGTTATGTCGACTGTTATTGTACACACCGCTGCATGAAAAGCTACCGACTAATTAAAACTTTGCATTTCTGCAAAGCTTAACGAACATTAGCAAGCCTGCTAATGCTAGCTATGCTTATGCTAACGTTAATTCTTCGAAACCTGGTTAGCTAAACGACGCTCTTTGTCCAGCGTATTTATGGACCGGTGGTCTCCATTTTTATTCACGGACCATCAATACACGCGTAAGGTATTCTGTAAAGAAACCATACATGAAAAAAAGTTTTCTGACACACATTATCGTTACAAACCTTCACAAGGAGCGATTGAAAATGTAACTCAGTGCATCAAGTGAGGCTACAGGAAATGACGACCATGTCCAACTTCTTCTTCTCCTTTGTGCTACACAGGTTGGCATCCAGCTGATTGGTGCATTACCGCCACCTACTGTTTCGGAGTATGGATCGACAATTGATTTATAATCTAATTCCCTTTACAAAACAAAAAATAAATACAATAATAATAATAATAATAATAATAATAATAAAAATACAATAAACAACATACGCACGCACGCACGCACACACACACACACACACACACACACACACACACACACACACTAACCTATATCTAACCTACATCCTCCATGCTTGTGCACAGTACCCCAACCTCCGGCTCCTGTGGACAGTAGGCCACCTACCCTAAAAACGTTTACATTCTTTTGAATTTGGGTTAGAAAGGAAGGCACTTTACCCTCTCTGTCCCACTTTTCTTGCCGAATTTGACGACAGTGTTCTTCCGGACAGTAAAATGTTTTATTTATAAATATAACATAATTAGTCCAAGGAAGTTCTTAACATTTACATGTTTGACTGCATTTACTCTCATTAGACTTTTAATCAAGATTAAATAAAACACAATGAAACCTGAAATTAACCATATTGCAACCGTC
Source organism: Etheostoma perlongum (assembly GCA_026937815.1). Taxonomy (NCBI): domain Eukaryota; kingdom Metazoa; phylum Chordata; class Actinopteri; order Perciformes; family Percidae; genus Etheostoma; species Etheostoma perlongum. The sequence goes on along the minus strand of CM049391.1, from coordinate 14,573,244 downwards.
ACTCCGGACTCATGGGGGCAGTACTGCCACATTGTGTAATAACGGGCTACAAGCTGCTTCGAAGAATGTGATTAGAATGTAAACAGTGTTCAGGTGCTAGCTAACGGCTGTTAACATTATAGCTAACTTTGATAGTGTCGCCGCTGAATCGCACACAGTTATGGCTTCACGATAGATTCCTCGAGCTGAGATGGCACTATTATTGTGATTCCTTTTTCGCCGTCTCCCGCTCCCTCTTGTTCTAACCCTTGTTAGATTGCATATGGTGAGTAGCTTCCTGTACGGTCAGTGAACCTGCTGCAATAGCAAGGCCAAATCAAAGATACAGCCAGCTAACTGTGGTGATGGATCGAATCCACATTTCCAAATAACTGCAGAGAGGAGAGAGATGTGTATGTAGCAATCAGATTCCTAAAGTATCCTGCTAACTATAATTAAACTGAAGCAAAAAAACACTTCCTTGTCAGGAGTTTGCTCAGTAGTTCCTGTTATTAGTCAGACCATGCAGCACTGTTATAAAGTGAAACATCTGACTAATATTTTGTTGTTATTATAGATTCATATGCTGTAACCATGACCAAAGACATCGTTGTTGGAGATGAATTACCAGAATGGGTGGGGGCCAAGGAGTTTTACCAGAAATATGACCCTAAAGAGGTGATTGGCAGGTGAGTCCAACAAAATAAGCTGAAATGTGGTCTCAGTTTTCTATTGAGATGATAAAAAGCCATGTGTGTTCTGTATCAATGGCATCTCAGGGGTGTGAGCAGTGTGGTGCGCAGGTGTGTGCACAGACACAGGAATCAGGAGCTGGCAGTGAAGGTTATTGAGATCACAGCAGAGAAGATGACAGCCCAGCAGCTGGAGGAGGTGAAAACCTCTACGCTGAAGGAGATCCAGGTCCTCAACATGGTGAAGGGACACTCCTCCATCAGTACGTTGAAATTCTGCTCTTTTGAAATGCAAAACACGTAAATGTTATTGTTCTTGGAGATTCAAAAGTGTTGAAACCTTTCTGTTGATTCCCTTTAGTCACTCTCATTGATTCCTATGAGTCCACAACTTTCATATTTTTGGTGTTTGACCTGTGAGTATTAAGACAAACAGCTCAAATTTAATACTCTTTACAATTCCTCCCCTAATATGTGAATAAATAACCATTGTAGGATGGTACCAATCATGTTTTTATTTACAGCATGAGACGAGGAGAGCTTTTTGACTACCTCACAGAAAAAGTAACTTTGAGTGAGAAAGAAACCAGGTATGCTCTGCCATCAATACACATTTAAAAGTGATGATTTAAAATCAATGCGATTTGTAAAACCAATTGCTCTACAGGAGCATGATGCGAGCTCTGCTGGAGGCCGTGCAGTACCTCCACTCCCTCAACATCGTCCACCGGGACTTAAAACCTGAGAATATTCTCCTGGATGATCAGGGACACATCAAACTGTCCGACTTTGGTTTCTCAGTGCAGCTACAACCTGGAGAGAAGCTTAGAGGTACTGTAGTATAAAAATGAATGATGAAAAGCAATGTTAATGATCCATGTGGATTTGTATAGCTGTCTATGTTTACATTATAAACATAGACAGATGTTAAATTATCTGTTTTTGCTTTTATTCTAATTAGAGCTTTGTGGGACACCTGGTTATTTGGCGCCTGAAATACTGAAATGTTCCATGGATGAAATGCACCCAGGCTATGGCCAAGAGGTCGATCTGTAAGTCTTTCCTTTTGTCAATAACATTTATGTGAAGTAAAATAATCCCGGGTGTTTATTTCTAATTCCTGTTTACATGTTTTGATAAATGTGTTGGACAGCTGGGCATGTGGCGTGATCCTTTTCACCTTACTGGCCGGCTCACCGCCTTTCTGGCATCGCAAGCAGATGCTGATGCTGAGGATGATCATGGAGGGTCGCTATCAGTTCAGCTCACCAGAGTGGGATGACAGGTCAGACACTGTGAAAGATCTGGTAAGATGTCATCATCATTATCATCATCCTTTTATTCCCTCTATTCCGCTCCCTGCTACATCAGCATCTACATTATCACACTAGTCCTCACTTGTCATTTTGCTCGTGTTGCTCAGATATCCAGGTTGCTGGTGGTGGACCCAGCTGTCCGTCTCACTGCTGAGCAAGCTTTAGCACACCCCTTCTTCAGACAGTACCAGAAGGAGGACGTGCGACTCTTCAGTCCCAGAAAGACATTTAGGGTGATTCATAGCGTTTGGTTTGATTTTTTTTCTTTTCTTCTGGCAGCTAATTTAAAATGTTAAGCCTTGAAAAAAAAATAATGGCTGTGCAGAAGTATATAAGGAAGCAAATACCCTCTCAATTCTCACCGGCCTTCCTTTCTTTCATCCTCAGGTGCTGATAGTCAGTGTTCTGGCTTGTATCAGGATGTACAGCCGTTACCGCAGGGCTCGGCCGCTGACTCGAGAGGTGCTGGCCAGAGATCCTTACTCCCTTCGCGGTATTCGCAAACTTATTGATGGCTGCGCCTTTCGCATCTACGGGCACTGGGTGAAGAAAGGGGAGCAGCAGAACCGAGCCGCTCTCTTTCAGAACACAGCTAAGGTCATGTTGCTGGGCCTGGAGGACTTTGAAACATAAAAGGTGAACCTTATACATAACCACATTTATTTTTATTTAAACATTTGCATGTGCTGTCATGTCAGTGTTTGTCTTGTTGAATAACTGTTTAATTTTAAGATGAGGAATTCAGGGGACCGAGACATCTGTAGGCCTTAATGCGCACCGTGGTTCTGCAAGTTAAAGATAAGCATGCACATCTTATCTGCCCTTTGATCCAAGTTTGTGGCTGTTTGAAACTCTTCTTGTCAGGGTATTATGTTTGCAGTGCCACTCTGCATTAGAGGACACATTGCACAATATAACACATCACATATAAGCACATTATGTGTATTTAGGATTTTTCCTGTTCATCAGTTATAACTGAGGAAAGGATGCGTTTCGAAGCACTGTGTGGCTGAAGTGGACATTAAAGCACTCTGATTAATTATTAAATAGATAATTATATACACATAATGTAACAAGGTTCAGATATACAGATATTCCAGTGTTACAAATCAGTACCAGAAGATATGTGAAATATTCAAGTACAGTATTTGGTAGAGTATCCTGTAGCTGTTAGCATGCAAGCGTTACTCAATAGGAAACCCACTCAAACTAACTGTGAAGACTATTTGTGAGTGCATATCCTATAAAAAAGAACCAATAACATTTCCTACTCAGTTCATTCTTTAGTTTATTTGGGGCACTTTTCCTGAAAGTGCCTCACTGAGAAATGTACAGTAATTGTACAAATGCAGATATAAATGTACTGTATATGAAGAAAAAAGGTTTCATTGACAATAAAACTATATAACGTTTGAGCTTGAATTGTTGTATTTTTTGAGTGCTCATTGGAAACCAACATTTCTCATTCATTATTTTTTGGCCTTGTGGTGGGGCTGTGGGGCCTCTTGTGCACTCTTGTGCTGATCTGCAATGTCTTTCATTTGCTGATCTAATTGTCCAGACATAAGCGTCATCTGCTCTCTGACCTCTTTCTCGATCAGTGCCTTCAGTTCTGATTTTGAACCTGAAAGTGAGAAAATTAAGCAGTTACAATATAACATTTGGGGTGCATATGGTTTATTTTGGCATATTCATTTGTGATTTGTGATCCTACCGAGTGAGGCTCCCTGCAGCTCTTCGATGGATGCTTCGCTGTCTGTCTTTGGTGCTGCTTTAGTTTCTTTTTTAATCTCATTTTCAAAATCTGGTGCAAGAAAAGTATTTAAAAGTATTAATACATCTGGTTTATTGTGCTCTAAAATATCAAAAAAACAAAACAATCTGTTCTCAACATAACACATAAAACTGAACTTTTGTGCTACTAAAACGTGCCAATTCACTGTAATTATTACCTGGAGCAGAAGAATCCTCCATGGTAGGTTCATCCTGATCGGAGATCCCAGAGTAAGTCAAAGACAAATCCAGTTTTACCTGTGAAAAAATTAATACTTATTAGAATACTTATTATTCTCTCCAGATATGTAAAAAATAAATCAATATATAATATATATATATATATATTTTTTAAATAATATCCAGTCTTATAAAAACGAATGATAGCAGATTTTGCTTGAATCAAAATGTCAGATTCTTACCTGTGGGGTAAAAATATATTTGTAGAGTTTGTAGTGTCTCACATAGCTGTTATGGATGTACTTTAAGATACAGTTTACCTCCTCAGAGCTGAAGAGGTTGATACTAAAGGGGGGTCGCTGTAGTGGGCAAACAAAGAAACACCAGGATGAAACATTGCATTCATGAAGAATTATGGGTTTTAAAATATTCTGAGTAAAAAAAAAAATTTTTTTACAGACCCTGACTGAGTGACAGAGAAGTAGCTCCTTGCAGTATTTGAAACACTGTTCTATGTTGTTGAGTGGAGTTTCTGAAAGAAATGAACATCCCATATAAAGTTAACGAATGAATTACCTGTGTTAGCTGCAGAGGTAGCTTGTACTTTGATTTAATATAATAAGTGAATATAATATAACTTACCTATGTTAGCCTCATGGATGGACTTGATGATGGACAAGAGAGCAGAAGTTTGTTCCTTTATGAAGTTGCATTCCCTGCAAAAAAGCACCGCCTGGACATACAACTCCAGCAGAACTCCTCGTTTTGGTTCAAGTAGGTCGACTCTAAACACACTGCATAAAGCACTGTTACAGAAGAGAAGTAGTGTGACAGACAAGTATGTCAGTGCTGTGTATATGATTGTGTTTAAATAAATGAGACAAGTTTCTGGTCAAAAATGGGGGCAGAAACCTTTCCAGATCAGGAATGGAATGCATTTTGTCGATCTCCTCCATGTCATGGTAGCTTACATCTGTCCTAGAAAACATCCAGGGAATAGAAACTGGGTTAAAGACATGCTGTTTAGTCCTGAAGGCGTAAAGAAGCAGCAACCAATCAAAATTAACATAATCTAGATTCTAGACACATCTCTCACCATAGCATTACTTTAGCTTTTAGGGCCTGTGGTACCTGCAGAACAAAACAATGAATTACATGAGCCTACTTAAGAGAATACTGAATGCAATATATATATATATATATATATATATATATATATATATATATATATATATATATATATATATGTTGAATGGTAAAATGAGCAGTAAAATGAGACCAACATTTAACTAGCAAGATCAAACTTGCCTACCTTTGTTTTCGTATTCATTTTATGTTTCTTTAGCTGAAAAAATTGAGCAAACTGCAGAAGTGGACAGCTGAAAAACAGAAGTGCGATTGATTTGATCCAGTCATAAAACAGCATATACACACTTGTCAAAAATATATTTTGTAGTTAAAAAAGTCGTATCAAAGTAATCAGTCACGCCATAGTTTTTTGTTTTCCATGTCAAAGTTAGCTATTTAGCGAAACCTTACATTGACTAAAAAAGGCTTCAGTGAAGCTGGAACATTTCCTGTTTTGGTTACCTCGGTGTATCCTAGCAACCACATCGGTTTTGTTCTTCCGATTCAGAAACTTTCAGAGGTTCCATGGTTTTAGACAAGGAACCTTGAAAAAGAGTTGTTTAACGCGTACAGAATCATAGGCTACTGCAGATAGAACCATGGACGACACCCTGATAAAATAGGCTTAAAATGTTTTTTTTTAATATACAAAATAATCAATACAAATATAAATAGCTTTTAAAAAAATAATTGGTACTATTCATGGTAACTCGGCATCACTCATTGTATTCTATTGATCTGTTGACTCACAGTATTAAGATTACATGATAGAAGGAAAGAAAAAAGTAAACTTATTTGAAGTGCGTCACAAAATTCTGAATAAAAACATACAGATAGCCCACTCGCTAATAATAGCCTAGGTAACATTAGGTCGACGCCTGAACGAAAAGACATTATGCAACCAGACAAACCGTTTGGAATTTGTGACTATTATTTGTAAACATGATAATAAATAAATAAATCGCCCTGGCTGCAAACAACTGCAGTGTGCTAAAACTGAATTAAACTAGGCCTACCAACGCTGTAAACGTAATAATAGATAAATGAACTAATAGACAGATTAACTAAATAAGGACATGAACAATGTTATTTTCCGATTAAAGACACGGATTTGTATTGTTTTTAAAGGCTCTCCATCGCTGCATGTCCGCCGTATCTATGGCAACGAGATCAACCTGACTGCGTGTCCCGCTAATCAACGTTTGTTTTATTTATGTTTTCTGTGATGTTTTAGGTGATTAAATGCCCACTATGTGATATTTTGTGTAACGGTTGAGTACAGCAAGGCACGTTAGGGTGAGAATTTGGAAGATTAGGGCAATTTGTGGTGACTGCTGCGGCTTCCGTTGTTGGCAGTTTACACATGGGTAAGTGATTCAGACTGCTGACTTGTAGCTAGAGCCTAAATGGAGTGACAGGAGCAGGTCACCACCTTCCTGTTTCTCTTGTCTCACTTTTCAGCTGTAACATTAGGCCTTAAAGCATCTCCATAAGGCAGTCACAGACAGCCTGTTTTGCTCCCGAGACTACTTGCCCATACTGACTGAGCTGTGCAGTGCAGAGCAGTTTAAGAACATTATCCCCTTTTAATCCACTTTGCCTTCTGCTACAGGCAGGTGGACAGGCTGTCAGATGGAGCAGGGTGCCACAATCAGACACCCGCATCCATATTTAATTGCTTATTTATTTTGGAACCATTTCTCACATTGAACTTTGATGCTGGATTTCCTATGTTGTTTTCCTTAATTATCTACTGATTGTAATTAGCAGTGAGACCTTTAGTCAGACATGGAAGACCCCGACATACGGCAACAGAAGCTGGACAACCAGGTAAAGAAATGAGAATTATTTAAGTAGTTGATGTAATTTACACATGAAATAGGCTAGCCCAGAAATGTTTTGGTTCAATAAATAATTCAACAAATGCAATGCACTTCAAATGCCCTAAAGGAGTTAGAGTTGTTGATGTGTTCCTTTGTCAAAAACATAAATGTAGGCTGCATATACTTATCATAGTCAATGCTGGGTAGATCTTTGAAAATAAATAAATAAATAAAGCTTTCTTGAGTCTCATGAGGTCATGGCTACCTATGTCACAACTACCTGCTGTTTGAAGCTACTTCCAACGTTAAATCACAGGTTTGTTTATATGGCACAGTATGTGAGCTACTGGCTTAAATTCACTAGAGTACTACGCAAATACATTATAACAGAGAGATCAACTGATGATCAGTGCTAATAATAACCAATTAGTAGGCCTACAAACAGCACCCCGTATAATACTAGGCCTACTAAAATAATAGTAAACAGTAACAATGATGCATGGACATCTGCATTTAATATTGGGTAAATGAGTAGTTATGTCATCTTCAGCTGACAATAGTTACAATGGACATTTTGCTATTTAGAATATATTAAAATACTACAACCAGTATAAGTTATATTATAGATTATTATCTGCATTATCCCAAAATAATATTTAAACCCCTATCTGGTTCTTGTCTTGGTATAATAATAAAATATAATGTTATAATTCTGACCCAGGAACATAGCTCAAGGTTTATTTATTGCCATTGTACAATAAAGAATGAAATGCAGCTGTAGTCGCTTTTAGCTACACAAGAAAAAACAGTAGTGCATTTCTGGTGCATTTTTTGGATTTGCATCAGAAGGGATGCAAATAAGTAACAAAAACACTGGTGAGTTTGGGCAGATAATATGGCCAGCATCCTTACATTAAAATTAGACTTCAGGGAAACACAAACCTTATAATACCCATTATGTTTAGCTTATGGTTTGTTGACTTTAGTTATCATCATATGTGTTTAAAAAAAAAAAGCAGTAGTACCTTGAAATGTAATGAAATGCCCTATCTACACTCCTATACTTAACAGCTAACCAACAATATGCACTGTAAACAAGTATAAGTAAAAAAAAAAAAAAAGTGAGAAAACTGCACAGGAAGACATCACTGTATATAAAGAGATAAGAAGCACTAATTTATCTGTAGTTGTATCCCCACATATGGATATTTAGTTGGCAGTTTATATAAAGTCTAATACCACACTTCTCCCACAGCGAACCCTTTTGATGAAAAAGCAGCAAAAGAAGAGGGCTGATTCCCAAATGGTAGTAGCCAATCGAGACGCTCGCCAAAAGAACCGAAAACACAAGGCTGCCCACTCAGATGAAACACCTCTGTTGATCAACCAATCCCTGAGTAACACTTCCCTGAGTGGTTAGTTTTAGAATAATTTATTATTATATGCACATTTGTTTTATAGAAAATCTAATTCCAATGTGTGGTGAAATGGTGTTCAGTCTCTTAAATGATAATACACTCTTTTTTCCCCCTGGAGATCAAGTTGAACATGCTCATGATAACCCATTGGATGAGATCACATTAGGTGAATGTGACATGACAGCAAGCATGAGGTTAGATGAGATGTCTTTAGAGAATCCTGGTACTCCCAAGAAAATGAACTTGGAGATTGACAAAGAGCCTGAGGTGAAGTGTGAAGTGGAGAATAATGCTCAGACGGAAGGAAAAAAGACAAAGAAGAATGAAGTGAAAAAAGAAAAAGCCAAACGTAAGAATATGCAATGGAGAATATATTGTTTTAATGTTAAGTCTTTGTGTTTATTTACGTGTGTGTGTGTGTGTGTGTGTGTGCATATGCAAATTACTTGCTCAATTTTGAGGATTCAAATACTGTAGTATGTGTCACAGAGTAAGTACAAAGTACAAATGTATGCACACACACACACACACATTGGGCCCTTGTAAATACACATGCTTTTATAAATGATTCATCAGCATCTCACTGCTTTGCTTTCTATCAGATTTGGAACAGAACGATGAAAAAGAGAAAGAGAAGGAGAAAAAGGAGAAAAAAACTAAAAAAGACAAAGTGAAAGAATCTGAAGACCCACAGAAGACAAACAAAACTACTAAACAAGAGCGTAAAAGTAACAAGTTCCATTTATCATCAACATATCAGTGCTCTCTGCATAATCTTCTATGTATCATGTGTTTAAAGTCACAGCTTTTACAGCTTTAAAATGTCTCCTCTTTTGCAGAGAAACACTTGCAGGAGGCTTCACCTCAAGAGATAGAGTCAGTGGTGGAGATGGAAAGTCCAAAGAAAAATAAATGTGATGAAATCGACAGTGATGAGGAAGACAGGTCCCAGAGGCCTGTCCCTCAGTCGCCTATGAAGAAAAAACTCAACTCAAGTGAGCGATAATCTGGCCCTGTGCATTTTATGATTGACAAATATTTAAAGCTGCTGTAAAGAATAGATTTGTGTGTGCATCTCCACAGCCAGATGCCAAATAAGTGAGAAGAGCAAAGAGGGAGAAATCCAGGAAAAGGAGAAAAAGGAAAAAAAGAAAAAGAAAGCAGAGGAAACTCCACCGAGTCTCGCTTACCTTAACTCCAACTACAGGGAGGGTTCATCCTCAGGCAGTGAATCAAATGAAAGAGTGAGACATAATAAGTAAAAACTGTTAAGTGTATAGTCAAAAATGTGGCAGTATACACTTATTTTGATTATCTTTCTTATTTCAGGCAACATCTCCAATGTCAGTGGAGGATCTTGAAAAGTTTGCTTTGCGTCCAGCCCCCAGAGATGTGACGATCCAGTGTAGGGTCACCAGGGACAGGAGAGGCATGGAGAAGGGCATTTACCCAACTTACTACCTCCACATGGAGAAGGAGGATGGCAAGAGGGTCAGCAGTTCTGCACAAGTTAAATCTAAACATTGTGCACATTCATTTTTAGTTCTGATGTCATGATCCTTTTTTCTTGAGCTTTCATATTTCTAAGTTCTCTTCATTGTCAGTTCTATAAAAGGTGTTTTTCATTGTGCCGTCTCCAAGGTGTTTCTAATGGCAGGCAGAAAAAGGAAAAAGTGCAAAACATCCAACTATCTCATCTCCACTGACCCGACCAATCTGTCCCGAGATACAAACTGCTACATAGGAAAACTAAGGTACAACTAAAGTATTTCTACTTGTGAAAAACATCTAAGCCAAATATTTTCCATCGCTTCTTTAGGGTGAACTTCCTAAAATCTTTGGATCATGAAACACTTTCCAAATCACTTTAGATTACATTTAAAAATCCATTTTGTGATCATGCTAAGCTAGTGTTATTCAAACCAGGACCTGAAGCACATATTTCTAGAAGAGCTTGCTGGACCCGTGCTGGTGTAACTAATAACACTAATGATGGCTCGGTTCTATTTGAGTGTCTCATTAAGCCCTAAGTGCCTAGCACTAAAAGACCTGAAATGGAATGGAGCCATCATTATTATTATCTACACCTATGATTTTCCTGCTTTGAGGTGTCAAAATATCTGCAATGAAAAAGGATATCTTGAAGGATCTTAATTGTATCCCATGTGTACATTTTTAGCGTATTTTGGGAATTCCTTCTTGATTTGTGGAAGCAATTATTTTTCAAGGAGGTGAATGCACCGCCACGGTTGTTTTTCTTAATTTAGGCAAAGTTGACATTTTTACCTCAATTCATTTTATTTACAATGTCAAATCATAACAGTTGTTATCTCAGGACAATTAGAGTAGAGTACATCTAGACCACAGAGACACAACATCCTCTAGGGGCGAAGAAAAACTTCCTTTTAACAGATAGTACCTGGCTCTTGGTGGGTGGCCATCTGCCATGACCGGTTGGGGGGGGGGTCTAGCTGATCATACACATTTGTTTCAGATCCAATGTTCTGGGTACAAAGTTTACAGTCTATGATGGAGGTGAAAACCCAGAGAAGAAGCCCTTCGTCAAAGAGTGTGAATCAGTGCGGCAAGAGCTGGCAGCAATTTGTTACGTAAGTCCCAATCTAACTATATACATTCTTACATTACACGTAACAACGCTTATGAAGAGATAAAACCTGTTATTTGTTATTGTTAACTGTTGAAATATGATTGGCTGTCATGTTCCAGGAGACAAATGTGTTAGGATTTAGGGGTCCCAGGAAAATGACTGTGATCATCCCTGGCATGTTGGAGAACGATGAAAGAGTGTCCATTCATCCAAAAAATGTATGTTTTAAACAATATTCCTTTTTAAAAGCTGTGATGATGCAGATTATGTGTGAAATATGTCCGAGGAACTAAAATGTAATCTTATTTTAGGAACTTGAGACTCTACTGGTCCGCCATGTGAATAATAACACAGAAAAACTGGTCACACTGGTGAATAAATCCCCGAGCTGGAATGAACAGACTCAATCGTATGTGCTTAACTTCCACGGCCGTGTCACCCAGGCCTCCGTCAAGAACTTCCAGATCATCCACCCAGACAATGGTGAGATGTGACCGTCCTCTTCATCAACCATAAGGAAAATGCTTAGGCTGTCTTTATTCATAACTTCCCCGTTATCTTCACTTTTCTTCCTGTAGATGATTACATTGTGATGCAGTTTGGTCGTGTAGCGGAGGATGTCTTCTCCATGGATTACAGTTTCCCCATGTGTGCCCTGCAAGCCTTTGCCATCACCCTGTCGTCCTTTGATGGTAAACTGGCATGTGAGTGACTCATGCTGGCGTGCCTCAAGTACTTAACTGGATCCCCGATATAGATAGAAACTTTCAGTTTAAATTAAAACTATACTGATAATTTTGCAGTAATTTTTCATGTTTTGTATTGTAACACTTTGTATACACTAAATATGAAATAACATGCCACAGACTTTTAGACTTTAGTGGAGACTTGTTTTATAGGTCCAGTATTATTTTACAGCAGATTTTATATTGAAGTGAAATAAGTAAATTATGTTCATTTAACAGGCTTTCTTTTTACATTTGCCAGTTGTGTAATTGTTCAATTAAAATATTGAGGACAACTGTGTAAAGAATACTAAAGAAATATTAAATGATAATTGTAATAAAAGTTATTATGTTTGCTATAATCTTTGCTTCATTTTAGTGTTAAACTAAACTTACTTTTCACAAGGTCAGTGGCTCTCATGATTATCTCATGAGAAATAGAAATAGTTGCACAGAAACTTCATTTAAATAAACATAGCACAAAAAGTAAGGAATTTGTGTTTGGTAGATTATTTCTCTGTGGTAACAATGCTTTTTAGCAATATATCTTATGCCGTTTGAAAGCCTGTTTAGTTTCCCTTTCAAATGCTGTAAGGAAGATGCATTTGTGGGATGAGCAGCAGCACTGAGTATGTAGGTTGCGCCCATGAAAAATACGCCAATGCTAAAAAGTTTATTCTGTCATTGACTCGTTTGGTGGATTGGATGATTGAAGTTTGCAGAAACAAGACATATTGGCGATTTAACAATTTATTAATTTCACAAACAGGAGCCTCAGTAGCGTGTAGAAGAACCACACACATCCACAATGTGCATATGTGGGATGAGCAGCAGCACTGGGTTGCACCCATGGAAAATCTAAACAACTAAACAGCTTTCCAACGGTATAAGATTTATTGCCAAAAAGCATTGTTACCACAGAAAATTATCTACCAAACACAAATCCCTTACTTTTTGTGCTAAGTATATTTGCAAGAAGTTCCTGTGTAACTATTTCTATTTCTCATGAGATAATCATGAGAGCCACTGACTTTGTTAAAAGCACAGAATGCCCCTGAGGGCAGAGCGCATATGGATGAGATGCTGGGCCTGACCAGAGAAAATAAGACAGTATCTCCTTTGAAATACACTCCCTGATTGTTATAAAAAGCTACTGTTAAAGACTATCTTTAGTCATTTTCTGTACTTATGCTGTGAGTGCTGTAAGACTGAATCTACTTGCAAGTAAACAAGCTTTTGAAATACCTCCAGGGATTTTTGTCCATTCTTTGATAAATAATTATCTTAACAACTTGGTCCTTCGAGCGGGATCCCAACATCCTTCTTCCAGCTTGAATTGCTGTGTCTACAGAGGCCAGTTCCTGGTGGAGGGGAGGGAAGGTGATGGGTTCATTTTTTGAACAGCGGACAGAACCACTGGAGAAGAAATTCCTTGGTGAGATACATGTTATTCCTTTGGCCGAAAGACTGTTTGTTTTGACTAAACAATAAAGTCTTTCTTATCTCATATACAGTGAGGAAAATAAGTATTTGAACACCCTGCCATTTTGCAAGTTCTCCCACTTAGAAATCATGGAGGGGTCTGAAATTGTCATCGTAGGTGCATGTCCACTGTGAAAGACATAATCTAAAAAAAAATATCCAGAAGTCCCAATGTATGATTTTTTAACTATTTATTTGTATGATACAGCTGCAAATAAGTATTTGAACACCTGTCTATCAGCTACAATTCTGACCCTCAAAGACCTGTTAGTCTGCCTTCAAAATGTCCACCTCCACTTAATTTATTATCCTAAATTAGATGTACCTGTTTAAGGTCATTAGCTGCATAAAGACACCTGTCCACCCCATACAATCAGTCAGAATCCAACTACTAACATGGCCAAGACCAAAGAGCTGTCCAAAGACACTAGAGACAAAATTGTACACCTCCACAAGTCTGGAAAGGGCTACGGGGAAATTGCCAAGCAGCTTGGTGAAAAAAGGTCCACTGTTGGAGCAATCATTAGAAAATGGAAGAAGCTAAACATGACTGTCTATCTCCCTCAGACTGGGGCTCCATGCAAGATCTCACCTCGTGGGGTCTCAATAATCCTAAGAAAAGTGAGAAATCAGCCCAGAACTACACGGGAGGAGCTGGTCAATGACCTGAAAAGAGCAGGGACCACCGTTTCCAAGGTTATTGTTGGTAATACACTAAGACGTCATGGTTTGAAATCATGCATGGCACGGAAGGTTCCCCTGCTTAAACCAGCACAAGGTCAAGGCCCGTCTTAAATTTGCCAATGACCATTTGGAAGATCCAGAGGAGTCATGGGAGAAAGTCATGTGGTCAGATGAGACCAAAATAGAACTTTTTGGTCATAATTCCACTAACCGTGGTTGGAGGAAAAAGAATGATGAGTACCATCCCAAGAACACCATCCCTACTGTAAAGCATGGGGGTGGTAGCATCATGCTTTGGGGGTGTTTTTCTGCACATGGGACAGGGCGACTGCACTGTATTAATGACCGGGGCCATGTATTGCAAGATTTTGGGGAACAACCTCCTTCCCTCAGTTAGAGCATTGAAGATGGGTTGAGGCTGGGTCTTCCAACATGACAATGACCCGAAGCACACAGCCAGGAGAACCAAGGAGTGGCTCTGGAAGAAGCATATCAAGGTTCTGGCGTGGCCTAGCCAGTCTCCAGACCTAAACCCAATAGAGAATCTTTGGAGGGAGCTCAAACTCCATGTTTCTCAGCGACAGCCCAGAAACCTGACTGATCTAGAGAAGATCTGTGTGGAGGAGTGGGCCAAAATCCCTTCTGCAGTGTGTGCAAACCTGGTGAAAAATTACAGGAAACGTTTGACCTCTGTTATGTTGCAAACACAGGCTACTGTACCAAATATTAACATTGATTTTCTCAGGTGTTCAAATACTTATTTGCAGCTGGATCATACAAATAAATAGTTAAAAAATCATACATTGTGATTTCTGGATTTCTTTTTTAGATTATGTCTCCCACAGTCGACATGCATCTACGATGACAACTTCAGACCCCTCCATGATTTCTAAGTGGGAGAACTTGCAAAATAGCAGGGTGTTCAAATACTTATTTTCCTCACTGTAGGTGATAGACAAACAGTTGATTTGGATTTCAAAGCAAAAAGAGTCAGTAGCAGACTTTGTCAAATGCTTAGATATTATTGTAATCTGACATATTTTAGTTAAGACAAATTAAGATTTTTGTACAGAAAATATGTTTGTAAAATATGTTGTTTCATTATTAACAAGCTGCCCAGCAAATATATAGACCTACAAGTCCAGCTCAAAAGATAATGAAAAGAATGTATGATATTTTTCTTACTTAGTTAATATTTTCAACGGAGGAAGCTGGTAACAGAGTATTTTTACAGTTTGGAACTAGTACTTTTACTTAGGCATGACTATCTGTATAACCTTAATGAATTGCCTACATTGCAACATTTTGGAATCAGAGATGTCATAGGTCAGATGTAGGTATGTACTGTGTTTTATGCAAAATGGAGAAATCCTGCTTTCTTCACAGAAGCTCAGAAGACAGGAGGGGCTTCCCAGAGAATACGAACATACTCACACCCAGAGATAAGAGAAATACAGGAGTTGTACATGTGGAGTTTAGGCTCAGCAATGATTTTAATGCACTGAGGTATATGTTTGTCATGAATTATATAATGTGATATGTTCTTATATCAGGCAACACATTGGGTAAATAGGCTGCAACACTGCTTAGGTTTGCTCTACTAATACTAGGCCTACAACCTTTAATTCATAACAATGCTTATATCATACAGCAATTAGTATCACTTTGTGTTGCAAGTGAAAGATAAAAAATAAAATACACGTTTTTGTCTAATTCATCTGAGTTTATTGGTTGAGACAGTATTGAAACCAATTCAGGTTGATATAAGATCTCATTCTATGAGCAGTTCATTTAGACTAGTGAGTTTTTCAGTAAAGCTTCAGTTTCAGTAAAGTAAAGCTAGACTTTCAAACTAGGGTATTTCTAATAATTTGTATTTTGAGTTACTATGACAAATTGTTAAGTATTAAGTTGTTGTTGCAAACATTTTATCTTGGTAATTAAAAAAAAATAATACAAGGTTTGCATGTCGATGAATGTTTTTGTTTATTTTAAACAGAAATTGTCTGGTTAATTTTATTATTCTGATCAGCAGATTTCATTTCTGAAAAACCTTTACAACTTTATGCTTGCCGCAATCACACTCTCAGATCTTCATTAGTCAGATTGCATGTTATTTGGTGTCAAAAGTTACATCTTTGCTACCATCTTTATATTTCTATCGCAAAGAAGGAAACATTCTTATCAAAGTACAAAAATAAAGTGCTCATATCAGATGTGGCGGAACTGCGACAAGTTGCCGATGGAGCTATCAGGGTTTCTGCTCTTGCACAATATAGACTTGAAATTATTCCCATCTCACAACAGCTTCATTGCCAATCTCGAGTTTTCAACACAAGTTAAGTTTACACTGCTTCAAGTGAGGGGGACAGAAAGTCATTTAGGTTTGAACAAATAAAAATAGGCCTCCTTTATGCTCTGTGGTAAAGTAAAGAGTTTAGATGTGCGCAGATATTTAGGGTAGCAAAAACCCAAATGAAACCTATTTTATCGCAAGGACTTGACTGTTGCGTGGTCACATGCTGTTTACTGTTTTCCTGTTCAAATGATCTCTGAAACAATTTGTATTTATAAAAAGTAGCCCTGAGAGTATTGCCTTCTTAACATTTAACCTTTAGCAACAAGTGTAACAATGTGATGATGTTGACACGCTAACAAAACCTTCCCCCCTTGGACCACAAATTAACAGTCTTGTATAATGCATTGCATTAATCATGTTTTGTCCTAATTAGACTGAAAAAGCTATAACTGGCACACAGGGTCAAACTTCTTGCATTCTCTTGATCGATTGCAAATGACTTCATGCACTGTGTATGAACTTACACACAGAGATAGTCTACTAGTGTGTACGTTACTAACACTAAATCAACAAAATCATCAGAGGAAGACAGCTCATATCGTATTTAGGATCACCACAACACACAACCAACACTTAGCTGATCTCCTGTCTCTGCTCTACACATTGCACAACACTTTTGGAAGTTGCACAATAACTTATATTCCAATTCCAGGTTGCTCCATTTGACAAAGAAAATTACCAATAAAATTTGCCCTACATCTTTTTGATGAATCAGATGACATAAAATCATTTAAGTCATCACTAAAGTACACCAGCATAAAGTAAGTTTTGCCATTTGGGTATATAAATTCTTGCTTACTAACAGTAACCTCCAATCAATCCACAAAGCTAAAATACATTCACATAAGTCACTTTGTTATCTAATGTGAAAAACTTTAAAGATGTGTTAGTTCATACAAAGAGCCACAAGGAACATTTAGTTGGACATCCCTGTAAGTGAGAAGGGAACTCTTTATATTGTATATGGACAATCACAACCAATGTCCATAAAAATGTGTGTAATCCATTTCATGTGAATTATGTCCATGGTAAATTTGTGTGATTTAAAGTATGTAGATTTCTTACAGCACATGAGCTTTTATGTGACAAATTGTTGTTTGCAAAGCTCCAGAGAGATGTTACGTGACATCATTGCATGGGTATTTTTGGTGTCTTGTCAGCCTGTTGATCAAAATCAATCTTTTCAGTGCTGGTATGACCTGAATTTCTTCCAGCTTTGTGCCTATTCAGTAGGTTAACATAAGTGAAGAAATCTGAAGGACGTAGAAAGAATAAAGGTAAAACATTTACAGATTCAAAAGCATTATCAATTTTGGATTTTTATTGGTTTCTAGAGCAATTAAAATACGTCAGATAATAAGAAAACATAGCCAAATGACATGAAAAGAACCAAACTCAGTGCAAAGTATGATTGATTATGAGGTTGTGACCTGAGACTCAACATTATGTTTGCCTAAACTGCAGCCTTACCCCTCTCGCACACTTTCTTTTACAACTGCTCTCTTAAAAAAGCACATCCTCTCTGAGTAGAGACCGCTGAGTGATCGCTATCACTGTTAACGGACTCACTGATGCCTCCCTCTTCTTTTATTTTTATTTTATACAAATGCTTCAGTGCAACATGAGTTAATTGAGACCTCCCCGGACCGAGGTGATGTCTGGACCTTCTGGTGTGATGGATTGTTGCTCTCCGCTGAGGCTGATGCTGCTCATCGTGTTTCTGTTCGGATCTACTAACATTGTCTGCCTGCATGGAAATCCTATCACAGGTCTCTGCCAGTATCTTTATTTTTTTTTTATGTGTTAGAAAATCATGATAATTAGATTGCTTGGAATGTATGCTCTTTTGTACTTTGCTGGGTGCAAAAGCCAAACGAATAACTGTAAATGTAAGATTATTTAAAAGTTTATTAAATGGCTCTGAGGAGGACATCAGCTATGGTTTATTTGACCTTCTGGGAAAAGTCTGGGAAGCTTTCCTATTATAAAAGGGAAAGTCCACTACCTTTTATTAATGTAATGTTTTTCATTCTACAATAAACCAATATACTTACAGTTTTAGATGCCGGTGAGTCATTTATAAATGCTGCCGTTTTTTTCCATTTTACAATCATCAATTAAAGAATAAGTTCAATTTTTTTTAAGTTTGTCCTAAAGCAATACTCACATGTCCATATGGACATTAACAGTGTTAGCGGTCCCCGTAATTGTATCTTCTGTCCATATTGGCTAAAAAGTGATTTTAAGTCACTGTGTTTTAAGTCAGCAGCTTTAAATGTGATTAAATAAGTTTTTTCTTACAATAAGCCATAAATCCTGCAGTTTCAAATGTTTTTTAGACTGGATGGATGTAGTCGTCTTGCAGAGGGAAAGAAAAACCTACAAATACAGAGATGAAAATTCCCCAACTATAGGGATCCGTTAATTAAATGAAGTTACAAAGTGACACGTAAAATATCAGTTTTTTCCATACACTCCCAATAAAACATTGCCTGTATATGTTTTAGGTGTGGACCATGATATTCACTGTGTGAACGATTACCTGTTCACCATCAACTGCTCCCTGAGCATCGCACCATCAGAAGACAGCAACTGCTACTGGCTCACTTTCATACACACTTATAGGTGAGGCTTTTTTCTTTTTTATATTCACACATATTAATAATATATGACCTTAAATGTGATGATGATATTGTTTCATTACTGCTTTGTACAGAAATAAGTTTGTGTGTATGCTGACAAACACCAATGGGGATTACTTCTGTTCCGTTAACACATCCAATCCGATGCCTGATGACGATTATTCGGAGCCCTTTGACGATTTAGACTCTTTTGAAATCTCGCTATGCCACAACAAAACTGATGGGTCTGAATTGTGTGAAAAGCTGGATGACAAATATGTGCCTCGGACAACCAGTAAGAAACACACTGAACACATCTGTATATAGAAAAATACTGAGGTCTGCCTATTTAAAAACCTGCCTTTTGTGTATGTTTGTCTTGAATGTGTCTTCCCTTCAGTTAAACCAAACGCACCGTGCTGTCTCACAGTCACCCACAACTCAAGTCAACACCACTTCACCTGGAGAAACACCTATGAGGAAGTGGGTCAGGACACCAATCTGATCGAACACTTCATGTATCAGCTCCATTACTACAAAAGAGGAGACAAACACAATGTGAGATTCAATGCTAAACCAGAATTTGGTGCTTGGAATGAAAGAATAATTTTTAGGAAAGAGCTCTGGTCTGTTAGAGGCGGCTAAAGTTTGCTGAACATGCCGCTAATTTATTACACTATCAAAGCTCTGAAAACTAGATTTTGACACAGGACCCCTGTACCAAAAGGGTCGAGATTAGGTAATAATGATGTGATATACTTAAATAATACAATTTATCAATAAATAACCTCCCACATTTAATAAAATGACTGATCAGTACACATGATTTGTACCATGATGGAAAAGACTGACACTGATTTTGTCAAAATAAAAATGAGCAATTGAGAAATTGTAGATTGTAACTATGAATCTCTTTGTAGTAACATTGATAAATCATTTACCCATTGCACTTTTCTTGAATAATCGTCATACATCTGTAACTAATAAATTGGTTTGTTTGAGCACTAATGGGCCACCGTAAATGACACTTCTCTCCTTTGCAAAGTTTCACTACATAATAACCTGTTTATCTATCTCAGGTTTTATCGCATGAAATCAACACGGAAAGCAAGAATTCTTCTGTGGATGATCAGCATTTTGTACCAGACACCAAGTACACTGCCAGAGTGCGGTCAAGTCCTGATCAGAGTCATTACAAGGGACAGTGGAGTGACTGGTCTTCTGAGATTCACTGGGAGACGGAGTCAGCTGTGAATGGTGAGTCTGCTGATCTAAGATTAATGAAGAGGATCTTCAACTTAAAGGCAACTTGTTGAGAAAGCAGTTATTGTATTACTTAAAAATTATCCTTTTGCATCTAGGCCTACAATTTTGCTGTTTTAATTATTTATTAATGCATTTTGGTCCATACAGATCTCCCATCCAATTCATTTGTTTCTGGACTGGTTAAGGTGCTTATTCCCTTATTTGTGATGGTGGCAGTCATATTACTTCTCTGCTACGCTCCATTTAAGTAAGGTCCCCCTCCAGCTTTTGACTCCTCACAAATACAATTTCTAACAAGTAATAAACACTAAATATGTTTTTTGTTTTATTCCTCACACTTATAGGTGGCAGCAGAGTGCCTTCATCCCAACTCCAGCACCCTATTTCGACACCATGTACAGGGACCGCCAAGGAGATTTCAAGGTAAGGTAAGCTTAACATGTCACATACAATACTAACTATCTTATGAGAAATGTCCCTAAACATGACTGTGATTATAGAAATGGGTGGTTACTCAAAAAAACACAGAAGACATGCTGAAGACAGAGGAAACGCTCCAAATTGACACGCTAATCAAGTGTGCAGTTGTCAAGGAAGAAGAGTGTCAGCCCCACTTTCACCAACAGTTCGTGGAGGGTAGCACATACAGCAATATAACTGACCCAGGCTGTGATACTTCTCTCCTGGGTATCCCGTACGCTGTGAGCACCATGTTTCCGTTGCAATCCCCCGAGAGCTCACTCCAGAGTGGGTGGAGCCCTACTGAAGGAGACTCAGGGTGTTGGCTGGAGAGGGACCCTCCCTGGTACTGCAATGAGTACTGTACCCTGAGCGCCTTCCAGCAGAGTAGCCCAGTCATAGCAGAGCACCATGGGTGACCATCAACAACAGCCCACCCCCCAAAATGGGCAATCAGTGTAGAGGCCATCACTGAAGAATAAGCTGATCCGTTTGTGTATAGTACTGGACAGTAAAATGGTGTAAAGTTGTATATCTGAACTGTAAATATCAACAGGCCTAACAGTTCAACTAATGCTTCAAAAAGACTTCCAACTGCTTTAAGCTAAATAAAATAACAGTACATTCCTAATTTGAGTTATTTTGGCTATTATAACTTTAGTGTGCACTTATACAGCATTATGCATTTTGATTACATTGAATAGTAATTCTAGAACTGTTTGCTTGCATCAAATGAGTAAATTGTGTAAATGGAAAGATGTTTTAACAAACCTCAGGTTTTGCAGGTCTCTGACACCAAGTTGAATTTGCTGTAAATTCTGATTTAATAAAAAAAGCTAACATTTTGTAGAAAGTTTTATTTACGCCAACACAAACATGAACAAAGCACCATATAACCTTAAAGTCTGATACAGAAGTAAGCCTACCTGCTTTAGTCATCATGGCTATTTTTTATTTATTTCATAGCAAACACTTTGAATAACAAAAAGACAGCCAAGGCAGCAGATTCTATCATATATTACAGCATGCTGAATAGAAAACCTGGGAAAGAGAATTAGACAGAGCCATCTAGAGACACTAGTGAGATACAACAGTATAAAAGTGCCATTCATTATACAGCAGTTCAAATACTGACAATGAAATAAGCTAATTTGACATTAAATTTATGGAAAATAAAGGGGGCGAACAAAGGAATATAACCTGTGAAAGAGCAATATAAAACAGACATTTTCTTCCATGAACATTGATGACAGCCAGCTTGCATGGAGATGATGAAACTGGTAGCGAGCGGCGTCCCTTGCACCACATAAGCCAATTAATGTTTAAAAGAAATAACCAGGGTGCTGAAGCACCCATCCCCTCCCAGCATTATGCGCCAACTGGCAAATAAGAACACAAAATGATAGGTTGGATGGCACAGAATGTGTGGAGCTTAAATAGGAGTCTTTAAGCAAGTCCTGATGTGAGAGGCGCACATTCATTGAGAGAGTGAGCGGGGAGGTGATTCTTGTTAAACCCATTCCTTCTGCCACAACGAAGCAAGTCTTCGCCCTTACGAGGGGGAGAATTTTTTGGCTTGTGCTCGAACTCTTTTTTCATATTCTACTCTGTTTTGGCTGGAAAGGGTAAACAAAAAATGCAGTTATCATGGTGCTCTGATCACTTACTCAAATCAGGAACCATGTTCAAACTACCACAATTTTAAGGTCAAATTTTTTTTGTAATGCAACCTCAGCCATATTGGAATTAATGCTACATTTCTGTCTTTTGACACATCACAAAACATGTATGCAATCACAGAATTTGATAAAAAAAAAAAAAAAAAAAGAAAATCAAGTCAACGCAGAACATCTTGGAATTGACCAAAATGTAGATAAAGGTGTTCTAAGCGATGTAGGGTGACATTACTTCTTGCTGAAGTTCAAAGTATTTTCAAACAAAACTAGCTTGCCCCTACCTCCCCCAACCCCCCATGCTTCTGCAGGTGGGCACATTTGGTTTTTGTTGCCGTTTGTAGACCCTGGGCGGTCTACAGAGGCCGTGTGTTCTGGGGACAGGCAGCTCGCGGATAGTGAGATGTTTGCTGTATGTGACAGCAAATATTCCAGCTTAAAAAATGTGTGCCATCGCTTAGAGCACCTTAAGTGTTTTGTTTATACAGCGCCTAAGGTGAATGAACACCCCCCCAGCCAGTGATTTCAATTTTTTTTTTTTTTTTTAATACAATGGGAGCATCAGCAGCGTATATACAATAAGTCACTTTTCTTTTCCTTCACCTTTCTCAAACACACATGTCCCTTTGTAAATCATTTAGTATTTTCACATTTCAGTGTCACGATTAAAAAAGATGAAATCCAATGTCACTCACCAGTAGATTGTGTAAGCCTCTGCTTGGGCTGGATCCTGGATATTTGGTTCATTTAGGAGTTCTTGGATACCTAATAAGATCTGAAGGATAAATGAACCAAAATATTTTTTTTAATTAGCAATTAATCTGTTTTACATTTCCTTATAAGGCTGCTTATATTTGTCAGTCACTAAAGGTCTAGGTCTGTTGCTTGAACTCTCAATTTGAATTAGAACTTAATGACTCAAAACATCCCTTATTTCCATTTTTAAAAAAAGAAAAAAAAAAAAGGACTGATTAGCTGAACCTTTTCTTTTTTTAAACGCATTTCAAGTTGAATATCAGAAAGCCGGCATTTATTTGCCAGATCCCATAATTTTTCAAGTGTTTAATAAGTATGCCAAGATATCTGAAAATACCCAAATTATTATGGCCACTAATTAAGTGATTTTTAGATGCATTTACAGATCTACAGACGGCCAAGAACTAGTGGCGAAGATGACTGTGGCGCGGCGTCGCCTCACCTTGGCCCAAATGGCCTTTGTCTTGGCCAAAAATAAATAAATAAATAAATAAATAAATAAATGCACTGGAATACACAGCAGAGACTACAGCCAACAGCTAGGTTCCACGTACGTTCTGGGCATGCATGCAAAAAAATTACTCTCCATTCCAGCAGGCAAAGGTAATCTACTCGTCATTTAAAAAGGGAAACCGGATAAAAACGCTGCTATGATACCCCCATTGCTCGAATCAGCAGTGGCAGAACAGAGCCTATGGTCCCCCTGCTTCACTCCCTGCTGGGAGATGGCTAACCAGACTGTGCCTCTCCTGGGCTGTCATCCTGTCCCTTGGCAAAGTCACCATGCTGTGGGGAGCAGAGGGACCATACGACTGCTGGCTAACGTTAGTTAGCTAATGACAGCTTGCTACTTCCCCCCACCTAACATGCATTCATGCTACACAAAAAAATTGCTAAACAATTGTTTGTCACTCTGACAATATAATTCTGCTTTCCTACAATGTGAAAAGAAGGATTGAATGAAACATTAAGTTGTTACATTTTACCAATTAATGGCCAGCCAGCTAGTTATTGTGGTTCCTCTAGCACAAACCACGGTTCTAAAAGAGGTCGGTTACGGTCTTTAATATTAAATTTCATGGCAGAAGATTAATGTTAGTTTACACAAGTAGTTATGTAGTCGTCGTTACACTTATGTACGAGGTAACGTACATAAGTTTGCCATCTTATGGACATATTGTGCAAAAATATGATATTCCAATCATTTGAACCTTGTGTTGTTTTTACATTCATTTTTAGCCTGTTTTGACAGCTCTCAGGTTTACTGGATTGATCAGATGAGATTTAAAAAAAAAAAAAAAAAAAAAAAGACGAGCCTTATGTGTGCACTTTCACTTTTGTTTGCTTGCTTTCTCCACTGCCGTTTTCAAGCTGAATAGCCAATCATGTTACAATGTTTACATGTTGAATCAGTCAAAAAAAAATAAAAACACTGGCAGAAAAAGTGCAGCTACAGTGTGGGAGACACAGTAAAAACTAGGGCTGTGGTTGCTCACCGTCAGCCCAACAATCGCTATAGTGGCGTTTAGAGCTAAAGTATGAAACCAAAGAAAGAAATAAAACCATTTAAAAGACCTTTTGGAAAAGCCTAATAAAGTAAATAAGGTTTTCTTGGCAATCCTAACCTGCTTTATTGTAATGGCCGGTCTCCAGTCCTTGTCCTCCTCTAGAATAGATAGACATACTGTGCCTGATGGATACACATTTGGGTGAAAGAGTGGAGGCTCAAATTTACCTGAAATACAAGAAAATGTTAAAATTCACTTATGTTTCTTATCCATTACAAATGTCAATATGACAAGATGAACACAAATTCAGAAACATTCAGATAACATCCCCGTGGCTGTATATTTGAAACTTTGTACACCCCAGTGCCCGGACGTGATTTGATTTACACAGCAGGCCAATCTCAAGTAGAAATGCCCCAATCGTGTTTTTTTGCCACCAATACAGATTGTCAATGAGCCACATCGGCCAATAAACACCCAATACAAATGTTTATGTATTTTTCCCATTGCCCGTCCTCAGAGGGACCTTCATTTCTCCCATTGACGTCTGCAAAATAAATAAATGTATGTATGTATGTATGTATGTATGTACAGTGAGGAAAATAAGTATTAAGTAATAAGTATTGCCATTTTGCAAGTTCTCCCACTTCGAAATCATGGAGGGGTCTGAAATTGTCATCGTAGGTGCATGTCCACTGTGAGAGACATAAAAAAAAAAAAATATATAATCCAGAAATCACAATGTATGTTTTTTTTTAACTATTTGTTTGTATGATACAGCTGCAAATAAGTATTTGAACACCTGTCTATCAGCTAGAATTCTGACCCTCAAATACCTTTTAGTCTGCCTTCAAAATGTCCACCTCCACTCCATTTATTATCCTAAATTAGATGTACCTGTTTGAGGTCGTTAGCTGCATAAAGACTCCTGTCCACCCCATACAATCAGTAAGAATCCAACTACTAACATGGCCAAGACCAAAGAGCTGTCCAAAGACACTAAAGACAAAATTGTACACCTCCACAAGGCTGGAAAAGGCTATGGGGAAATTGCCAAGCAGCTTGGTGAAAAAAGGTCCACTGTTGGAGCAATCATTAGAAAATGGAAGAAGCTAAACATGACTGTCAATCTCCCTCAGACTGGGGCTCCATGCAAGATCTCACCTCGTGGGGTCTCAATGATCCTAAGAAAGGTGAGAAATCAGCCCAGAACTACACGGGAGGAGCTGGTCAATGACCTGAAAAGAGCTGGGACCACCGTTTCCAAGGTTACTGTTGGTAATACACTAAGACGTCATGGTTTGAAATCATGCATGGCACAGAAGGTTCCCCTGCTTAAACCAGCACATGTCAAGGCCCGTCTTAAGTTTGCCAATGACCATTTGGAAGATCCAGAGGAGTCATGGGAGAAAGTCATGTGGTCAGATGAGACCAAAATAGAACCTTTTGGTCATAATTCCACTAACCGTGTTTGGAGGAAGAAGAATGATGAGTACCATCCCAAGATCACCATCCCTACTGTGAAGCCTGGGGGTGGTAGCATCATGCTTTGGGGGTGTTTTTCTGCACATGGGACAGGGCGACTGCACTATATTAAGGAGAGGATGACTGGGGCCATGTATTGCGAGATTTTGGGGAACAACCTCCTTCCCTCAGAGCATTGAAGATGGGTCGAGGCTGGGTCTTCCAACATGACAATGACCCGTAGCACACAGCCAGGAGAACCAAGGAGTGGTTCTGGAAGAAGCATATCAAGGTCCTGGCGTGACCTAGCCAGTCTCCAGACCTAAACCCAATAGAGAATCTTTGGAGGGAGCTTAAACTTGTGTTTCTCAGCAACAGCCCAGAAACTTGACTGATCTAGAGAAGATCTGTGTGGAGGAGTGGGCCAAAATCCCTTCTGCAGTGTGTCAAACCTGGTGAAAAACTACAGGAAACGTTCGACCTCTGGAATTGCAAACAAAAGCTACTGTACCAAATATTAACAGATTTTCTCAGGTGTTCAACTACTTACTTGCAGCTGTATCATACAAATAAATAGTTTAAAAAAATCATACATTGTGATTTCTGGATTATTATTTTTTGATATTACGTCTCTCACAGTGGACATGCACCTACGATGACAATTTCAGACCCCTCCATGATTTCTAAGTGGGAGAACTTGCAAAATAGCAGGGTGTTCAAATACTTATTTACTTTACTTATGTAAAAAGAGTTTTATACCATGACTTAGGTTAACCAGCTACGACATGACTCATAAACATACATATTGAGTGACAAAATGAACAGAAAAATCAAAAAAAGTAAAAAAAAAAAAAGGTACAAGACTGCGAACATATTTTCATTATCGAGCAAAGGAACTACTTATCCCATAAACCACAAGCACCACTGAATAAAAGGAAGCCAACGTTTGAAGCCAACGTTTCCCACAGTTTAGTTTGAGTTATTATTTTAGACTGAATCCAGCTGTCAGCTAGAGGTTAGGCAAATTAGGTGTTAAATTAACGTTAGTTTCTCGGTGGAGGCTAAGGGCAGAAGCGTGGGAACAGCTTGTGATTCGTTCAGTGTTGTAAACCCTCGTGAAACAGGATTAACATATCGTGCATGCGCACAGATTGGGTACAGACAACTCCTCAAATTATCATGAATTGACTGTCAGTTCAAGTGTGTAGTATTTTCCATTAATTATGGCATTCAATCCTTGTTTTTGTACATTTCTGTCATGCAATTTCCTTATTGTAAAGCACTTTGTGCTGCATATCTTGTGAATGATGCTATACAAATATTATAAAATGTATTATTACCCTTTTTACAAATCACTTATGGCAGCAGGCATTCCACCAAAGGGAAGTGAATGAAGGCATGTTGAATGACTAATAAAAAACAGCCAATATGGAGGTTTGTTGCCCATCTGTTTTGAGAACGTTGGGGTACTCCTGACCTTATCTGGGCCATTTTCAAATACTCATTATGTTTTCTTTTACTATCTTACTGCAATTTTCAGTTTCGATAATGCAAAATGTACACAAAGGAAAACACGTACTGTGGTGTGCGTCTGGCTTAACATTTCAGATGAAGCGTTTTTTTATGTGCAGCGTTTGCTATTAAGTCCATCTACTGACTGCATAAGGCAGATTCATTTCTACAAGAATCTGCTATAGCTTAAAAACAGTGTGTAGTAATTACAGTGTGTAGTATTATCTATTACAGTTGTGTTTAGGCTGAGGCCAGGTCCAACACATTAACTCACATTTTGGAGGTGAAGAAGGGTAGTCATCCTTGAACAACATGCGCAGTTTGAACAGGCCTCCTTCCCACGGAGTCTGAAGAGACACAGAACCATTTGATTTATATTCACAGAAGTTTCCACCCAAAAGGACTAAAAACCTTGTTATTATCAGCTTAATTTTAAAAGCAGGTTTCAGGCTCTTCATTGTTCGAACTGTGACAAAGAATGAGCAACACTTGATTTGGAATAGGAAACGCAAAACATACAGTACCTCTATAGTTCCATTATGTAATATAATGCGTTTGAAATCCTGCTGCAGAAATGACATTGGGTTACTTTACATCTATCTATCTATCTATCTATCTATCTATCTATCTATCTATCCATCCATCCATCTCAATATCAACTGGCCATCACAAAAAGACGCAACATATTGCTAAAGACATTTACAGATTTTTTGTGGTAGTTGAAAGAATATATTAGTAGAAAACTGCCCTTTAAAATGTTAAAAATTTTTTAGTGGTGCCTTTTATTGTCAATTCAATGTTTAATTTGTTCAATAAAAGAATATTTGAATTAAACATCGCATATTTTCCTCATATTTGCCACCATTGTTTGCATTTATTTTACGGCACTTGGCTGATGCTGTGCGTGCACAGGTAGTAGGCCTGCACAATATTGAAAAAAAAAAAAAACTGTTAATGATAGATAGATAGATATATATATATATATATGAGACATTGTGATTATGTTGCTTTAATCAGGTGATGCGAAAACACAATACAGTTCAGCCCTAACAGGTAGTCATCGGCGCTCAGAAATTTCAGGATGAGGGGAATACATGCAACGATATCATGTCTTTCAAAATACTCAAGCTAGCATATTTAGGTTTCTCAAACAGGATAAGGGTTCATCCAGGTTTCTTAAAACAGGATATGGGTTTTATATGCTCAAACACAAAAACTGGATACTTCAAAAACCAGATCATAACCGGGATACTCAAGTCCAAGTAAATAAACTCATGGTCTTACAAAGCTCACTGTGTTTAGCAGTGGTTGTTATGTAAAGCATTTATGTATCCAAATCAGAGTATACGCTCATTAGGTAGATATTGGGTTTTTAATTTTGTGATTTGGATATGTAGTTGTTTTTCCCCCCCGTTCCCAATAATGCATAACAGGTTCTTTAAAACGTGTTTTAGGCCAAGGAACCGTTTTGCAGTTTTATGCAGTGCAATTTTCTTTCTCCTGACAAAAAATCAAAAAAAAATCTTAGTGTTTCAGTTGATATTGCAATGAAAATAATAATAATAAAATATATATATATATATATATATATATATATATATATATATATATATATATATATATATATAGTGCAGCCCTAATACATACTGTATAAAATTGAGTTGCATATTACACTGGGCTTACAATAATGTGTAGAGCAACCTAAAGCCTTTACACAGACTTTTAAATCTGCATACAATACTAAACTATTACAATAATAATTCTTGACATTCATATATTTATACATCATGTTTTAATGTTAAACATACATACAGCAGTGAATCATTGAAGCTTATTATTCACTGTTGATTAGTACTGAAGCACCAAAGTCAAAAAATAAAATAAAAAAAAGTATTCAGGACAGCCCTACAAATATGTTTGGTATGCAAGACTGTAAAATATATTACCCCTTTCTTGCCAGGAATAGCACATTCCCAGTTCATGAGATTCATCGTTCCATCTGGATTTTTTGTTGGTACAGCAACAAATCCCTGAAATTGACCAGGAAAATACAAACAGTTAAGACATCAATGTTTACCAGAGAACTTGACGCTCAAATAGATCCTCAAAGTGAAGCCAGAACAGGTGCATGTCATAAGACGCAACTTACAAAAGGATGGTCCTTCCGCCATGCCTTGCGCTCCTGGGCAAGCCGGCTCAATGCAATGCCTGACATGATTTGTGTGCTCCTGTAATGGAAGAAAATGCCAAGTCAATTTTATAAAGCCAATTCTAACCAGGTCTGACTTGGTAGCAAGGAATCACAATCCCTTGTCCACTTTGTGGAGGTCATTGCCTTAAAAACTTGAACTGACCTTGTAAGGATTTGTGAATTAATTATCCCTTAAGCTTAATTGAAGGCGTTTAATCAGTTAAATCACCCAGATAAAAGTAACGTTATGGTTACATACTAAATTGTGACTGTCCTCCCTTTTACCAACTTATTTTTACAGGGGTGGTTGTAACGTTACACCACGGTGTTGCCTGTCCTTTAAAAGTTAAATAGGAACTCTAATTGAGACCCTCTGTTGGAATGTCTAATGATCTCTATAGCAACGCTGATTTTAAGGTACAATTTAAACGAGGATTCAGCTACAAATACTAACTGCCCACGCAGCATTTACCAACTTTATAACAGTGGAGTCGTACTCTATATAGCTAACTTAAGACGTAATGGTAAACAGTTTTAAGCCTTAAAGTAAAGTATGGTTTAAAGTATTGTTTAAACCACCATGTCTAGCAAGTCCGCTAAGGGACTAACGTTAACCTAGCTAGCTAGTGAAGTTAACAGTGGGTGATAACGTTAACGTTACATGTCTACAAAAAAAGATTATGCTAACGTTACTTCTTCGGTTGCGCCTGGTGTTTAACGCTAACTGAAGGGCCCCGGGAAATAAAAGCATTAATGTTTCATTTCTGCCATGTTTGTTGAGTTTTACTGTCAACTTGTAGTCAACACAAACGTCAACAAACCGACCATAAAAATCTATTTGATTAGCAAGCTAGCCGGTTAGCTTGCTAAGCTAGCTAACTCATGTGCGCCAGAATCATGCTATGTCCCAACAGGCACTGGCGCTGTTAGCGTCTGACAGGGCCTGATGCAGCACAAAAATGCGCAATT
Organism: Etheostoma perlongum; assembly: GCA_026937815.1. Lineage (NCBI taxonomy): Eukaryota > Metazoa > Chordata > Actinopteri > Perciformes > Percidae > Etheostoma > Etheostoma perlongum. The sequence continues at coordinate 14,542,658 of CM049391.1, read as the reverse complement.
GCACTTCATTTGAACACAATTGGGGATGACAGATAAGTGATAACTGCATTTCTTCTAACCCCGACCGACCTCTACTCTGGAATAGCAAACATGGATGTGAAATATTCTACAGGAATAAACTAGATCATAATCCATTAGAGAATAGGGACAAAGACCGCCAGTGCTAAAAGGCGCACATTTGTGCATTGCAAAACTAGCGAGAATGGCGCAAACTGAAGCGGGTAAAATATCATAATACACGAGAAAATTAACATGTTCCTTCATCAAGGTGTGCTCCTACCTTTCAGTGTGACTGCACTGGCTCTGGCAATTAGGCGAAATAAATGAATCGTTCTCAAATCCCGTTAAACCTTGCAAAGTTTCCCCTCCTGAAAAACCAACCGCTCGAAGACAGACACTGAAACAGCGAAGTGAAACAGTCATCCGCCGTTTACTTCCGGCTTTGCTTAAATACCGTATGGATGCGCGTTTATTTTTCACGGTTTGTGTTTTTGAGTGTGCCTCTTTAACTGATTATTTAGCCGTACTATTTTATCTGATTGTTTATTCGTCTCCATTTCATTTGAGCAGCATAGCTTCCGCTAATAACACATAGTCCATCACAAGCAGCTTTAAGTTGTTGGTGAAAAGCTTTGCGGCTGTTGCTCACTGCTCATGCGCTGTGCCTCTGTCTAAGGTTATCTGTTCCAAAAATAAAAAAAGCAAAAAGTCTCTTTATTATATACACGAGAGACGTATTACGTTTATTATTAGGAATATCTGCTGCTGCCATCTGTTCATTTCGTCTATATTTTAGATTATAGCTTTCATACATCAGTGCCCACGCGTGAGATGTCCCATTCTAATAAACACAGGCAGATTTCTATCTTGGCTTATATAACATCTTTGCCCAGACGGGATCGTTAACCCAAACGACTACATTTGACAAATTACATGTGTACGATAACTAAATAGTTTAGTTGACTGAGATTTGTGGCTGTATGGAACATATTTTATTTTATAATCCCGTGTAATTAAAACGAATAAAAAAAGATCGTCTACTTTTAAACAGGCACGTTTCTAGGCAACTAAACCATAGCAACGTGTTTTGAGGAAGTGACACAAGAGGTCGCTAGTTATCAGAAATTAGGATTTGGAAAGGGGAAAAAAATATTTGTCGAAATGACTTATCGTTACTTATACTCAGCTAATCGTGGGTGTTATTGTGTATATAACGGAGCAATTAAAAATAATCATTTACACTGGTCGATCCCCAAAAAAAAAAAAAAAAAAAATCAATAAAAAAAAACGTAAACACACATGAATGACAACATTTTTATTGGGTTTACCTTATGCAATACCATATAGATCTATCCCCTTAACTTCAGTTCGTACATTTTTAACATTGCATAAGATCATATAGAATAGTGATCTATGTAGTGATATGAAAACTGTATTTATTGATGTAATTGCTAGATTGAGGAAAAATGACATTCATTCCTCTGATTACAAGTGTGATCTTCAATCTTCAATCATGCGTTACAGTGGTCTGTGGCTTATGACTTGAATGCAAAACAAACTGGGCACTTGTATTAGGCTACAGATTTGATACGTTTGTCCATCACATGAAATGATTATTGATGCCATTTTGTGAATGGCATTAAAGGTTATGCAGCTGCTAAAGAACAGGGGTAAAACACCTCAGACCAAAGTGTATCAAATGAAGTTACAACTGAACCCAGCAAATCAAAACACAAAAACACTCTAAATCTCATTGCAAATAATAAAAAATAAAAGTCTCAAAAGAAGACCCAAAAAAACCTTTGCTCTGAGGCAACGCAGGTTAGGTTTTATACTATTAAAAGTGAGTTACTCTGCCATCAGAGTGGGTGGAAAGCAAGATTGTCTGCGACGCTCTAGTATAGGCTGTCAGAAGTGGATGGAGTAACTTATTAGTTAGCACGTCTGTGTGAAGATCAGTTCATGTGGAGTGGGGAGTAATAGTTGCCATTGGTGCAGTCACACAAGGCAGACGAATGTTAATGTGTGAGGGAGTGCAAGACAGTACATAATTGGAAGGCTTCGGAACACTATAGCAAATGTAAACATAGCCTAGCTCTGGCAGGAAATCCAGTCTACTTTGATTGAACCTCTTTACAGATGTGAAATTTTGCACTTTAAAAGCCCTTATGTGTTTGTATGTATATCTATATCAAAAACATGCATCCATACTTGTTTCCCCGACAATATAAAAATTGTTATAGTCAAGTGTACGTGTACATTTAAGTTAACGGAGGTTTTCGTGATGTTAAGTCTATATATACACAAAGTGTGCCAGCATTAAAAAAAGTTTACTCATCCCTGACACTAAGATCAATGTGTACAATACTCAAAACATTGGATTTTGGTCATTGGGAAAAAGGCAACACTACAGGATTATTTGTGAATGAAATATCCAACCTACAAAAACCACAAATCCAACCATAAAACAACTTTCTATATTTAAAAAAAAAAGTGTTCTAGAATGCAGTATTTACATTAACATTACAGGCCTTTAAGCAATGTGCACAGTGATGTTTTCCACTGTAGTGCTTGTAATGCTGTGTACGAAATCTACACAATTCAAAAAGCTTAAAAGAATCTATCGCAATGCAGGAATTTTTTTTTTTTTTAAACGTAACAGTCAACTTCATAGCCAGCCAAGTATAGCTTTGTTATTGGTTATCAAAACCAGTTTCAGGCATGTTATCAGTGAAAGACACCGTGTTCAGCATCAGCTCTTTCCATCTTAAATCTCTAGAGTTCTGTACAAACGATGCAAAACTGAAGTAAACATTGTCAAAATTTTCTCATTTTTAAAGATCCAGTATAAACAACTTCCATTCCAAGTTGTGTTTTCTATACAGTGTACAAAACGTGCAGTTTTTTTAAGAGTTAAATATTAATATTGAATTTGGATTATTTACATCAAAACAAAATCCTCAGGATAAGAACAGAAAGTCCTTCACCACTGCCTTAAACAGTTCCGGTCCCCAAACCTCTCACACCAAAAATATTTCACCTCAAAAAGATCTTAAACATAAATGTTCCCTCAAACATAGAAATTAGTTTAAGAAAATTCAGAAGTTAGTGGACAAAAAAAAAGACATTGTCTCAAGGATGTTTATCCTTACAGAAAGCAGGACACCGGATTTTAAATGATAACATCCCATTTAAAAACACCTTTGACTATTTGGGCAATTCACTTTTGACTTATGAACATGAGGAGTTAAAAATGTCTAAACTTGATAGAAATTTGCACTTTACAACATTTAACCCATTAAACATTTTCAGAAGTGACAGAAATCTTACTTTGAAACAACATTTTGAATGAATGTTTGGTTAAAAGGTATACTTTTAAAGTTGTGTCTTTAAATTACAGATAAGTGAACTTCCTGAAAACAATTATTTAATTCCACAGCTCACACCTGTGGGCAGTTGTGTTGCGAGATAAGAGTATAGGGCGCCACAAGGAGCTACACTAACACGTTTACTTCTCAAGCCAAGAAAGCCAATAAAGAAGCATCTTTGATCACCATATAAGGCAAGTATTCTGTTGCATCTCTTAAGCAATCTTATTTAGTCTATGTGGAAAATGGGACTTTTATATTTATGCTCATTACAGATCACCTCATCACCAATAAAAGCTCTACAAGTGAGAAATTACCCATTTCCTCTTTACCAACAGTATCAAATCACTGCCGTTTTTAGTTCAGTTTTCATTGTGATTGGAGAATATTAAGATTTGTGTATTTTTTGACAGTGAATAGATACAGAAAAAAGATTTCTGAATCAAAGTAAAATGTTTCAAATGCATCTGAAAATGTGTGTGCTTTATAGCTGTGATCCTCATGATCACAAATCTCATAACGGTTTGGAAAATATTTGATCGATTTGTTATTTGGGGTGATCTTCACACTTAATAGCCTAACTCTTTAACATGCGCTAAATAAATGCACAATTCCCTTCTTAACATCTCTAAACAATTATTTTAAGGTTTGATACTTTGTAGTTACAAAGACCATACAGATTGATCTCTTAGCAAACCCTTGACTTGGAGGATGTTGGAAGATTTAACTTGATGACCCTGAGTGAATCCTTGGCCTTATATGACAGCGGCCATATGTTATAGCATAAAACATTTGTTGATGCAATTCCTTACTTTCAATTAGAAAAAAAAAAACTTGCCGCTAATTTAAAAAAAATAAAATAAAAAAAAAGGTCCAGTTTAAATGTACAGGCACATTGTCAGTAAACAGACTTATTTACATCAAGAAATGAAAACAAAGGAGGGAAAACGCAAAATAAATTCACACCCCCCTGTTCAAATCTCCATTGTGCCAAACGTTCTTCCACAAAGATGATATGTTTGCATCATAACACCTGGAGCTCATAATACTGAGTCCTCTTCACATCCGGGAACCCCTTTCCTGAAGGATCTGCAGAGACCAAAGAAAAATGATAGAATAAACAACACGCCTTGAAAGTCATTTAATACTGTTAATATCTGTTTTTCAGTATTCATAGTCTTTTTATTAGCTGGTTGGACTTCCTGCTACAGTGCTTACTCTCCCAACCAGGAGCACTCGTACATTTGGATAACGTGCAGGGAAAAAGGAAACGCCTGCACAAGTGAGGAAAAATAAAGCTTTGTGCTAGAGACTATGCAGTAAGTGGTTGTAGTGCACATTCTGAGTGAGCTCATAAAGCAGAAAAGCTTGTCAGGTGGAATCAATTTTGGTACTAGAAAGACATGAAACTAACATTACCTAGCTCTGGTTCAGTAAAGATTAAAAAACACACACACACACACACACACACACACACACAAACAGCAATATCCTCAGGGGTTTAAACCACAATTCAAGTGAGATTAGGGTTGGCTGATATAAATGCCTATGCCTTGTCACAAGACAAATTGTCACTTTTACTGCTGTAACAACACATTTAAATTAACCTACTAATGATTCTTTGTACTGAAAAACTGACACATTTATGGATTAAGGCTAAGATATAACAATAATAAACAATTTTGCTGGTAAGACATTTTGTCAAGTTTGTCAATATTGATGTAATTTGCAAATCTAATTTTGCCACTATAACTATAAATGCAGTTTAACAGAGTTACCTTTAGCAGTAGAAATCCAGTGTATTTTACACTGGATCCTTATTATTCAACTTGGAACAACTGTTGCAGCTGATGATTCAGCATGGCTTCCATTAACCAACGCTGTGAGCATGACAATAATTACAAGGGTCTTATCCACACTACTGAAACAAATGGAGCTCTGCCCATCTTGTTTCAGAGAGCATCATCTGCTCAGCAGGACAGGATTTTCAACCTGGATTCAGTGACTTTGCTCTGGTTTAAGTTTATTTATCAGCTTAAGTTGTCTTGACAGACATTTTCAGTAGTGTCACCTGCATCAATGAAGCATGGGGAAGGAAGAGAGGGACCAACTATGGAGGCTAGGTGGAACGACTACGAGCAGTGGAGCGTGAGTCATAAGTGCTCAAACCTAACCAGAGTAATTCATTTTATAATAAGTCTCTTCGTCCGTGCTCTGAGCAACATGCTGCATGCATGTCACCACAGAAGAAGACAAGAAAGCCATGCCAGTAACATGATGGAAATGAATAGCGGTGAGAAAAATGAAACTAATGGAGTAATGTTCAAAAGCGAGTACCACTAACAAATGGAAGTGTGGAATCTTTCTATCAAAATAAACACTAGCATGAATACAAATTTAACAGTGTGCTTGTTCATGTGTAGCTGCCTTTAAGGAGTGGGTCCGGGGAGGGGGGGGGGGAGGCGTTTGTGGCAAGCTGATGGGAGTTCAAATTTCTCAGGGTGTGCCTCTTGCTTCACACCCAAAGCACTTGACAAAATGACAGACGTTGCCATCTAACCTGCAGACCTGTGCTCTCTTCATAGCCCTACCACAGAGGATACATTTTAGAGTTTTTAAATTTTATGTTAGGTCAAATCTAACAAGTAGAAACGCTGTTGAGAGACACCTTTGTGTGGTCTAGTCGTCCGCATCAAAATTAAAGTTTTGCATGTCTGAATCTAGAGCAGAGAGTTACAAAAGGTCAAACTTATGTCTGCTTTGCTTTAATTTATACGTTTTATCTTCTTTTGATCACTTGTGGTTTTATAAGCAGGCTGTTTTTTAACTGTGGGACTGAATATTCACAATGTTCTCTTTCATAGTGCTTTCTCATCAATAAACTAGAGGTGCTTTCAGTCCCGTTGGCATGTTCATAAATGCGATTCATTTAAAAGATCCAGCACAGGCCATCATTCACAAGTGTTTGCTGAGGATGGATTTTCAACCTAGCTTCTCCGCCCACTCACACACTTACCTTGGCCTTCTCACTGGGCTCACTGTTTGTCCCGTATGATTGATTGTGCAGCTCCTTGGATACTACACACAGGAACTCAGCTTGGTCTTCGTTTCCGTAGTTGTAAGATGAGCCTATGCTGACCAGCTAGAGAGACACGAGAGCAGAGCACAGAGATAGAACTGGCCTTAGATGGAAAGTTGAGGCAAAAACTGGGTAACTCACGGTGGGAAAACAGAGGCAGGGGAACAAAATAAATTAAATAAGAGGTTGACAACCAATCAAATAGCACAGGGGGTGTACAGGTTCATGAAACTCAAATTTCTTCTTCTCTATATATTATTTTAGAGTTTCATTAATTAGACATAGCTCCAAACAGTTCATCCAGACTAATCTAAGTATGGTCTGTGTAACTTTTACTTTAATAGACCACATAATATGGAATACAGTGGGGATGACATCAAGTTCCTTGGGGAGATTTAAACTCAGCATGTCATGGTAGCACAATTACATGGTTCACTGAGACCACTAGGCCAACCCAAATTTAAAGTAATACAACAAGAGAACATAGCAGTTATAAAACCTATTTCAATGGTTTAAGGGTACATAGGAACGTGTGACGTTTTAAGTCAATACATGACATGTATTTTCAAGACCTGCAGAAATGCCAGCATTGAAACCCAAAAGGGCAAATGGAAAAATTAGTTAAAGTAGTTACACAAAAACAAATTTATGATAATAAAAGAAATAGCGCAAAGCTGCCACAGACAGAAAAAGATAACCAGCTGAAAGTCATTGAATACAAGTGCAAGGACTTGACCACAGGAAGCAAACATGCTGGTGGAAAATCGATGGTGGGGAACGGTGGATTTGACTTGATAGGACCAGGCTTGTTTAAACTGAATCGAGGAAGTCAAGTGTTGAAATCTACGGGATCTCCTACAAAGCAAATAAAAGGAGCAAACCACAAAGTAGGTCACTCCCATCAGTAACACCGGTTCCATGTTTTAGCTCTGGGACTTAAGATTTGTTAGTAGATGACGCATATAGGGTTTTCTCTGGTGCTTCAACTTCCATATTAAATTAGATCAATATTAAATACTATGAACAGCTTTCTACAACTCTACTTCATTCGTCTGCCAACTCTTTAGCTGCATGGCTTACCAGTCTACCTCAGGGATTTAGAGGGAATCGAGTGCAGAACCCAAATTCAACCAAATTAAAACATCAGTGACGCTACTGCTTTAAACAACAAGTGGCATTTTTTATTTGAGCATTGAATATGTTCGTCAGGAAAAGAATTGGTGAGAGAACATCCCACACATGGCATCTTTAAATACAACAAGCATGGCAAAATTCTATTTTTCCTGTTCCAAGTCATGTCAGATTAAATAAAAGACACAAGGATAAATAAAAAGGAATGACATCAATTTGATCTTTATAAACAAACCTCATGCACACCTTGAAAAAAACATGAGAATAAAAACAGAGCAATTCCTGTTCCTGATTACCTGCTTTTTACGGTTGAATGTTCAACTGTGCGTACACTGCAGGCTATAAGTATACTGTCTGTACCCAGGTGTGCGTGTTCAGACATGCATCGCCTCATTAGCCACCGCTGCCGGAGACTTGTTGTTGTTAAGCAATCTCTCTCACATTAGGCATCAAAAAAAGACCAAATAATCTCAACTAGCTACTGTGTAGCTAGTTGGATTCCACTTGTCATGCTGTTAAAGACTCAACATGCACCAAATCCTAAGACTTTCTGGGTAAAATACACTTCAACAAATTGTCTCTATATTAATGGGAGTCTTTAAGAAGCAGTAGGTCACTAACGCTTATCTCCCCAAAAGACTCTCCTGGGCTGACGACCGCTTAAGGCTTTGCATAAGTAGTGCTTCTAGGAGTTTCCATCTGACCTGTGTGAGGAGATTAGAGATTTCAGCTCTCTGGGAGATCCAGTCATCCTTCGTCTCAGAGAGATTCATTCACACATAAAACACACTCCAACACCCAAACGTGCTGTGTCGCGATTGCGCCAATTTACACAAATTCAATCAATTACCGTGACTTTGGTGCGACTCGCAATTTCGACCAATCACTGCAACTTTTTCGCAAATTTGACCAATAACTGGAGTTTCCTGCGACTTAAACCAATCCCAGCAGTCCCAAGTGCCAGACTTTGTATCAGTATGTGACTGAGATCTACTGACCAAGAGGCCATATTCATTTCCTTGTTTAACAAAAAGTGCGTGACTCGAACACCTCACATTTACCAACAAAATGTACAGCGACAGACTGTGCAAAACATTTCAGACTGTCCTGCCAACCTGTATATATTTTAACATATATGTACGCTGTAACGATTTTTCACTCTGATGCGGCTGCTGTTTCAATCTTGTTGGCTCTCTGCAGTGGGGGGTGCTGCTCCATTCCCCCGCAACTGACGCGCGCGCACACACAAACAAACACATGGTGGATGCAGGAAAAACCGGAGATGAGACGTACAGGATGATCTAAATTGAGGACAGCTACGCTCGTTATTGTAAGTGCAATGATAAGTTAAAGTCCAATATCTACTTTATCAAACCGTATGAATGTGTGTCCCAGGCCAGGATAGGAAATTATTAAATTAACAATGTAAAGAGCAACAAGCCACTGACAGACCTGTTCAAATTTGATTCATTCAATAAATTATAATTTTGTCTTAAATCCACCAGCCATTTTCATATTATACCAACATCTGCAGCAACCTAAGCCTTTTTGGTAAGGTCCGAGGAAAACTCAGTCTAGAGTAGTTATATTCTGCCCAAAACAAGTTTCCTTTTTATTTTTAAAAGAACTATATAAAAAAAAAAAATCACAACTTTGGAACACAACTGGAATTTTTTTTTACAAAAGCAGGCATTTTGGGCCGAACAAAAAAATAAAAATCTGTGAGATCCTGGAGGGACCGATATAAGCTTTTGGCAGCTCCAGCTGAACACAACCTCTAATGGAAACTTGGACTATTCAATCTAAATGTTTGAATCTGTTTCACTGACAAGATAAATTGCTTGCTGGGAAGATAAAACAATATTACACCTCTAAACAACAAGCATTATATTACAGCACAGCCCCCATAACAGCCAAGTGGCTATATATCACAGCACAACACAAAACTGTTGACAGGCCTAAAAAGTGTGAATGCAGTATGAATAACAAAATAACATAACACAAAATCACAGACAAAAAAAAAAAAAAGGTGTCATGTTCTCCTAGGGCGCTTTCACACCTGCCTCGTTGAGTTTGGTTGAATCAAACTAGAGTTCGTTTGCACCGCTGGTGCAGTTCGTTTGGGCAGGTGAGAATGCAGCAATTGAACTCTTGTGCGCACCAAAAGCAGACCAAACAAGCGAACTAGGACCTGCTTGAAGAGTTGGTCTCGGTACGCTGTCAAGCGAACTCTGGAGCGGTTCGTTTGTGGTGAATACAATGTATCTGTACTTGAACCCCACAGACTATACTCCGCAAGTCTGAGCTAACGTCTCCTGTAGTCAGGTGTGTTTAGCAACCTGTGATGCAGCAGAGCAGCAAACTGTAGCAGGTTGCAGTGTTTCTATCACAGAAATAGACTGCTGTCAAGCTTGCCATCCGTCACTCGCATCTCCGTGCAGCCGGCAGAGCAAAGTCTCGCGAAACAATGTCTGATCGTTTTAATAAAATGAGCTGGTTTGACCATGGAGATGCAAAAATCTGCACTAGTCCAGAACAAAGGACATTCTTCCTGTATTTACTTTCTTGCTCCCGCCCTCCAGACACATCCGACCAATAAGAGGAGTGGACGAGTTTACAAACTCACCAAATGATTTGGACCAAAGTAAACAAACTACAGGTGTGAAAACGCCCTTAGCCTCAGTAGTAAGCAAGCAGTACAAATGAACACTGAAAAGAATCAACTCAAAATGACGAACAGCTATTTATCTACAAACAATGGCCAACGGGTTGTGTATGGACAACAAGGGGACCATGCAGTGACCGGCCCGTGGACAGAAATTTGTTAGACACACCTCTCCGCTGTTGTTTGGCTTAGCAGACTCCTCTCCCTTCACCTCCCTTGACACAATCAGCAGAAACTCTGACTGGTGGGCCCGCCCGTAACCTATACTGACAAGCTGCAACAACCAATCAGAGCACAGAAGGGATGTCCGGATCATGTATGCGGACATTGAGAAAGATGTGATTTGCTGTTTTGGCTTTTTAGCCATTCCCAATATTGAGTATTGGACTTTCTGGGTCAATGTGAGCATAGCGGGGTGGGTGAAGCACATGAAAGGAGGATTTCTGCTGCTGTGACTCTGCGGGAAGCAATTTACCTGTTCAAACTTCCAGCCGTCAGACATGGTAGACACCATCTGTGTCAGCTCCTCCTCCTGGCACTGCAGCACCCGGTACACATGCTTCACTGGAACCTGAGAGGAAGACGGAAAAATGACAGAAATGGGATGGAAAGGGAGAAATAACACACAATTAATTTAAAAGGACGCATCAAATTCACGAAGAAATCTATTTTAATAGAACTTTGTGTACCTGTGATGTTTTACAGTCACGTTCCCTGATCTTGTCCTTGAGGAGCTTTATTAATGATGTGATGTTATAGAATTCGGCTTCTTCTAGCACACCTAAAATCAGAAAAAAAAAAAAAAAAATTAGCTTTTAAGGCAGACTTATCTTGCTACCACTAACAATGGCATCTACTTTAGGGTTTTGCTGAGATGTGAGTGTAATGTGTTAAAATCTATACTTGAATGACCTATAGGCAGTTCAGATGGATTGCCCTAAATTCTTTGCAATCATTGCCATCACATTATCTTTTACAACAATCAACAACAATAAACTCAAATATGGACAAACAATATTTACAAGTGTGTTACCAATTTGTTTACTGTGCTATCATCTTATATTCCACAGAGATGTTACCTTCCTCTGCCAAGTCCCTGTTGAGCACCAGTTTGCCATGCCTCAAGTAGTTAAGCACTGGCCCAAAGTATGTGGGGTCTCTGTCTATGAGATAGGCACCAGTTTCATCCTGAAAAGGAGGATGAGATTAATATAATAACACTGTATTCATTTTCAAGAGTTTTTAAGTTGAAGAAAAGGTTCAACATTTAGGAAATGTGCCCGTTTCTGGTCAAACTCACACGGATAGCTATTTAATTGTATGCAGCCAGTACAGGCAAAGCAGTGTACACAGAGAAAAAAGGGTATTTCAAATCCTCTCATTCAACACTTGTATTTTCCAAAATGTGTGTACCTTTTAACAAAAGACAATGTGCAGGTGTATATTTTTAACAAAACACAATCTGGAAGGATCAGTCAATAAAACTTTTAAGAGAAAACTCATAATGTCAGCTCCTGTGCTGCTAATCACTACAGGGGTTGAGGGGACATGTGCACACAAGAGCCGCACATGTACGACTGCTTTGGGATATCACTTCACTTTTCCCACAGGCCTTGGGTTTGATCTTGATTTCTTCACAACCGCTGGGTATTCCCCTATTTCTGTAAGTACTGTGATTAGACCGTTTTATCTTGTGGAGGGAGACGTGGCTAAAACAATTAGAGCAGAATATAAAAAATTTTGGAACAGCAAGCTGAATTCACCAAGGAGACTGAGAGAAAGCACCTTGGCTTACAACCGACAATTAGCCTAGTCTGGTCTCCTACATAGTTGGCCTAACAGTTGGCCTGCTGAACAGCAGTTAAACATTCATAGCATTTAGTAATACACCCAGCACGAGGAAGGCCATAAGCTAATTTTATGCTAATTCTCAAACGCCACAGGGCACTTGACTTTGCATCGGTTGAGTATTTGTATTCCGTATTGCTTTGGAAACAATGTTGGCAAATAAACAGCATTGCTGGTCGGTTCAAAATTGTCATATACTGCAGGCCATGAGCAAACTCAAAACAGCCAAGTGAACAATCAAGACCACATTCACAGTTGCATGGTGGCCCAATGGTTAGTTAGCATTGTGGCCTCCCGGCAACAAGGCTGTGTCCGAATCCAGGCTGTTTGTGGCCTTTCTGTGTGGAGTTTGTAGGTCCTCCCCATGTTTGCGTGTGTTTCCTCCATCAGTGCCCTTGATCAAGGAGCTCCATAAAGTGATGCGACAGCCAGCTAACGCCTGCCGGAGGTGCTAGCTCATCCCTCGGCCAGTCATGCTTGGAGACCCTGCTGTAAGCTGGAGGTCTCTCAGACCGCTCTCGTAAATAAGAGGCTTTTATTCGGATCATTAAATATCACACATGTCCATCATACCGGACAACGGGAACCTGTGGTTAACTGACTTTTCGGAGTTTAACTCCACAAGCTGGCTGCCTGTCGCACACATTTTGACATAGGCTATATACACATTAGATTTAGTACATACTTTTTTTTTGGTGCATTTGTTTTCTGATTTTAACGCTATAAAGACAGTTGCCGTGCTTGTGTCACTCCCTTACCCCTCCAACCAGTTCCTATTGCCACTTGGCCAGTGAGAATGCAAATGGAAAACCGGTTTGGGTTAGAGTAGTTAAAACAACTGTTTAGAAGTGGACTATTCCTATAACTACGTTACTGTAACTGACAATAAAAGTACCTTTTATAGTTTCCTCATCTTCACCCAGAGACAAGTTTAACTCAAAAACCCATTAATCTTTCCAATAATGAGAAAAGGTCCCAGTACATTTTCTTTTTGTAATGAATCTGAACCCTCCTGGCTGGTTGACCTAATTTCCTATGCAAATATATCCCACTGGAGCCCAATGAAGCTCTATTCTGGTCCTATTGCCCTGTGTCAGTTTCTTACATTTCCATAGTCACTAAAGTTTAAGCACAGGCGGGCCCAGCGTGAAGGAACCAGACAAGGCCAAAGCTGCTCAACACACCACATTCAAACCACACCGTTAGTAATGGTTGATTTTTTTTTTTAGAAACATCAATTCATTCCCCCATTTCAAATCACAACTCAAAACACATCTGTTTAAAACTGCCTATTCCACTTAAATGTCTATTGCTATGCCTTTTTCTGTTATTGTTGTATACTAATTTTACCGTTTTTAAAATGTCTGATGTATTCCTGAATGGTGTCCTTGAGTTCAGAGAAAGGCGCCTTTAAATAAAATGTATTATTTTAGCAAAAAAGGTCAAGCTTCCGGATTCTATGACCATTAGGGTTGGGTACCGAATTTTGGTACTTTTTTGGGTACCGACCCAAAATATGTCAGTACTACCGAAGATAGGTTCACGTTAAATAAAACCGTGGCAAATTTCATTATCTGAGATTGCACGTACGCATGCACGCAGTCTGTTTAAGTCACAGTGAGTTACGGTAATGCCAAAAAAAAGGATAATTTCACGTACCGGTAAAAATGTGAATAGTACAAACCCTAATGAGCATCAGCGGGTTTTTTTTTCTTTATTCCTATCAAAAATGAGTCTCTCTTGTACATATAGTTTTGTTTTCTATAGTGCAACCCTGAAACTTGATTGGCCAGCAACAGAGCACCATTGTTATTATTCCCTTATGATCCATGATCGACCTTTTAGCACAGCAGTAATTTTGACCCGCTATAGCAAGTAAAGCCGAGGTGGAAGTTAAAATAAAACTAACAATGGCTGCTTTCCAGCCATTACTGATGTTACTGTTTATACCTTTATACTGTTTAACTTTAGTTTCACTCCACATTTTCCCCTTGGTCATGTATACACCCCATTGAAAAATTGCCTGTTTGGAACGGGCCGATTGTTTGGCCGGTGGTATTGCTGCTTGTGGAATTTTTCAAAACCAAATTTTACCCCAAAATTACTTTCAGAAGGACCCCTAACCACTTAATATGCAACTCCATTGTATAGCCTACTACTGACTTACAGTGTAGATCAGAGGAAGACATCGTTCTACAATATTTACCTGACAAGAGAACATGGCAGATTCAGAATTTAAATCACGAGAGAGAGAGAGAGAGACGATGTTGTCTCGTGTCGTATGACCCTTTAACAAAGTTAGCACTTCAGCAGGTGTTAATTTCCGTACAGGTTTAGTGACTTGACAGTTCACGTTGAAGTATGCACTGCGCTGTGAAGGAATAATCTCTGAGATTACGTTATGTTCTGCCTCTGGTTAAAAGTGGTGAATGTAGGCTACAGCTCACAGCAGCTCAATACGATATATTTGCTGGCTTTTGTTTGATATTTAGTGTTGGCAAATGGCTTTTATCTTTTAGTTAATCTTAGCGAAATAATAGAAACTGAAGTTAGTTTTGGTATATCCAGCATTCAACGCTGGATGTAACGTTAGAAGCAGGAAAAACTGCACTGGGGTCAAAGGCGGTACCCACCTCCACCTCCCGCTGCTGTTAATTGTTCTGTGTGTGGCGTCTGATACGTCATACATAGAGATACATCTCACTTGTTTAGATAGATAAACTATTGTATACTGCCTCAAAACACTCCCACTGATCAAACACTCAAAGCTGCCCTACGTGCACTCTACACTTGTGTAAACCTTCTGCTTCCTGGCCTGTTGTGCTGACAAGCCTGTTGCAGGTCCTCTGGGTGGACATGGGGGACTTGGGGTGACAGTGACCCAGTTAAGAGAAAGATGATTATGTGGGCTCTGATATATGGGCCCATGTACACAAAGGGGGCAGTGTATTTAATTAAAACACAAAAGGCTGTGTCTCTGGGCGCCCAGGCTTGGGAGCACTGGGCAACAAGCAGAGGAGTCTGTGACAGCAAGGGAAAAGGGCTGTTGGGATGTACTGTAGACAGGCAGAAAAAAAGAGAGGATTAAGATTTGAATTAGAATGCTTGAAGCTCAAAACGTTCACCATCTCGATGAAATATGAACAAAACTAGCTTATCATATATGAATAAGGTTTTAGTTTAAATTAAATAAAAATAAACAAAAATGCAAGACCTACATCATGGGACACAGCCAACCGCATAAACCAAAAGACAACAGATGATAATCAACAAATACACTGACAAGTGTCAACACCGCCTACAATAACCACCAGAAATAGGTCAGCTCAGTGTAGGTCAGGCATACTTCATGGTGTTTTGTGGTTTTACCTTGCTAAAACATTGAACGTGTAAAGCCTTGTGCACTTACAGTAACACGAGTCAAGTGAAAGCAGGCCTAACCATGACTGAATTCAAACTGAAGATAACTTAAAATTAAGGTAAACAAAAGCTAATTAGAAGGATGAGCTTCACAGCAGAGGGAAGTGTAGAGTATTACCCTTATCATTCTTCTCCTACACACAGTACATATCCTCCAACAGGAAATACCATTGCGACCCAGCCTTCAAGCATGTGATGTACAATAAGGCTTTTTGCAAAGCCATTTAACACTGAAAGTTAATCCTAATTCAAATAAATTAACAAGTCACTGCATGTCTGTACAACACTGGGTGTACACCAAACCTTTGCATGGAACAATTCACCAATTCAAGCCAGACACGTGTGGATACATTCCCTGCTAAATTTCATATAGACTTTCAAATAATGAACCAGATCAATTTTAAATGAAAAAGCAGCAACAGCAGCGAAGTCATTCCAATTTGCTAAGACCAGGAAGAAAAAAGAATTTATTATATACTAATTATTATATTGCTCTGCCTTCACTGCAGTCAAGCTGGAGTACAAGCCCACTGCAGAAACACCGCTTAAAGATGTTGCAGTAGATGTTCTGAGTCATGTGACTGTAGCTACTTAGCCAAGTGGAAGTCTGATCCTTGTAGAGTAGGAGCCAGGAGTCCCCCTGGAGTACAAGCGGTAATGGCATAGTCAAATAGGCTTTCATCTTTTAAATAATACACGCACATTGCATCAAGGCTATATTGTGTGAAACTCTTATATTTCAAGATATTTAACAATGTGCATTTAATTGAGTTTAACCTTTCACCAAGGCTGGGAGGAACTTCTCAATTTTTACCATTTTAAATTCTGCATGGTAAAACACCATCAGTGCATTTTGCAGAACAATTTATGATGGAGCTGTGCTGATGGCAGTAAATTAACAGCTAAGCTGGGAAGCCAAGAAATCACTGCAACCGAAGTTGCTCCTGGTAGAACGAGAAATGTGTATTGCAATAAAAAAAAACAGGCTGGAAGTGAAATGATTGGTCTCATCAATGACTGACTTTGGTGTGGAATACGTACTTAATACTTTATCATAACCGATCGCCAATACTACTTTGCAGTGTCCTATTTGAGCACTTACTGCAAGAAGACAGAGCAGGAGGAGACCAAGATATCACCGTTAAATATTTACGTTGCCTCCCAGTGTGCTCAGGCATGACATACAAGTTGAATACGGCAGTAAATGCAGCCATATTTCTCTCACACATGCTGCAGAGAGGATTTCTTTGAGCAGCAAATGGATATAAATATGAAAAGAACAAGAATAGTTTGTGATTGGGTGCTTGAAAAATTGATGGAGCTCTCAAAGCTAGAAGGCTGGGTCTTTACTTGAGTGGTCCTGAGCTGAGCCATTTGAGAGCAGGAGTTTCCCAAAGGGGTAGATGCCTATTGATGTGCAACTCTCAGCTCGTTGATTGGACAATTGATTATTTTGAGCAATACCTTATAATCTTGTATCGTCAATTAGTTACAAAAGTTTAACAATTATAAAAATCTCTCTAGAGTGACAGGAATGAATAGCATGTCAATTAGAAATTTTAATAAGAATATTTATAAATACAAGGACACATCTTCTGTTATGGCTGTGCACGTGACAGCACTTCTTCTACTTTCCCCCTGATCTACACCAATGTGCAAAACAGGCTCTAGTCAACATCATGAATAATGCAGTTCTCCTCAAGAGTCCTGCTGAAGCACGTCTGCCTGTGTGACTGAGAGAACTGAACCACTCATTTCCTTGGCTAGGAAACAATACTACATTTACCCAAAAACAGAGCTCTACAATTATCTGTTACTCTGCTGGACTTCGCATTCACATGCAGGGTTGTTATGCCAAAAACATGGCCTTCTTGGCTCAGTAGCAGATGAGATGAAATCATGTCAACGTATATTGTTTTAGACACAAAAGAAAGTGAAATAATAGCCAGTAATAACCGGTCCTTTACTGGAAGCTATCTGAAATGAGGTACGGTAATGGCTTCAGTCTGATACACACTTAAGACCTGGGATTGAGATTGACTGATCCGTTGCTCATGGGAGGATAAACTGACAAAAGTAAGCTGATTATTCAGAGATAAAGATATTTGCATGAAAATACGAGATGAGTGACGGAGGGCAGGGGTGAAGATTAAAATGTGCAAGTAGATGAAAACAATGAATAATGGGGCAGTACAATGAACAATGGAAAGCTGAGCATATACACCTCTCTCTCTCAGCATTGATGCCATTCAGGCAGATGAGTGACCTAATCCCCAGCTCTCAGTTGTCTGCAGCACCTCACCCCACTTGGCAATGACTTATGTGCTCATTATGGGAGCCTGACCACCAGCTCAGAGAATGATTATTGCAAAGTAAAAGGAGCCAAGTAACAGACTAACCCCAAGAGAGAGAGGGGAAAAACAAATTGATCGCGCAATGAAGCCTTATATGTGTAGATCATTTGGGAAGTTAATTATAGCACTAACGCTAGTAGACATTACAAACCTTGGATGTACCAGAAAAATAATAACCATGTTATAAAACTATAATTTGTATTTTTGCTATTGCAATACATTTTCGATATCACAATATTATGCTACAGCCCGTTGCTGTCAATACTTGAAATACTCTAGATAGATGAGTGTAGCGCAATGCAACGGCCTCAGATGGGGAAAGTTTCCATCTATTGTGGAGACTTGATATTCTCAGTAGAAAAACTATAAAAACGGTTAACCCCTTAACTATTGTTAATGCAACACTTTAAACAACACATTTAGGAAACCGCAGGACCTAGCAACTTTGTATCTAATCAAATGTTCGTAACAAGCCAGCTACACACAAAAACTAGCAGCAAGATTGGATGTCATGTGGTGACTGTCGGAATCTAGCTAGCACAGCGTGCTAAGGCTAGTTAGCCAAAAAAAAATAGTTAGCGACCAGTATAAATGATAAACAGATTTTTCACAAAACTGGGGACCTAATTAAACAAGCTGGTACGCACAGTCGCCAGCCTCCCTAATTGCTTAACAATACAGTAAGCATATATTAACGACTTTAACTAATTGGGAAGTAAAATAGAGTTAACCAACTGCGCTCCTAACTACAGTGCTAACTAGCTTAGCATTTACCTTGTCGGAGTCGAGCTCGGGGTCAGCTTGGCTCAGTCTGTACAGAAATGATTTTGGATCTCTACACAGCGTCTGTCTTGTTGTTAAAAAATACGTCCCGCCGACGTTTAACCGAATCCATTTCGATGCCCCGACACCGGCTGAAATATTTCTGTCCACCGGAGAATGGGCCAAACATCTCCGGTGAACGGCGCTGCTTGTCTCGGAGCTGTTCTCTGCCATCCCTCTCCTCTCCTCCGCCCTTGCCTCGGCTGTGTGCGGCTGACAGGAAATATCCAAGCTGCAGCCACTAACTTCATGCAAAGCAGGCTGCCAGCGCATCAGCCACTCCTACCAACCCACTTCACCAGCAGCACTGACAGACACTTGCATAAATTACTCCAGAGAAAGAGGTCTCCCCAGCTTGATCCCAGACGCTTCATGGAACAATGATCCCTTGACAACGACAGCCTGGAAATGTCATAGCGTGTGGAAATGTAATTTAGGGTGTCAAACACCCTATTCATATTTACAGTATATTTTTTTTCATGCTTTAACAAACTCGAGACCAACCAGCTTTAAGTTGTCTGCAATAAAGTATATATTGAAGTAATTTTCACGACACAAAAATCACTGATAATGGGCCGGTCCTTTATTTACATGCTGCAAAATGCGAGATGCCATTGCCATTGAATGCTGCTGCCTCCACTGTGTCATGACTGTGGTTGTTAACAGAAGACAAGACACATGGCTTTATTTGTATGCCTAAATCCCTACATGCTTTAATTACTGGACTACCAAGCATTAAGTGGAAAATTCATCATTCAACAACTACTGACCTAGCGCACAAATAATCAGAGAGAGAATGAACAGATTCATTAAATTATCAGAATATGATTAAATCACTGAGCAAATAGAAAATGTATGATATAGTAAGAAAAAAGCTGTAAAATATTATAGTTTACAATAATTATTCACATTCAAAGGCTTTACATCTCAATACATACACAACATGGCCCCTGAACATGACTTCAATCCAAATATGATTCATATATTAGAATTTAAATAACACAGAATGAACTAGAGGCTAAACAACAGCCATCAAAATAACCTTATACAAGAATAAAAATACAAAAACTGTATTCTAATATCATTGCATTACTTGCTTCAGATTTTAATAATACATCATCTGTACATCACAGTTCTAGTCAGTTACAAGCCAGGTAGAGTATTCCATACACAATGTAACCGACTGCCATCGACTTGATTCAAACAATTTTCCTCACTAGAGGAAAACACTTCTCTAGTGCTTCCTCAACTTTATAGACAGATACAGCAATTTCATCGGTTATTTGGATCAGACAGATATCTTTTAACTGACATCCAACCACATCGAGCCCCGGGCCCCAGGGCCAGAGGGTCCTATTCACCTATACTCCAGTCACACATTGCGCACACAGACTCAGCTGAAGGAAGAGGACCTTTGGAAAGGACCTTAAGGTAATATGACAAAAATTAAAAGCATTATGATAATACATATTGCTAAAACAAGAGCACAAGTTAAATCAATCGCTTTAATTTCTATTGGGCCAAGTCAGAAGTAAAAAAAGGAAAAAAAAATAAGATGGCCAATGAACCCGATGAGGCAGCTCTGCCATCTTGTCCAGGGACTACAGCTTTACTGTGATTGCTTCAGAGAATGATAGTATGTGTATGTATCACTGTTGATGAAGGTTTTCTGTTCAGCATAGGGTGGTCAGCACATAAGAATTAGTTTTCAATAGGACGTACTGAAGATGAGCCGACTATCCTACCGAAAAAGAAATTGAAGAATTCACACCACAAAGAAATAGCCAGTGAATGGTACAGAACAGCCAAATCATCCAATATTTGCTATGGTTGCCAATGCAGTCAAAAATACCCACCTTTAAACTTGATAAACTATATCTCCAGTGCCCTGGGAGAGAGAAGCAGACAAGGCTGAGCTACAAACCTGGCCATGCAGGAAAGATAAGCAAGTTATGATTAGGAAGTTCAAGCTAGTGGCATGTTTACCCGCCCCCGTTAGCAATACATCCTCAGTAACAGCTATGGAAGGCTCACACTTATACAGAGACTGATTCAGACCCATGTCTCACTGCAGACTGGCACTCTGCTTTGTTACATTGAGACCTTAATTGAACTTCAATAAACAAGTACCAAGAGACTAAAAAAACTCAAATACCGTGGGGACATTTGGGCGTAGACAAAAATATATATAGGATTTGAGTTTGTTAAACGTGTGAGACTGAATCAGCTTACAGTATATGCTATGGAGTATATGCTGTAGAAGTGGGACCTGACAACAGCTTGCACGTACAATGTAAGATTATGATATGGTTTAATTAAAATATCAGGATAGGCTCTGGTTCACAAAAGCTAGATTTTGTGTTATGGTATCATTGAAGCAGGAAACCAGTCCTTGCATTTGAGATAGTCCTAGCGGTACCCAAGCTTGCGTCACTTTACAGGACAAGCTTGCCCTTTTCTTCTCCCCTGCAGAATGTACAAAAAGCAGATGTGCATGGTGGCAGTCTTATCATCCATACATGGAAAAAAGCAATAGAAGCCTCACAGAGAGCACAAAGAACAAGCAAAGCAACCCTGAATCCAAAGTTGTATTTCTCCCATGGTTCTACTCAGGAAAACAAACAAGGTCTAGATGCCAGCGTCTCTAAGAGTTTGTTTACATTGCGGTGATGAAGGGCACTAAAGAGGGTGTTACTCTGCTCAGTGATTGGCCTCAGAGCTAAAGAGGTGGCCACATGAGGAACTGTGCTCCTATAGGCCAGGGTTTTGGTGCTTTTGATAGATCTTTCTCCACACTTCCTGGATCTTCTTGCACCATCTGTCAGCATTTCCGCTGGGGTCCATCAAATAGTAAGTTCGGTTAGGCTGCAAACATCACAGAAAATGAAAACAGAAACAATTAAAAGAGTAAACCACATTTGAGGAGAAACCGTAATCAGTGGGCAAATAACATGTTGCTGGAGGAAAATGCTGGACAGACAGATAAATAGTTGTGTACCGTATGAACAAAGAAGGTTTTGAAGTTCTTGGCCTCAGGGCGTAGCTCTAGGGACCAAGGAATCTCCCCTTTCAGGACCTTGTTTACAGGATCCACGTAGTACAGGTGTGGTCCTTCAGTAAGAAGCAGCTGTCTCCGTCTAGCAAACAGACCCTGCAATGGAATGCCACGTCTCAAGACATCAGTTCACCAACAGAGGGGGCAATGAAGCAATGAGACTTTCCTCAGCACAGCAAGGAATTCCCCTGTACATCCTAGTTAGAAGTCAGGAGGTGACTTCATTTAAGCTGAGCCAACCTTAACAAGAAAACCTGTTCACAATTTACTACAAACACAGCTACTGTATAGTCTAACTGGCGAAGAATCTTCATCTACAAAAAGATTTAACTGTAAAAAAAAAGGTTTAAAATACCAATATCATTTTAAAATATATAATAGGGCTGCTTTTCGAATATTCGTTCAACAGGTAGGTATTTGATTTTCAATTTTGGGATTAGGATTTTTTTTTTTATGTTAAATGCAGATCTGATAAAGGTAAGGATAGAACGAACGTTCATAACTCTAATGCTCTAAGCTAAGCATTCATTCACAAACACGGCATCGGTCATTACTTGTCAAACAGTCCGGCAAAAACGCAGGTCTTTCCATTTATTTTGAATGTCTGCAGCAAAAAGTTAGACCGATTCAACTTTTGGAGAAAAGCAAACCAACGTCAACCATGTAACCGGAGATCAGACTCGTCAGTCCATATGTGACAGTCCCGCTAACGTTACTGTAAACAGGAAACATCACTGCAACAAAAGTTTGAAACACTATGAAGGTAAAGAAATAAAAAAAACACAAATCACTGAACTGCAATAACAATAGGTGACTGTGTCTTGCAACAAAGCAAAGTCACATTAACTCTCGCTTCATATCTTTCATTTTTCTCCACTGCTTTCACGTGCCGTCAACCCCACTGATGCCGTAGCTTTTAATACTACTCAGTGGAAAGTAAATAAAAAAGGTATTCTGTACAGCCCTAATATATTAGATAACAACACAACATACAAATACATACAAGTATTATAAAAACCTCAATTATATGGCCTAGAATTCTCACACCTTTCGTTTATCCACTGGGCCCATCTTCAGGATCAGGTTATTCTCCACAAACTGGTGCCTGTGTAAATAAGCAACAGCAGATTACTGGCACCCACTCCTTTTCACTCAAACATTCATTTTTCCTCAACAAATTAACATTATAATCTAATTTTGTGCCACATTTCAAAGATATGAGCAAGACTTTAATACAAGAATGATTCAGATTTAAATAAAACAATGACCAGCACTTTAATACACAAAGATTAACAGGTTAAAACATCGGAGGGGGGTTACCATGGGTTTCCAATGGTCTGTTTGTCCAGCAATAGCTGCTTCTCTTCTTCAGTGAACTGCAGGTCCAGCTCAAAAGAGTTATTGTCCAGGTCGTGGATGTACTGCTCAATGTTGCTGCTGGACCTCTGTGGGGGCGTGGATTCATGTGGTGACAGGGAGTGTGATGAGCTGGACTGGGCCACCTGCATGTTGCTGAACTGGCTTAGGAGGTCATCGTACTGAGATTGGAAATGAGACAATAGAGAAAAAGTATAGTGATGTTTGGCTGTAGATTTGGTTTGGTATGTTTAGGGTTTGGGGGGGGAAGATCAATTTCTCAAAAAGTTAGGCGTGACCTAAGTTTTCTCATAAATAAGCAATCAGACAAAAAAAAGGGGGAAAAAAATAAATAAAAAGAGACTTAGACCGTAATAAAATATCTTACGTTTCCATAGCAGTCCTCATCATCCTCAGACATGGCTGGCAGGTAGGGGGTGAGCTTGGGGGGTGTCTGTCGGTGTAGGTCACTCCAGGAGATAATGTCGAAGAAGGGGTGCCGCCTTAAGGGGTCGTACCCTCCCATCTCTTCACACCCAATCCGCTTCGAAGGGTCCAGTGACTAATGGGAAAAACAAACAAATTAAACATGTGTTTCCATTCAATAGAAAAGCCCTTCAAATAACCAACACCAGCTGACTACCAAATATATTTAT
This sequence comes from Etheostoma perlongum, assembly GCA_026937815.1. Classification (NCBI taxonomy): domain Eukaryota; kingdom Metazoa; phylum Chordata; class Actinopteri; order Perciformes; family Percidae; genus Etheostoma; species Etheostoma perlongum. The sequence goes on along the minus strand of CM049391.1, from coordinate 14,518,904 downwards.
TAATTAATTAATTAATTAATTAATTAATTAATTAATGTCCCCACAGATATAAGAAACATTTATTTTATTTTACATATATGGATCATAGTTATTGACCACCTACCAAAAGCTGTTTGACAAGATCCTTGGCTTTGGGAAAGAATTTCTCTGGGAATTCATACTCCAGCTTTATTATCTTCTGGAATATTAGGTACTCATTTCTACAATGAATGAAACAAAAGAAAGAAAAAACAAAACAGGTTAGGGATATGTCTCTAGAGCAACATTGCTGGGGCAAGGTTGTTTATTACACCTAGCGTTGTTTTGCACTTAAAATAACATTTAACATTAAACGTCAATCAAACAAACACTACATAATCAGCCATTATTGAAGCATGAAATATTGACAATTAACTGGGGTGTGCCAACAACATCCCCTTACTTACCCAGCTCTGAACGGTGGTAAACCAGCCACCAGCTGATAGATAATACATCCCAAGGCCCAGAGGTCAGAGCTAAAAAAAGGAAACAGAGGAATTAAGTTACAAATGTGATGCCACCCTTATCTGACAAACATAAAAACAGACCAATGATTAGCACGTGACTCAGTTGCATGATGTCCAAACCCCATACCTCTTGCAAGCTGATTTCTCCGTTAGCAGCTCTGGAGACACATACTGTGCTGTTCCAACAAAGGAGTTTGCTCTCGCTGCCAAACAATGCAAAGAAAATAATAAAAAGGCTTGAATAACCCCATACTGCTTACAGAAAGTAAAATGCTACATGTGTAATAAACTAATAAAGATGTTATACTGAGAAGTACAAGTAAAATCAGGATTATGGTTGTACCTTGTTTACTGTCTGATGATAACTGTTTTGCCGTCCCAAAATCTGTTATCTGGATGTGCATTTCTTCACTCAGAAGAATATTCTCTGGTTTCAGATCTCTGAAATGATATGAACCACCATGTAATTTATTGGGATAATAAACACTTGACAGAGTTTGAAAATTATATAACGAAAAAAGCAAAAAGGATAAAACAAACAGAAAGTCTTACCTGTGTATTATCCCCTTATTGTGCAAGTATTCTAGAGCGCTAACTATTTCAGCCGAGTAGAATCTAGTACAGGTCTCATCAAAAGAACCAATTTTGCGAATGTATTTCAGGAGCTCTCCATTCTTAGCGTAGCTGAGACCAAAATCTAAGAAAGCTAGTTAAGGAATAATGTGAATAACTAGAAATCAATTGTTAAAAAAATACCATCTACACTTTTTTGACACAAAACAACTATTAAGTGGTTAATATACCACATGCCATGACAAACCCATTAAAGGATACACAATTTCTCATCATCTTGAAATGTGAAGTACAGCTTGACGAAGAATGGGTGATCTAGATTTGACATCAAATCCCTCTCCCTTTTCACGTACTGGGCTTTGTTCTCCTTCATAATATGGCGCTTCTCTAAAATCTTAACTGGAGGAGAGAAAAGAAAATTTTAGGATATAATAGTATAGATACACCCAGCAACATTTATCTTTTGATAATAAAATATAATTCAACAAGCTGTTAAATTATTACTTACTTGCATATTCTTTTGCTGTTACCTGCTCTCTTGCCAGGACAACCTTAGGATAAAAGAAAAGTAAAAAACATAACATGGCATGTTAGTTTCTTGACTGACTTTGGAGAAAATCTTGTTAACTCTTTGGGCCTGTTCTGTCAATTCCCCTCAAATGAACTGATGATGACTCATCGAAGTACCTTAATCAAAAGAATGCTAGCATGTAGCAACATCTTCCCAGGTATAATTCAAAAGCTAAGTGGAATGCAAGTTACATACCGTCGAGAAGGAGCCCTCTCCCAGTATCTTGCCAAATCTGAAGTCCTCTGGCTTCTTTTTACGCGGCTGAGGGGCCTGGACAGCCAGCTGTGTGCGGAGGTCTGGGCCCTGGCTGCCGGCAGACGCTCCTACAGCACGGGCCTCTGAGGCTGAGCCCTCCATGCTGGGACAGAGGCTACTGCTTGCGCCCGGGATAGCAAGTGGCGAGCAGGAGTCAGGGTGGTTTCTTACCATTGATGGATGCGAACAGGAACAGATGACAACGCTAGGCTGAATGGGCACAACATCATACTGCAACAGGGGAGGGAATATTGAGAATATATCAGTCAGCAGGGTGATGCTGTTGTAGTTCTTGTTTAAAAAAAATAAAAATAAAAATAATCAATGTCCAAAAGTGGTTTAAGTAGTGTATCTTCTCTTAAGAAATATGGGAGACCTAGTCTAAATCTGTCAAAAGGCACCCAAAAACTACTACTGAATCATACCTCCATTGTGATTATCAATCAAGATGCTGACAAGTTTATATCGGGCAACCATATGCTGGTAATAAAATATTAGAATATAGTAACAACAACAGTCAGAACAGCCTCCAATATCAATTTGTATTATGTACTGTATTATTAATTTCTTTCTTACAGTGCATCATAAATAATTTCCTGAAGCATCCCTTGAATAACAAGAATGACACAAACAGCAAAAAAAAATATAGTCCAATTTAATATATACAATTTGTTGCATTTTCTGGTCCTGCAGACTGTATGTATGTATATATCATACAAAACGAGCAATTGATGAACCTATTTCAGCAAATGTGTGTATAACACTAGAAGATGTGGGGCTTAGAATATCTGGATCATATTGAGTAGGTACACTTTTCAAGGCTGTCAACTTAAATATACTGCACCTAATACTCCTGGTAGGACATTAACTTAAAAAAAAATACAATTTCAAGTGAGACCACTTGAGGAGCAAAGTCTAGAATTGATAAGGACATGCAACGAATATTTGAGAAGCCGATTCTGAGCCTGGTGGTTACACCCTCAATTGTTAAAGTTGTGGAAACAGTCAAAGTTACTGCTTTCATGTGACAGCTATAACGTTACTTAGTACCACAGCTGAAATGAACACATCTAATTTGTATGCACATGCTCAAACTGACATGGCAGCTAACGCGAAATGATTGTTAAAGGTTCAAAGACTAGCTACATACAGCGACACGTAGTGATTTCCAACAAACAGTTTGGTGCTTGTACCATTTAAAGTTATTTTTAACTTACTAAACTACTGTAACACTTAGTGCTGATGCTGTTCAGCTTACAGGTCAGTTAACGTTAGTTTAGTTGGCCTAGCTTCTTCTCATTCAAAACCAAGGTGTGGCCATTTAGCTGCCTTATCCAGACTTGACTGTATGGTTGCAAACTAGTCCTATAACTGTCTACTGATCCATTATTGTTTGTCAACTATGTAATGGTTGATATAAACGTCAGCTAACGTTAACCTAACCCTGTGTACTTGGGTAACAACAGGCCTGTGCGAACTTTCTTTGCTAACTAGCACCTGCTAGCAAGCTAACGTTAGCTCCTGGTGCCTTGTCAAATGATGCCGGCCATCACTGACAGCGAGTTATAAACTTAACGCTAACAGCCAGTCAATTAGCTAGCTAACGTTAGCAAGCCAGGTAACTTCAAACCCGTATGCCATTTTCACATAACTTTTATTAGTAATGATTAAAGTTAGTACGCCGACATTAATATGGAAATTTGAAAGTTAATGGGTTGACAATGGAACAACAAAACGCTAATCTTAAAAAGCTATCTTATAACCAATAAAGCTAATGTTAAATGTTAGCAAGCAGAAGCAGCGTCCGAAAGCGCGAACATGTTTAGCTAGATAGCTAACGTCAGCCAACAGATAACGTTAATGGTACTGCTCATTCATCCTATAAAACTAACAGCAAGCACTAGTAAATGCTAAAACAACACCACATAATTCAAGGAACCCTTTATAATGATTGGTCAACTCTGATTAAGGTAGCAAACATTAGGTGATGTGTTAGCCAACTTAGCGAGCTAACGTTGCTAGTGAGTCGTAACGTTAAACGATCTCTTGCGGCTAGCACCGCTCTTTAGATGAAGGCCCAACGTAACTATTTGTTGTCAAACAGCCGCAACACTGTACATTTCGAGCACCGGCTTCGAACTGTTATTCGTGTTAAAGTTGCAACACTTACCAGCTGACTTGTAGCTCTTGCCATGGGAGTTTTCCACGAGTATTTATTTGGAATAAAATAATTAGAGAAGCTCCAGTAATGGCTGCCTCTGCGCCTTCATTTTCGAGTTGTGACGTCGTTCCACAACAATGTTACCGCAGGACAGCAGAGGAGAGTCCCGCTGTGTCCGCCCCCTCGCCACATTTACAACCTACTGAACTTGTAGATATTCAAATACCGCAGTTAATGTGGCCTACAAACTATGTTTGCGACAGTCTATTTTAGATTCACTAATAATGCTGGGTAGAGAGATTTATCTACAGGTCTTTTAGACATTTTTAACTTCTAAGGCTGCTTCAACTTATGTGTAGAAGCCCACAAGTCTACGTTTAACCATAAAACCATGTGTATTCCAACATATACCTTAAACTGAAGCAAATATTAATTTATTTAGTCTATTTACATAAAACAAACACATTTGCAATTTCTTTTTATTCTAGTATGCTTTATTGTGATGATTTTGATGCAGTTTGTTCCTCTTCTTCTTCATCATGATGTGGGACTGTTCTTGACTCATTGTTGCATTGTGTTTTTTCATCCTCTTCTTCATCTTCGTTATCCTCTGAGGTGTCCGTATCCTCACTAGAATCATTTTCTTCAGGTGCACTTAATACAGAAATGAGAGTTTGAAGAATTTAGTAACCATACCCATGGAAAACAAACTTGGAATGTACAGATTCTTTTTAGGAATATTTGGTATATCCAAGCAATAGGACTTACTGACTTTTTTTGTTTTTAATTTTAACTGACAGTTTCCTTTTCCGTTACAAATTAAACATTTTATAAAGTGATATAGGAGGAAAAAATGCTGATTCTATAAATTGACCACCTGTCCACAGTAAAATGAATGGATAAGTACTAATACTTTATTAATCACATGTATTACTACATGGTTTGAAAACAAATTATGGGGGGTAATTACCTCACTCTGATTATAAATGTAATGACCTCATGAGCAATATTAAGTGCTTACCACAGACGTCTGTTGAGATTCCTGCATTCTACTCCTGAGTTAACATCAAATGGATCTGTGAACAATATAGATGATTAGCTTACATTAAAAATAAAATTGTTTCAACAATAGATGTCTTATATCTGCAACAAAATACATCCTTGTCACATGTAGGAAAAACACTAAATGGGAGCCCATGTTTTTTTTTCTCCCCCATTTTACCAAACTCCTCCTCCTCTGGTTTAGACGTGAGATACTCCTTTTCTACACAGAGCAGTTCTTCCTCTGACATGCATGCAGCATAGCGGTCCAGCAGAACTTTATTGAGATCCAGGAACACTCTCCCCCACTTGAATTTATTTAACAAGAGCATTGCGAGTTCTTCAAAACCTGAAAAATCAGATACAGTTTGTTACGAGTTACACTGATGTACCTTGTAATTTGTGACAGGATACAAAAAAAAAGCAACCAGGAAGACAAAACAGTACATAATCCCTGAATAGCTAAAGCTAAGGCCTTACCAACAATGCAGAATGTGGCAGCAAAAGCCTCAACACAGGATAACTTGCAAGGTTTGCCGTAGTTGACGGGGTTTGCAGCTACGAGGTATGGCAGTAACCTGGGATGAGTTCCGATCATCTTATTGAAGGGAGTCTCCTCCAGTTTAGCCCAGGAACAATCGATCACCGCTAACCCATTTTGGGCCACAATCTCTCTGTGCATAAAAGTCAATACAATTTTTATTTTTTTTTCACATTTCCATTATCATTTGATCACAATAAGAGAGATTTATTAAATACAATTGAAGCAATTTTTTTATGGTATTATGGTAATATAATTTTGCTATAAAATAACATGACATCATGACTTTGCACGCCGACTTAAGTGGCATGTTATCTGTACGCATTTTAAGCTATCCACGTGTATGTCCATGCTGTATACAGAGGACATAAACATATACGCCACTTGCCGTGTTATCGCGAGAAGAAAGCGAAAGTTGAGTTGGGGAAATGTGACGCGGTTAATTAGTAAACGAAGAAGTCTGAAAATTTCATTATGAAATCTGCTTTTTGGGTTGTTAATCTGACATAAAATATCTTAAAAATCAAACTTTATAGATTAAATTATGAACTGATCAAACAAAAAAAGAAGACAACGTGATTACTGTTATATGTGGCAGTTTATGGCTTATCTTATGAATCTTCATGATGTGTTATAATGAAAAAGAAAAAATACACACCTGTCTGCTGGGGTCACATACTTTGTGCCCATCGGACTCAGTATGAGTCCATTAAATCTCTGATTAAGGCGCAAGTTGCGTACAAAGCCCTTGCGTACCAACTTTCTGCCAGTACAACGTTTGGGATCACAGTGACCCAACTCCCACATGGCAAGTGGACAAGGCAGTTTCACCTGAGAGGCCTCTGCGCCCTCCTCTGGGTAAAAACTGGCTGAAAAACACAGTGACAGAGGACAAAGTGTACATTATGATGAAAGTGTACATTATGATACAAGTGTGAGCACTCTTAGTTAACTAACTTTCAGGGTTTTGTTTTTTTCACCTTTTCTTCAATGACATCGATGTACAACAAATTCATTGCTATTTACTTATTATATATTACTGCAGCATAATTTAACAGCAGTAGTGTGATTTCATATGTTAAATCAGCACATTTGCAAAGAACACAAACAGCCAATATTATACGAACATTATCATAACCTTAAGAAGTTAATGCTGCAACGTCTATGGCCCAAAACTACAATACAGGAATGCCATGTAAACCCTGTAATTCTCTTGAGATACTTGGGTACATCTGTCCTTCCTATTAATATTTAACTATGTATTGTGTATTTATTTAGAAAGATAGACAGCTAGATAACCAAAAGAGACAGAAGAGAAAACATTGCAAAAAAACTACAATACTTATCAATATACAAACTTAGCAATACCTTTTGACAATATCTTAGAAAAATGACAGTACAGGTGTAATGATGTAAGGTGGACGTTGTGCAATTATGTAAAATTAAATGTTACATTAGTCCAGCTATGGGACAGCTAATTTTAAAGGGGATGAAACGTGCATAAACAGGATAACTATTGTCCTTCATTAAATCTTTGTCTTGTAACACAGATGTAAAATATGAGGCAAGCACAAAACAGTTGAAACATAAGTTTGGATTGTAACTAGTCATTATTACCTTGAAAAGCAGTGTGCATTTCATCTGTAAAGGCCTCTAAGGATTTCCCCTTCATTTTATGTCTTTTTTCTTTGCCTTTGTTGTCAGGGCGCACAAACTTGTCCTGTTTCTTACGTCCCATGTTGCAACCAGTGGACAGCAAGTTTGTTACTGACAGATTACAGTTTGCGTTAAAACTAACTTGCATGTGTTTACGGAATTTAGCTACTCTACCGTTAGCTAGCTAGCTAACGTTAGATAGAGCGCATACTGCCCAGTATGTCTAAAGTATTTAAATTACGCGTAGACCATTCACAAATTCAAATAGGTTGTCACAATGCAATTGTTATTCCTGCGTTTATCGCGCGCTGCTTTTTAAACTATTTAAAATACAGTTTAGTTAGCTTTTGTTACTTTTACTGTATCGTGGAAAGTACGTTGTCGTCCAAGACGTAAACTGCGCATGCTCTAGTCTTATTTTCATCACGTGCAATGTCATCTGACGAATGACCAACAAAGCAGGAAATGAAGAAAACAACCGATAGAGAAACAACCATAGACAGTTAAAGAAGACAACCCAATGCCAATCAGCACAATTTATTTTAGTCAGTCAAAAATTAGCCTTTCAAAGTTTTGTAACGGAATGCATAATTTATTAAGGCTGTGGATGATCTGTGTGTCTCTTTTCAGTAAGTGCTTATATGCTATGTATTTTTTTACGTCGCCAAACCATATGTGCCACATTTTGATTTGAGGCGAGTCTGATGTTGAGTTTCTTATACAGTAAACCATGGATTCGCCGGTAAAATGAAGATAGTCGAGGAGCCAAACACATTTGGGTACGTTAAGCCAAGACATATCTAACACTGTGTGCACCTTGTTGACATTAGCTTCTTCCTGACTGATTTTCTTTGCGTTTGTGTATTTAGGTTGAACAATCCTTTTCTGGCTCAGGGAAGCAGACTCCAGCCTAAAGTGACCCCATCTCCAGTGTCTGGTAAAATAGTCTGACATCATTTAAAGCCTGCATTTGATGAAATCCTTGTTGTAAAGTGGTTACCAGTTCAGTAGATGTTGGGAGTTACCACGATATTTTCTGTCTCAATTACTGAATTCACTTATATCAACACCAATGTCTTCCTCAAGGCCCCACACATTTTCATCAGCTTGCTGGGAAGTGCTTCAGTCTCACAGAGTCAACGTAAGTATTTTACATCACATATCATGTGAGCACTACATTTAGGTTTTTATTCCCCATTTCCACTGGCCTAATAAAACAATCCTGTTTTGGATGCTTAAAGTTTGATACATGCATGTTACATAAAGGTTTCTGGAAAAACATAACAGGGGATTTGTGTGCCTGGTCATATTGCAGGTACAAATATGAATTCTGTCCATTTCATAACATCACCCAACATGAGCAGTCATTTAGATGGAATTCCTACAGTGGGATCCTGGGGTAAGATATGGTTCCCTTACCTTACATTACCTACACATACACCTTTTATAGCAAATACCAATAAATAACTGAATAGCAATTGGGTTTGTTGTAAGAGCAGCTTTTGTGTGTTCCTAACAGGATCTGGCAGGAGTGGGAAATAGCAAATAACACTTTCACAGGCATGTGGATGAGAGACGGGGATGCTTGTGGAACGAGAAACAGGGAAACAAATGTTAGTTTTAATGCTTACTCTTTTCTGATAGTTATTTAACAAAATTAAGGAGCTCCCACTGCCTTGTTTAGGGTCTGTGTTTCTTCTTAAATATAAGAGTTTAAATAACACTGTAAACAAAACCCTAAACAGTGAATTAATCAGTTCAATATTTACCTAAAGTCTAGACGAAACATTTGATTTGAAAGTTTTGAACAATCATCCCAGAGCCATATTAGACAGACAACTTTTCAATCGAAACATCGTCTCACAATCATTGTCACGAATAAATCAACAATATGAACACTAGAATTTTTGTTTCTTTTGTTTCTGCAGGTGATTTTTGTCTGCAGTGCAAGCAGCAAGCTTGCTCAAGTCTCAGAGCCCAGTACTTGTGTGTACTCGCTAACCTTTGAGACTCCACTTGTTTGCCATCCACATTCCCTTTTGGGTAAGACAAAGACATCTTACAAAGGCAAGTCAATGTAATAGGGATGTCTTATCATTTGTATGCTTTTTTTAAGTGTACCCGACACTGAGTGAGAAGCTCCAAAGGGAATGGGATGAAGCTGCGCAGGCTCGCTATGAAGGTCTTATTACTGAGCAGGTAAAGACCAGTTTCAGAATCAGAAATACTTTGATACCCGAAGGGAAATTTTGTGTTGCAGTTGCACAAATAGTATAATCAAGTAGAAATATAAATAAATAAATAAATATAAGGAGTGTGGATATGTACAGTATTTACATAGTTAAAGGAATGTTATATGGTATTTACATAATTAAGTTGTAATGGTGAAAAGTAATAATAATAATGGTAGCAGTTGAGTATTGCACACATTTCAAGCCAGTATTATTGCACAAAACAGATAATATTGTCCACTTTCAACCTCTCTAAGTGTTTGTATGTCAGACACTTAGAGGGAGGAGTTATAAAGTTTGATGGCCACAGGCCGGAATGACTTCCTGTGACGCTCTGTGATGCATTTTGGGAGAATGAGTCTTTCACTGAAAGTGCTCCTGTGATTGATTAGCAAGTCATATTCATTTGGCTGATCACTTGCAAGCTGATGAAATGTATAGATGTTCTTAAGATTCCCAGAGTGATTCAAACACAGACCTATAGTCCTTTGTTCTATTTGCACTGAACATTTTACAGTAATTTACATTTCAAAGCTCTGCCCTACTTTTTCCCCATTTTTATTTCAGTTTTAGTTATAGTCTAATGGTCTTGCCACTAACACACAATGTACGTATATGTTTGCTGCAGGGATACAACAATCTTTTAAGGGATATTTTTGACGATGCTGGTCTCCTGAAGAGCCAAAAAGTGAAGATAAAGCTGCCAGAAGTTGCAGCTGATTCAGGAACACACAACTCTTTACAGAAATGTACAGAGGTGTGTACATTTACAAATAGTCTACAAAATAATGTATATAAGTGCAATACTGCTTAAAATGTGTGACAGAAATTGTATATTTTCTTAAAGGATTTCCAAAAACAGAGAGAAGAGATTGAGAGACTGCACGCTCTCCTCACTCAACACAATATTACTTATGATTCAAAGCAAAGTAAGTGAATTGAACTAGACTGTCTTCATTTGTTCAAGTAGTATATATCGTGTTAACATTATTTTATCTTTGTCGCAGATGAAGCCAAAGGCACAGTGAGTGCGACAGTTGAGGATCAACATCTACGGGGAGACAACGGCCTTCTTGTTCCGCAGTAAAACAAAAACTATCTCAGATCAAGTCCCCTCCTCCATTTAAAATCACCTGAGTGCATGTGAAGATTTTGTTGATCAGTGTAAGCGACACGGACCCTCACTGGACAATATCGCTGTCCCTGGTGACGGCACTAAATGTTAATTTAAACAAATGACAGAGATAAACGGAACTCAAATGTGGATTAGAAACTTTTGCAGAGCTTTTTATTCCCCAACACTTTTGAGGACTTTTCATCAGTCTCGTTTATAAATAAAATTCTGCAAACATATTGAGAAGAAACTTTTTTTCTTAATAAAGTTTCGAGAGGGGGAAAAGTTTAATGTATTTGTTTAAACATTTAAGTCTTCAGCAGGTTAACACTTCTTACAATTGTAAAGTTCCTAAACACTTTTACAGGTGAAGATTTGTACTGTATTTGATTGGCGCACTGAAAAACTACATACCTTTCACTAGGTAGGAGACACTATGAAAAAACATCTATAACATAATTTATTTTCTATTTTCTAATGGACAGGACATAAAGCATTTAATGAAATAACTGGTGTTTTTATGCGTATCAGACCACCAGATAGGCTTGGGGTAGTATTTATGTCACTGGAATAGTGCGTACTGGTTATTTTTATAAATCCAGGAAGTGACGTCACCAGCCTTAACTTACATATAGAGACTCAGTTGTTTCCCCTGAAAAGTGTATAACCTGAAATAAGAGTCAAAACGTATCTTTATGGTGCTGAAGGCCTACATTCTCTCAGATCAAGCAGCCACAACTGCCAGCTGCTCCTACACACTTACTGTATATCTGCTTTGGGCATGGACAAGATGTGAATTTTAGGTACTACAAAGCTTGGCTATATGAATATTATGAACAACCACACCCACACGTGATTAGACAGATTTAGTTTAAGAATAGATGTATGAATACAAATGTATGAATTGTGAACCTCTGGGCTGGAAAGAAGAGGAGAACTAAAACTGAATCATGCTTATACCTTGAATGGATGAGAAAAGTGACTTCACAGATTATGGGGCTTTGACACGCACAAACACGTCTTGACTACAAACATTCCTGACACTTTAACTCCAGCAGTCTCAGCATTCTGTTGCATCTTCATCTCTCCTTGTCTGCCCACAATGGCGAAACTGGACTATTTACATTTGGAGCTGGTAAAAGTAGCTACTGCGTAAAATGAACTTGTAAGAATTCATACTTTAGAATTTTTGATAACTCATTACTAGCAGGCAATGATGCACACAATCAATCTCAAGAAAAATTTTAAAAAGTAACCTAGCCAAATTTAAATATAAAAAAATTTGAGCAATACTGGCAATTTAATCAAAACCCATGCTTTCCCTTAAGGACCAGTCAAAAAAACTACATATAAAACACATTTTGAACCTGGCTTGAGACCACGGTGGAGATTCAGTCCACTGACCAACAAACATGTTTCAGTCTTTTTCCTAGTGGGCTTCATTTGGATTGATGGTGGTGGGTTCAGGAGAGCAGCTGGATAACTTCTCTGGCTCTGTGCGCCCTCTGCTGGACATCTGTGTCCTCTGGTGCTTGTCCTGACTCCTCGACCTGCACTAAGGCCTTCTGCACTGTGATGTCTCTGGCTCCTCCACGGAGCCCCTCCAGGTACTGAAGCAGCACGGAGAACTTCTCATCTGGAATCTGAGAGAGAATATTTTATATGATCATGTCGCTTGAATCCAGTCAGCTGCCTATTAGTTTAGATATATATAAATAAATGGAAATAGTAAGTAAATAGTTACTTGTAATAAATATACAGTATATTGTACTTAATATATAATATAAATAATTCTAAAAAGATGGCCTGAGAGCACATCTTTATATGTATGTTGTTCATAAAGACTGATACTATTGACCTCTGTTCTACAAAAGTGTTACCCATGCTGTATTCAAAAACTGCTAATAAAAACAGCAGCCTTAAATTTATAAAATATATTTTATGAATGGAGATTAGAGAGTGGGTGTAACTCAAACAGAAAGACATCGCTCTGGGGTCAACAACTCCCTCACACTGTACTTCAGCTGAGAATCATCATCACCATCACCACACTGGTTTGTTTTACCTGTTGGGAGTCAAACATGTGCTGCAGTAACCATGTCTGCCTGGTCTTCTGGAACTTCCACTCTGCGCGGTTCTCTGCCCAGCTGCAAAGACAAAACCGATGCAAGTTGTAATTACAAGAAAGGTGTTGATTTTTATTTTTTTTTATACCGCAATTTGTTGTCTGTGTTATTATGCTGGATTGCTTTATACTGTTCATTGTATTATGTCCTCCCATATACATTACAAGGGGCAGGACCTTTTCCTTGAAGAGGTACTCCAGAAAAAGTAGAAGAGGCCAAGGTATCCTGAGTTTTAGTCCCTAATATGGGTCATTCTAAATAACACTGGGTCATACAGCACACTTTTCACAATGCAACGTGATAAGATCTTTCATTAGACCCTGCCTGTCTGGTAAACACAAACCTCTTTCAAACTCAATACCCCAAGTTAGCAACACAGGATTTCTCAAGCCAAAATACTCAGGGTTAATTTTCTCAGACTTTAGAAGGATCCTTCAGAGCCACAGGAGATATTATACATTACAACATTTTCACAAGGTTGGGCTCCTTATGACTGGTATGCTAAACTTAATGTGTAAAATCTGACCATACACCACCCCCATCAACAATTACCAAAGAGTTACACCTTTGACACATTCTCAACATAAGTAACCAACATAACCAAAGTAGTATTGTGTTTTGAGGACTCTATTGTTCAGGTGTTTCCGATTACGTCCTTTTTTTACTGTGAAATGTAATTTTTTGGGATGGCCAGTTTGTCTTCTGGATTCATATCATGGCTTAAATACCTGAATACTAAGTTGCTGGTTAAGTGGATAGAGAGAAGGGGTTGTTTTGTACCTGGAGTTTCGTATTAAAGAAGTGATGACATCATCGGCAGGAGGCCAACAAGTCGATTTATCTGTCCTGTACTAAATAAGAGTGGCTCTTACCAGGTGAGGTAATCTAAGGCCTGCTGAGGTGCAATGGGTTCAGATGCTTCAGTTTTCGGTAAGGTCTCTCCCTCAGCTTTAAGCCTCTTCTTCTCTTCCTTTTTTAGGATCTTCTTCATCTTCCTCTCCAGGACTCGCTTCTCTTCGGGACTTAAGTCCTCCTCTCCCTCCAGCTCGTGTGTCCCCTCGGGGCGATGGCGTGGATTGGAAATCTGGAAGTCGCACCAAAGCAAAACAAAGGCTCATGGGAGTTATCTCCATTAACAGGCCTTCCTTTGTAGACCCTTATCAAAACCCATTATCCAACATCCCTAAATAACTCCACATTGATTGAATGGTAAGAAAAAATATAAAGATTATAACAATAACAAAACTGTTTACTTAACAGCCATTTCCTGCCAATTTTCAGTATTTTACAGTTTTCTGGGTCAGTGCAGAGCTTATGCTAGATGCTTAAAATATCTTAAGTTTAATGTAAGATATAAAATAAATATAACATTTTGTTTTGCTACAGACATGTGAAAGCTAAAACACCCTTTTGAGTTTGAATCACTTCCTGTTGTACTTTAGCTCAGAAGAACGTTTCCTGTATCTGCAGCTATGAGGTCAGAATATACTGTGTTGTGAAGTTTACTGTGGTGTGCGACATCCCTTCAGCATTCAAAGCCCTCGCAATTCACATCCACTGCACACGTTTGTACGGTTTAAAAATAACCACCCGTTAAGTCGTTTTTTGCCCAATCATACAGAGGAGCCACAAAAACAAACAGGTGTGTGAGTATACAAAAATGGAATTTCAGTTTCATGACGGAAAAACTGCTGCGAGACAACACTACCACAGACAAAAATTAATATATTCCCTTTGTAACAGGATGAAATTAAGTATCTAGCTCTCCATTTGTTTAAACTTAAGGAATAAATAACCAAATTAAAGCCATTTAGCTTCAGGAGCCAGTAACCACGGCACAACTTAAAGACTGTGTTTAACTCTCAGGGGAAGTTAAACAAGGGACGCAGTATGCTCTGATTTAACAGACCTCAGTCTGCACGATGATGAAGAAGGAGAAGAAAAAAAAGAGGGAGGGGAGGGAAAGATTTTGATCACATGGCCACGAAGTCATTCTGAAAGTATGCTGGCAGGGTATCGCCCATAGAAATATAAAAAGTCCTTTACAGTAAGTGGCCGTGTCCACGCAAAGAGCATCACTTTCAGAGATTTAAGTCAATCACCAGCGTCAGGCTGGTGGATACAAAACAGAAGACGAGCGGGTGACGAAAGCAAACATGGTAAGTGGAAACATGTGTTTTTACTGAGTAGGCAGTTCCTCAAAGGAGAATAGACAAAGACGGGCCAACGAGGACATGTGGTCGTAGAAAAGATTTTAGAAAACAAATATTTTAACTAAATTTATTCAAAATGTTTCCTTTCTAAAATCTAGTCAGCACTTTATATATTTTTAGAGATCTACAATAATGACTTCCAGTTAAGTTAAAATTTTAGCTTAACATTTGAGTTAATTCAGGAAGGAAATGCCCAATATGTTGTAAGAGTATGTTTCTGTGAGAATCCAATTTAACGATTCATAGGCTGAGCAATAGTAAACAGTGTTGAGCTAATACATGAGCTTTTTTTACTCAAACATAGTTTTCCACTTGCTTTTGTGCACTAAAAGGACAGCTGATTTATAGACACCAAGTATATATTACATACAAATACTTGTACCCAAAGCACCTGTACCCCAAAACACCAACTTTGCTTTTTCTATTCTCCCCTGACGGGAGGAAATGCTTGACAAACACTGGCGGCTGATGCTAAAGAGGACAGGATGTCATCAGTGCATGTTTTCTCTTTTCATTTTCAGTCTAATCAAAGCGTGGACATGGTGCCCAACAATTTCACTGTCATGGACAATAACACCTCCACCATCGACACCTCCACTTCAGCAGCCAACCCTCTTACTGACTTAATTGCAGCCAATGACATAACCTCCCGGGCAAACTTTGTCTACAGTTTCTTGGCGGGGCTGGGCTTCATCGCAGGCTGCTTCCTGCTCTACAGCTTCATCCAGACCTACAGAGCCCAGAGACGGCTGGCCTGGCTCGACTGCTTGCTCTGGGGCTTTTGTGGCCTCCAGGTGCTGCTTCTGCTTCTCTCTCTCCACGCTGTGGCATACAGACCAAAATACCTGCATACCACAGGTTTGGGCTGTGCTGCTCTCTCCTTTACCATCAACACAGCCTCTCTGAGTGGCCTGCTGGTCTTAGTGCTCATGGCTTATGTCCTAACCCTGGATCCTCCATCCCACGCCCTGCTGAGGAAGCCGTGGGTCTGTGCAGCTCTGGTGATCCTGACTTCTATCCTGATTTCTCTACTGCTGGCTGGACTTCGTGGACCCAAAGATGGTCTGAATAAAAATGCCACGTGTGTTATGGATCCAATTCGTAATGGTGAGTCGTATGTAGCGGCTAGGTTGTGCCTGGCTTTTTTGATTCCCTACATCCTTCAACTGGGACTTCTAATAGGTGGCTGCGTCCGGCAGTGGAAATCAAAAGGGCGTTTCCTCTCCGGCTCTGAGGAAGGTCCTGTGTTCCTGACCGTCACCGTGGTCATATTTTTCTGCCAACTCTTCTACAGCGTGGCGCTGTTGAGAGGAGCACAACTAGAACAACAAAAGAAGGAGGAACTGAGCCCTCGTGAGAAGGCGTTTCAGAGCGTGGCTGAGTTTGTACTGTTCTCAGGGAGCAGTGTCAGCCTCCTGCTAGTCCTGCTCATGCACAGGCCATGTCGAGAGAGTCTCCACGGAGTGTTTAGGCAGCTGAGGGACACCTGTCGAAGCCCAGGACGCACACAGCCCAACAGAAACATTATCGCTCCCCACATCGAGATCACAGACACCCTGCAGGACATAGAGTCATAGAGGACGACGACTCTTATCTAAAACAGAACTCTCCTGATGCATCAACATAAAGACTTTTGAGATCTGATGTATTGGACATATTCTTAATCTTTCTTTTAAAATGCTTTCAGTGTTTATTTTTCTATTTAACTGTTTTAATGCATGTTTTCTCAAAGTTTGCTAAGCTATTTTTCAAATTTAATTTTTTTGTACATTTGTATTTTACAAAAAATAAATGTTTTACTGCACATCTCCAGAACTGTGCCACATGTACAGTCCTTATAGTCACTGTTGCAATATGTTCATACAGTTGTTAAATCAATGAATAGGACCATTAAAAAAGGACTTGCTGTTGGTAGTATGTGCAATTTTATCTCTCTTTAAACTTCTCTTAGACACACCTCTTTTCTCGGAAAACAGACTGTTTGTATAAACACAATTTGCACAAAAGTCCATTTAGACCAAATGCCTCAAAAACCTCTGTAATTCCCAGAATGCTACATAGAAAAAAACATAAAAGTCTGATTCTAAGTTTAGGCCAACAGTGTCAATATAATTTACTTTATTATTAATTCTAAAGCTGTTAAAAAGAACCAAAAACAAGCCAGACAGGTGATAATGTGAACTGAAGAAATTAATGGGCACCAGTTCTAGGAATAACAGACCTGCATGGATCACATATTGCATCAGTGGCTCAAAACCAGGGACCAGTAAGAAAATTAATAGAGAAGCTGGTTTGCTTAGGCTTTTTCCATCACATTTAATTTTAGACTCGTAGAACCATTGTAGCAACACACATCTTATAGGAAAGTCACAAAATCATTAAAAGGAAAAATGTATACATTATCAATATGGCAAATCACATTCAGTCTCAAACAGGTGCCTGTAAACCAAAACTAAAAACAAAGGGGCTGCTAAATAATATTATAATATTTTGTGTTATAAAGAGCCTGGAAAAAAAAAAGATGAATTGAGACTGTTCCAGTTTGTCCTTCATCTTGTTTTGTGTAAATAAACGGTTAGTCTGTCTTGGCTAAAAGTGCCAGGACTCCCATATTTATATATTTTAACAATCTACAATTATAGTCCTGTTCGCACTTTACTTGACGTAAACATTTATGCAATAAAATAAGTCTATATAAACATACATAGGGGATGTTAATTGTGACTATTTACTGTATTGCCAATAAACTGACGCTGTGATAAAAAAAAAAAGTTTTCATATTTGTCTGGGGAAAAAAAATCCAATTTGTACAAGTGAGTGTGTGCGCACACGCCTGCATTGTGTGTTTGTTGCCGTTTGTGGGTGGCTCCACAACATTTCTCTGGATTTTCTGCGACACCTGCTTACAAAGTCACCACCATCGGCACAGGGAGGATTATAAAGACCGCAATGCAGTGCAAGGAAACTCAGGTAGGTATTTTATATGACACACAAATTATTTATATCAAAGATAACTGACTATTGTTTTATAGTTTTAAATTCTGTTAAATGTACCACTAATTTGACCAACAGCTGTTCTAAAGCAACTATAGCACAACAATGATTTTAAAGAATTGACAGTAGAGAAAAAAAATAGACTACTAGGCTGCCCCATTATTGCAATTTTGTATCAACAGAAGGATGCATTCTCTTTTTATAGCATTCTCTCAATCCTTACTCTGAAATAATTTTTAAAAAAGCAGCCAATCTGACATTTTAACAGCTACAGCAGAGCTAAAAAACATTGATAAACCATGGGGCTTAAAACTGATCTTGTATAATAATCTTGAATAGAAGGGTATATAACATTTTGTAAGAGTGGGTATAAACATATAAACAAGAAATATCCCAATTCCTGAGAAGCTGAAAACAAGCTTGACTATCTGCATTTCTCCTCTCTGTACAGAACAAAGAGTGGACATCACTGTACTGTTCATCCAAGAAGACCCCAGTGCAGAAAGAGGAAACAGGTGACACCATGGTCTCTACTGGGGCTAAACCCTTGGAAAACTAAGCATTATGGCAACATATTGATTAGCTACTGCTAACACCAGATCAACACTAAAGTGTAATATTGGACATGACCATGTACATGGACTACAGAGTCTTTACTGTTCAGATAAATGGCACAAAGGCAGCCGTGTCTGATTTTCTGCAGGCATTTTCAGAGAGTAGTCAGTTTTATTTAATCAGCCTCTTCCTCTCCAGCCTCTACATTATATTCCTGTTCCCTGTTGGATTCATCGGGAACATCCTCATCTTAGTGGTGAACCTGTACCACAGAGGCCACTTGACAGCCCCAGACCTCTACTTTGTGAACCTTGCCGTTGCCGACCTTGCCCTTGTGGCTGACTCTCTGATTGAGGTGTTCAATCTGAAGCCAGGCTACTATGACAAGCCCGGCCTCTGCACCTTCATGAACTTTTTTCAGCAGGTCAACATGTACAGCAGTGTCTTCTTCTTAACCTGGATGAGCTTTGACCGCTTTGTCTCACTGACTGGCTTCATTGGTCACAGCATGCCTCGCGCACGCCTCAGCTGCTTCCTTATCTGGGTGTTTTCGTCGTTGCTCACCGTGCTTCCTTTCGCTATAGCTCAAAGGCAACACGCTGGGGAACTCCACTTCTGCTTCGCAAACGTGACCCAGATTCAGTGGCTGGAGGTGACGCTGGGTTTCTTGCTGCCTTTCTGCATCATGGGTCTCTGCTACTGGAAAATAGCACAGGTGCTGCAGCGGAGCAACAGGGGTCATGATGGCCCACAGCAGAGGCCTCGCAGGCAGAAAGCCCTGCGGATGATCTCAGCCGCTGTGTTAGTCTTCTTTCTTTGCTGGCTCCCAGAGAATGTGTTTATAAGCGTTGACCTTCTAAGAGATGACGCAGAAAGCGGGACACTTTGGCAGGATTACCCCCTGACAGGGCATGCTGTCAGGCTGGCGGCCTTTTCTAACAGCTGCCTGAACCCGCTCATCTACAGCTTCCTTGGGGAGACCTTTCAGAATAAACTGAGGATCATATGGGCCAAGCTCAGGCACAGGTCAGCCACAGGAAAAGTTCTCTCTGTACCAGCGGGAAGCACATGTGGCCATGCAACATGCGACAGACCAAGGCGGTCCACACATTGAAGCTCTAACATCCTTCCAGAAACTGTTCAGAAATAACTGCCAACTGCATACTGTAGGTCACACCAATAATAGATCTTGCCTGTGCCATCAGTGTAAAGACATTAAGGGACAATGAAAACGCAAGGGCTCCAACTGTCGTGGAAATGCTTGTGTTGAATACGTTATTTAATGTTTATGTATATCGTTTATGGGAATTTATTGTGTTTTGACAGAGTTAAATCAATTTAAATTTCAGCTTTTAAGGCATTTCTGATGCCATCTGAATTGAAAGATCAGAACAATGTCTGTCATATAAATAAGTTTAGTAATACAAACTAAACTATAAGAATACAATGTCAACTTTCACTAACTTGGCCTCCAAAAACGAATAACTTTCAGCTGCTATAAATTATGGTTTTCAGCACCTTAAAACACCTTGTTTTACGACTGGGTTATTACCAGCCCAAGTAAAGCGTATTCTGTACTGTACAATCAGCTGTGCTCACCTGAGTACTCATGGAAACAGAAGAAAACAAATGGAAACAGCTAATGCTCTTACCTCACTTTGCTTTGTCTTCTGTGTTTGCTCTGTCATTTGTTTCTTTTTGTTTTTCTTTTTCTGTTTTTTATCATCTGCTGTGATTGTCACGTGAGGAATCTGTACTGGAGCCTCCTGAATTAAACAAACAATCATGATGTTTAGGTTATTCTTTCAGGTTGTGTCATCTAAAACAGGCATATATGTCTATGGGTACAGGTACAAGTCACTCTCGTACTCACCTCTACTCCCATCTTTTTCCTTTTCTTTTTTCTGTTAGTGTCCATCACTTCTTCCTCGCTGACATTTGTACTCAACTTCTTCCTTTTAGGCGGGTTTGTCAAAGATTTGTCTTTGGCCATGGGATAATATACTCCTACAAACAAAAGCATGAGCATACTAAACAATGCGCATACACACGCTGTAGTATTAAATGGGCATATAATAAGTCTAGAGGAGGATTAGGGCTTTTGCTTACTTAATTTGCTGTGATAAACATTTCATGACATTTACAGAAAATTACAAGAACATTTTGACCTCAAGTACAACTGATACTCAACACATGTAAACATTTTTCACAGCCCAAACACGTGTTAAGCTGGTTAATGTGATTTCTACGGCCCCCACATAAACTGACATCACGTCTAAAACGTAGCTAATCATTGACCAAACATGTATCTTATCACATTGTTCTTATATACAAATGTACTTACTTAAACTGCAACAAAGCTTGTATAACTCGAGTAAGCAGAGACCAAAGTTTGTATAGAATGGCAGAGCTAGCGCATGGACCTAAACCGGAAGTGATGACGGATAGATAAAACGTGATTGGACGGATATCTCCCTTTGTTTTGTGATTGGTCAATGGGTGAGACCGCTTCAAAGACCCTCGTAGCAATCACATTTATATGTTTTTAAATATTGAAGAAAAAAATATGATGGTTTCTGAAAGTGAGTGTGGTTTGGAAATATGTCTCAGTAGAAAATAACACCACAGCATTTAAACACATGATTGTTACAGTGTTTAAACATAAAGCAGCTGGTAACACAGACTGATATTAAATTACACCAACTACTAGAGCCTGTGCTTATCAGGCCAAAACATTATATCATCATATCTTTCACCGCAAGATAATGACATTTTTTAAACCAATCACAATTGCCATGGCGGCGACAAGTGCCGCTGTCAAATAGCCTCGGGAAGGAACTTGTTTTGGTGGAACACGTGTACGTTCAAATGTTGTTTTAGTCGTGCGAGATAAAACTCAGATTGGACAGATAGTCTAGCTATCTGAGGAGCAGTTAACCATAGTCCTCATAAATCCACCGGATTTATTTCAACACAAAGAAAGCGGAAGGAAACGGACACCGACAAAAAGACAAGCATTCGGCGGAATTTATATTTAATATATTAAATATTAACAGATCGATATAGACTAATGCCACCATAAAGAAAAAGAAGCTAGTCCTCTGCCTTTTTGTGGAACGGTCGAAATCAGTGTTCAACAACACAACCGGACGAAATTCATGGTTGCACAATGATTACATGACCTGCTAAGGTGTGTTTGATGTGTGTTGAAAACCTTCATTTTATTTCACGTAACGTGGTGGCTTAATATGACCAGTTGTCCGATATGTCTACAACAGCAAGACGAGTTTTCAGCAGTCTGACACGCGTTACTTTCAGGCGAGGGATATTGATTCATAAAGCTAACGTTACACCGACAGTGAGGTGAGTGTACATTTGCTCGCACTTTGACTGTAGTGTGGTTCAATGACTAAGTTTTAAATGTAACGTTACCAACCTATGGATTTTGTAAGGTAATATGACATTTAAGCTAGGTGTCATATACCTACCTAACCCGGTATCTTAACTGATTTGTATGTTAAATACATCTCAAGTCTCCAAAATGCAAATACTGAAGGACAAGTACTACATCACTATAGCACTTCAATAAACATGTAAATGTAGGTTACTTTCCATTCATAACTGACGTATTTGTGCTCTTTGTCAGAAGACCGAACGGTGTGCGGTTCTTAACTCTGAGCTCTCAGAGGTTAGCGGAGTCCAAAGATGGCGATAAAGAGGTCAACGATGAACCCATCAAGTTCTCCACCAGTAAAGCCAGTCACAGAACCTGGAAAGTTAACCGCTCCATGGGGAGCCAGTTTGAGCGGCCCTGGTGGAAGGTCCTTCCAATCAGCCTCATATTCACAAGCTTTCTATTGTGGTGTACATTGAGACGAGAGACGAACATTGATGTACAGCTGGAGAGGGAGCTCTATGAGCAGTTACCAGGCTTGCTTTCAGACGAAGAAAAGGAGCAAGCCCAAAATAAATAAAGTTGAATGTACGATTTGTGTATATATAACGGTGAAAGGTGTCAATTTCTTGCAAATGTTCAGTTGATAGTTTAAAACATGTATTAAAGGGTATACACTCCCAACTGGTCTCTGGGTGTTATTTCTCAGTTCAGTTCTACATTAGCATTCCATATGAGCACCTTAGCAATGGGGATTGGATGCTGCTTGACCTGCTTTAGGCTTTACAGATGATTTTAAACTTAAACATATGATGCTAATCCTATCCAAAGCATCTACTAAAAAAAAAAAAAAAAAAAAAACCAGGCAGAGAATGAGGTAGCGGAAAGTTTATTTACAGCACAACAAGAAATCCTGTGGCATGCACACACACAACAACAAGGTATGGATTCTAGAATAGTATGCAAACCTGAGAAAGGCAGTGGAATATTGTTTTTAGCATTTACAGATGTGAAGCTCTATCCTATAGTGAATATGACAGTTGGAGAAAGTCAAGTGAAAAGAAAGTACAAAAAAGGAAAACAAGCCTGAAACTGCAAGTAAGGTGGTACACATGCTGGTAATAGTTCCAAGACTTACAAAAAAACCCATTCAACCCCCCCACCCCCCACTAAAAAGATAAAATCCAATAATCATTTATGCACGCTCTCCTCTAATTCGCCTGGCCAGTTGAATGTCCTTGGGCATGATGGTAACCCTCTTTGCGTGAATAGCGCACAGGTTGGTGTCCTCAAACAGTCCAACCAAGTAGGCCTCACTGGCTTCCTATACGAGGAGCAGAAAAAGTTATAACATTTAACTAGAAGAATATATGCAAAACAATAACTAGACACGTCAAGAGATTTAGTGCCATCTCACCTGCAGAGCACCAATAGCTGCACTCTGGAAACGCAGATCAGTCTTGAAATCTTGAGCGATTTCCCTTACAAGGCGCTGGAAAGGCAGCTTCCTAATGAGCAGCTCGGTGGACTTCTGGTACCGACGGATCTCACGCAGAGCAACGGTACCAGGCCTACAACAACAAATGAACACAATGAAACACTGTGGGGACCGATACCCACTTAACACTTTTAAATATTGCATTTGTACGCTTATTTGTTGCCTCACATTTACAAATCACAATAGCCTTGCTACACCACCAATAACAAACCTGAGCACAGCATGTATACCTGTATCTATGGGGCTTCTTCACTCCGCCTGTGGATGGCGCGCTTTTCCTCGCAGCTTTGGTGGCCAACTGCTTCCTAGGAGCCTTTCCTCCGGTGGATTTACGAGCTGTCTGCTTGGTACGAGCCATACTTCACCTGCAGGTCTGGAAACATAATGAGGCCAACAACGAATTACATTTCATTACGTAATATTACTGTTCTTAATACACTAATTTTAACTGGACCAATTACTACCCTAGTGAAGACATTTTACTGTAGCATCATCACAATTGGCACTTTGTTATAACTAACACTCATAAAACCAACCATCTGATATATTTTTCAGCAACAACGATAACGTTACTAGAAATTGTGTTAGCGGCAACTCAGTTTGTCAAGGAACGTTTCTTTAACGCTACGTGCAGACATGGTATAACCTCGGTCGATACGCCGATGGTTTTATTTATACAAAACAAGCCCATTGCCAGCCGCGCCACCATTAAGCTGCCGGATACACACACGTTTCTTTGCTCTCGATAGCGAGCACTTTTAAACCTAGCACCGACCGATGCAAAATGGCGCCAGCTAGCTACCACTTAGCTAGGCTTTAACACCGTCAATAAGACACGGAAGTCATCTAAGGCCATTTGATATGACCGTTCAAGTGAAATTAACCTCAAATGTAAGTAAGTTTGACTGTAATAACGTGTTTATTTGAAGTGTCAAGTTTGTATCTCAAATGTAGCTAGCAGTTAGCCGACTGACTATGGCGCGCGCGGTTTTGTTTTCAAGTGACTTACAAAGTCCAACGTTATATTACCGTTTCTAACGAAATTAGACTGCACTATATAGTTAATAACGTTCGCTATCAACACCAAATGTAGAAACATGCAATTCTATTAATTAACGCTCACACTTTACCTTTCTGTGTTTTCTTTCCGGGAAAGTAGCGTATCCTCGCTATGCGTCGGTTGACTATATTGACTGTGGGGGTGTTCATGCAGGAGGTGGCATTTATAGTCTGAGAGGAGCACTGCTTGAAGTCCCGCCCCTGAACCAACAGGACTGGACCACAGTCAAATGCCTGAGTGGAGGAAATAAGGAGGCTCACTACCTCTGCATTTAAAGTAGAATGAAACAAGAAGTGCCTTATTATTTTAAACGGAGGTGTCGACATGGTTTGCATTTATTCATGAACCCAAAACTTACTCCGCAATTGGTTCTACGGCCTTAGGATTTATCAAAGCAATTACAGTGCTCACCGAGCTCAAATCTCCTTATTTTTTTGAATGGCACGAACGGGAAACAATGCTGTCTTGTTAAACAACAGAAATGCTAGTTATGTGTAGAAATCCCTAGTTCAGCTTCAATAGGCTAATGAATTCGGAAAAGCGTGGTCACTGTCAGGCAATGATGGAAAAGGCATAAATCCTATCCAAGATTAATACAGGGCATATTCGGGATGCAGTTTTATTTGTACCAGTCTAGTACAAGCCAGCTGTTCTGTCCATATTTGGCTATAATCTGAAGAGAATAACAAAACGCCTCAAAAAATGAGAAGACAAACTCACCATAGACTTGTTTTAAGGAAATATTATTCTATTTTGGAAACCAAGTATTGTACATCGATAGCATGAGCAGCATGAACAAATCTCTGTATAACCATTAATGGTTGAGAAAAAACACAAGTTGTGAAGTTACAGTACAGAGCACCACAGACAAATTCAGCATCATGCTTCTGCTGACCTGGATGGATCATTCTGTTTCATTCATGTCTGGAGTCCGCACTGCTTTCTGAGCTCAACATCTGTTTAGGCAACACCCCGGACTGTTCATTTACATTTACATTTATTTAGGACAACACCCGTGCTTGTGATTAAAGAGGAGAGTTCAGCTGGAGCGGATCCAAATATATACATACTTTTCACTTATTGCCTTTTTACATTAGTTGTATATATTTTCAATACTGTCTACACAAATTCTATCATATATTTATATTACCTACATTATATTTTATTTGCTTATATGTTTATCTGGTTTACTGTTGTTGCTAACATCTTTATATTGCTTACACCTGTTTTTGATTTTGTATTTTCATATTGTCATATATTTTCTCGCACTCCCCTTGTGTTTTTTGATTTGTTTTTTACTCAGACTCTTAACATTAAGAAATTAATTCTAAATTTTCAAAATATTTGCAATCATTTCCTTTATCCTATTTACCATTTTTCAATGTCTTTGTTTATATTTCATGTATGAAAAAAACATCAAATCAGTCTAAAAGGTCTGCGTACGAATCTTTTTTGTTTGCAGTGATTAAAAACGTTGTTTTGTCAAATGAATCCACTCAGTAAACTAGCCTATGGTCATGATGCGAACGCCACCAAGCGGAACGAGAGGCGTTGGGGAAATATTACCAGACGGGCCTATTCTCAGGTAACACCGGTGGTAAGTATGAACACAACATGATTTCACGGAAACTAAGCAAATAGAAGTATTTTACAAATATTGGCTAAAAACTTGAGCATGTTCCGCTGAGCGTGTCTGTTTCCTGAAGCGTCGAGTAAAATAGTTCCGTCTAACAAGCGCCTTTCAGCTGAAAACCTGCAACACTGGAAGAATCAGCATGAGCGAGCAAAGGCTGCTGTTAATAGGTAGGCTACATTATAACTGGACGTACACAGCACGAGCTAAACGCATTTTCTATGAGCCTTGCTGTATGCACTTGTGTGGTCTATTATAGGCCGTATTTGAGGAACAAAATGTGGATTTAAATCGTTTGACTCAGTTTGTCTGCAAAATTCCGTTAGTTAAATAATGTAACTAAAATTAATTTATTGTAAATGGGCTGTTTTTATATAGCGCTGTTCTAGTTTTAACGACTACTCAAAGTGCTTTTACATAGTACAGGAACCATTCACACACATTTACAAACTGTGGCTGCCACCAAGCACCGGGCTTAAAAGGTTTTCACTGATGTTTGATTGTTTTATACATTTGCATGTATCTGTTTCAGTTAAAGTTAGAATACGTTTGGAGGTAATTAATGCAATTCTAAGTCAATGCAATGCCCCCAAAGGACAGTTATTCTAATGTGTGTGTGTGTGTGTGTGTGTGTGTGTGTGTGGGCGCATGTGTGTGCAGATATTGAACCAAAGTCAAACAGCTCTGTTCCTGTCAACGACAGACCTGAGAATCCCCTCTGGCATCGCAGTGACAACACCTTTAGATTCAACTTCGTCCCTGACAACTCTCCAGCACTTCCGGAGACGACATCTCCATCATACGTGACCCAACCAACCGCAAGCCGGATATCCTTTACGAGACAGGACCCTGCATTTGCCTTCAACTTTCAAATTCCTCCTGTTCCACCTGTGGAAAACATGGAGACGACAGAGACCCCAGACACTTCCTCTCCAGGCAGCCAACAATGTGTCCATGAGGAAATGCCTTCCCCGCTGCAGGAGGTTAACTCTCCTCCTGAGCCGTCCATGCAATCAAAAAGAAGAAGAAGAAATCTGGAAAGAAAAAACACTCAGATAGCACCGAATCACAGCAGACACCTTGTTCAGCTGAGGGGTGTCAAGGAGGCCAAGACACAGAGCTGGTCAGTACGCAATAATTTCCTTTAAAGTAATCATGGTGGGTTCTAGTTGATTTTATGTCAGAATGTGACTGTTTTGCAGAGTGCAGAGGAGCAGCTGAACAGGCAGCTGGACTGGTGCATCGAGCAGCTGGAATTGGGAATTAAGTCCCAGAAGAGTACACCAAAACAGAGTATAACATTTAATTTCTACTTCATCTGACCTGTTCATACAAAATATATGTTTGGGATATGATTACTCGGACCATGCAAAGCCTAGTGTGACCTAAAATATAGTGTAGGCTACTTTATCGTATGTAGTATTACAAATGCATATGTGTAGCGTATACAGTACACCTGTTAATAGCATTCTCCACGCAGACGAGGAAGCCTCTCGTGCCCTGAAGACTCTACGAAGCTCCAAAGCTCCACTGGCCAAGAAGAGGCAGGTGATGAGGGCCATGACGGGAGATTACAGGCAGAAAATGGAAGAGGAAAAGCGCAAGCAGTACAAACTCATTCAGAGTGGTGAGTGGGTTGTATCATTCAAGTGATTTGAACATTAAAAATGACTCATGAATTGTAAAAGAACTTATAGGTTTGGGCAAAGTTTGGTTAATTGACAGATTTCTCCAATTCCAACAGAAATTGCATCAGGTCAGGTCAAATTAGTGTCGGATTCTCCAAAGAAGTCTGTTTTCCACCGGAGAGCTGACGTCAAAAGCCAGACACCAACCACAGAGGAGCACCTGCAACAAACTGGAGCCCAGCATACACACCTGACAACACAGACGCAGGGGGACTCTCCAGCTTTTGTCTTTACTCCCTCAAAGGAGGAGTTTCGCTTCAATTTTCTCTGATTTACCCTGAAGATACATTTCACCAAACATAACATTGGTACTGTGCCTGTGGTTTGTGATCTGCGAGAAAAACAATCCCAACACTTAAAATAACATATTCAAAATGTTGAATTGCTGACTGCTTGTGCCATACAGTATATCTAAATAAAAGATTTTTTTTTTTTTTTTTTTTTTTTTTTTGTGTAAAATTATAACGTTTTCCTCATCAGCAGTTACTACGTTTAGGTCAGGTCGATGGAGTTTTTTTGGGGTGATGGTCAAGGGTATTGGACTGGGGGGGGGAATGAGGACTGAGTACCCATGGCCCTCATGTGAGGAGGGCCCAAAAATATGCTAGAATGGATAGCTGTGGATGTGGGGAGGAGCCCATAGAAAATGCCCTTCTACAGAGCCCAGAATTTTGTGCTACGCCCCTGGTGGTGGTCAAAGTGGTTATAAAGGTTGCTTGGTAATTATTTCTGTTAATTATGACCTGATTTATTTGCTACTTTTTAAATACATCTGCTGATTTTGGCAAAAACACAAAGTAAACAGTGGCACTAAGCCATAATCATCAAAATTATAACAAATAAAGGCTTGAAATATCTAGCTTCACATGTAATGAGTCCATATATTAGTTTTACCTTTTAAGTTGAATTACTGAACTAAATTAACTTTTGCACGATATTTTAATTATCTGAGATTCGCCTGTATGTGCTCTTGAAAAAGTTTAGCCGGACCTCTCAAACAGGAAAGGGCGGGGCATGGTTCAACACGAGCACAATTTAGCGTGACACAAAACCAAAAAGTTTCAGCCGCTTCAACAAACTAATATTACCTGTAAGTTTTTAATCTTTGACATTCAGCTTGTGAAATAATATTTAGTTGAGTTTGTCGTTTGGTAAATTAGCTTTATTCACAGTGTATTAGGTTGGTGTAGGGAGACGTTCACACCGGGCTAACGTTATCTAACGAAGCTAACACTGAGCTAGCTAAAGAGTAATGTTGAAAGCTGGAGCTTGTAAAGGCGCAGAGGAATAGCATTGATTGAACAAAACGTCCTGTTAGAATGTTTAGAAGATTGCACCAAGGAAAGATGAAATACCGTAAATGCGTCATACAAGTATGTAAGGATTGAAGAAGTTGTTGCTATCATGTGTTAACGATAGAGTGACATTTTCTGTTTATTTTTTGGGGCTTTTCCGCCTTTAATCGATACGGTGTCGAGGCGTAAGCCTCGAAATATATGTGCGCCTGCTCTACCCACTGACCCACAAGAGTGGACATTTTCAATTGGGACATGGGAAGATCACTGTTTGCATTTGACAGGGCTTTGCGGAAAAGAGGAAGACATGTAGAACATATGGTTAAGAAAAAACAAGATGGGATTAATCAATTTAAAATTGGAATTTCAATTTTCAGAGGAAAAAACAAGTTATGTTCTTTAACAAGAGAGAAACTCAGGGAATGCAATAATCTGGAATGATATGGGTTATTTGTATATTTATCTCAAACTAAACCTTTTATCTTTTTGTGCTCAGTATCAGGAACACCTCTGTTTTCAGGTGTGTGGAGGGAGAGTGAAGACGTGCAAAATGTCTGAGCTAAGTGATGAAGCCAGTGAATCAGAGCAGCTGGGTGCCAGCCTCTCCCTGTGGCTGGGGGACTCCCTGGTGCGGCCTGAGGAGCTGGACGTCCCTCTGGACCTCCACACCGCCTGCTCCATCGGCCAGTATGATGTGGTGGCAGAGTGCATCCAAAAGTGGGTGCTTAAATTTTTTTTTAATAATAATAGTAACAGTGTTACCAGATGTGTTTGTATTATCCACAGCCTTTGGATCTTTTTTTTTTTTTTTTTTTTTCCAGAGGTGTGGTGGACCTGAATGGCAAGAACATTGGAGGGTGGACCCCACTGATGTATGCATCTTACATTGGCCATGACAACATTGCCAATCTCTTACTGGAGGCAGGAGTGAATGTAAATGCTACCACTTCCAAAGGATTAACGCCATTGATGCTGGCAGCAAGCTGTGGGAATGAAAGTATTGCATACTTTCTGCTTCAGGTACAAAATGCCTCAGTCAGAGAGTAAAATGTACATGCTATGTTGGTGTGTTTAGAAATCAAAGCACAACATGTGTTCAGAAAAGTTTTATTTATGAATGCAAAATCACCATGCAACATGGTCACACTTCAGTGATAAACACCATGCCGAGTGATTGGATTGTCTGTTGCTGAAAAGCATTGCATTTATAAAAAGGGTCATTAGAAAATCAAACCCAAAAGGCAAACACTGATGTGATAAATGCCTTTTCAATGCAAAAGGTTGCTGTTTAGCAGGTTATTCCAGATGTTGGCTTTAAAATTACCAACAAGGATGGTTTAGTTGCCTTACGTCTAAACCGTTTTATCATTGTAAAAAAACATTTGACAAACCATACCCCCAGTTTTTATTTTCTTGATAAGGTGTTAGATTAATGTTCTATGTAACACTTCGTTATTCAGCGTATGAAAGGCATTTTGTTTTTCTTACCTTAAAAGCAAGGTGCTGAGTTGGAGCTAAAGGACTCTCGAGGCTGGACTGCTCTGTTCCACTGCACAAGCACAGGCCACCAGCAGATGGTCAGGTTCCTGCTGGATAACAATGCTGATGCCAATGTCAAGTAAGTGTCTTCATTCATCCCAAAACCACTGCAACACTTCATTCAGATTTTTTCATTCCCCCCCTCTTTTATCCACAGAGAGCCAGGGTCTGGTTTCACTCTCCTGATGGAGGCTGCTGCTTCTGGACATGAAATCATTGTACAGTACCTGCTTGATCATGTGAGTAGGTTACATTTGCATGCCACGGAGGACAAGTGATGATGTGACACGAAGAAGGGGCTTGTTGTCCTGCTCACAGAGATAATTCATTATCATCCCGACTCTGAATAATTTACAGAAAGTTAAAGTAGACGACCGCAACACCAAAGGAGAGACTGCCCGTGCCCTAGCCATGATGTACAGCTACACCAAGATTGTCAGTCTCATTGATTCACGTTCTCCAAGGACCAAACTAGGTACTTGTTGATGCGGCTCAACTTCTGTTATATATATTTTTTTACAAAATGTTTATTTATTTTTTGTATGCATTTTATTTTGGGAATTTCTGTTGTATCTCATCAGGACATTTTGAAGACCTGAGCTCCTCTGAGGACTCTGACAGTGCGCCCCCACGGATAAGGCCAAGCCGAAACCGAACTAAAGGCGTTAGCATCCATGATGGGCCCCAGGCCATTGCCAAGTTTGGAGTAGGAGGCACCAGCAAGCTGTGTGGTAGTGTTGCATAAGATATATAGTCTGCCAACCTGTATTCATAGCAGTCACTTGTTCAGAGTAGTGGCTCCAGTTGTTAGTCAAATTACACAAAAGTTCTTTAAAAAGGAAATACAGTCATTAAGTCACATGCATTAAGGAGGTTGATTAACACTTACACTACTTTATGTACAGCAGATAGTTTTTTGTTGAGTGCGGAAAAACAGTTGAGATTTCATCACAGGAATTACAAAATGTCGGCTTTAATCTGTAAAAGAAAAAAATCAATCACTCTCAGCATGCTGCCATTCATAACTATTGTTGTGACTCATGAGTAGGCATAGGCCTGTGTCAGATTCTGACAGTATAACCTTCAGCAAACATTTCACGGTATTGCAAATACAGCTATAAATGTATTTTTTCAATGTCTGGGTATTGAACGCAATAAATTTAAATTTTAACACTTCACACTGGCAGGGAGAGGGACTTCTAAACTGTACATTCTGTCCTTGTAGACTCATAAAAAACAGCTCATACCTTAGGAACGGTATGACAGAAAATGTTAGTGGTTTTGAAACTGACTTTTTCAAACCATGGTGTACCTTGAAACCAGTAACTGCCACATGCCTACTCGTGAGTAGGGAAAAAGTTTATTCCTGCTTTACTCTTCATAGAGCCTCCTGCAGCAGCGCCAGGCTACATGACGAGTGAGGGCATCTGCTACCGTGACGTGACCTCACCAATCAACGAGCTGGATGGCCAGAGCAATAGCAGCAGAGGTGAGGGGCACACTAATACTAGCGTTTTGTGACATCTAAAATACTTAATGAAAATAGTGACATCTTTGGAAGAATGCGACCACAAAAAATACTGCAATGTAAGATAAGTAATGTCCTCACTTACACTGGGTGCCTGCCAAAGCAATTCCGTATTTTATAATACCGCCACAGATGACAGTCCATTCTTTGACAATGACATGCCCACCATGAGGAGCAGCAGCAGCAGTAGCGAAAGCCTGCCTCATGTGATTGGCCTCAACTGGGAAGGCTCAGTGGAGAGTAACGAGGTGAAAACAAGAGCACAGCAAATCCACGGATTTAGGGTCAAACACTAGATGTTATTTAGATATCTCTGTGACAGGTGTCCCTTTCACCACCAGGACTCTGACCAGTGCAAAAAGAGCAGCTCTCGCAGAGTAAATAAGGGCCATCAATCAAAAGGCAAGAGTCGCCGTGGAAGCAACGATGCAGCTCACTCCAGCAGTACAGGGATGCTCACACATGCTGGTCTTCCACCTGCCTACACTGGTCCAAAGGCATGTCTGTCTGTCTGTCTGTCTGTCTGTGTTCATTGTGGACCGCCTTGGGTCTAAAATCTTCCATTCCTGTAGGATCTGGCAGAGTTCTTGGAACAAATTGGCTTCTCTAAGTATCTTCCCGTACTCGAGGAGCAAGACATTGACCTGCGGATATTTCTCACCCTGACTGAGAATGATCTTAAAGAAATAGGGATCACGTAAGAGACTTTCATCTACTCCATCACCAGACTGAGCTCATGAAACGGCGTATGTATGACACGCCAATTCGTATGGCTTTATTGGCGTGTTATCAAGACGCATTCTTGCTTTTTAGCATATTTATCAACGCCTTTTGACCTCCATTGACTCACATTACCTTACGATTGCGTGTCAATTGACGCGCAGGGACGGTGGATGGGTAAACGCAGGACTTTAACCCAGGAGAATGGGGTTTGTATCCCACATGTGGCGTTTCCTAAAGCCAACCTCATTGCTCTTTTACTAAACTCAACTGTTGCTTTCTACTAAAGCCAACCCTGTTCTTTTCCTAAACCCAACCGTTGCTCCATTTGTTTTCCTAAAACCTGTGGGTGACGTAGTTTCGCGATAACACGCCCCCGTGGCTTTAGCATGGCGTGTATGTTTATGCTGTGACGTTGCAGACTGCCGTCCCCTGTATACAGCGTAGAAATACACGCAGATAGCTCATAATGCGTACAGATAACACGCCACTTGGCTGAAGAAAGTTGGTGTGTATGTTTGTCATGATGCCCTGTTGCCAGCACATACAATGTTTCTTTTCTCAGAGTATGACATGCTGAAATAATTTGCTCCCCAGATTGTTTGGACCCAAGCGAATGATGACCTTGGCTATTGCAAGGTGGCACAGCAGTGCTCGACCACCCAGCGACGCTCTGGAACAGGCTTATGCTGACCAGCTTGAAGCTGAGATGCAGGAGATGGCCATTCAGCTACACAAAGTAACTACAGACTCTTACTGTAACTGCCATACACATATTTCACATTTCTTCTCATATGCTTTTTCCCTTTCCTTTTATTGTGTTGTATATCTTTTTATGCACGTTATAGGTTTACAAAGTGAAACACCCCAAAGATACTTACCATCTCCAACAGAAAACACTGTTCACAAACTGCTCCCAAGCAGCTCTATTGTAGTCCAACTCTGCTTCTGACTGGCTAGCAGTCCTAACCTAGGTACTGAGCATGCGCGACTTCCAATAAAGATGGAATTGAAGTGTGATGCCTCACTCGGTAGCTAAAACAGAGAGCTCAACACACAGGGTGAAAAGAGGAGCTGCAGTAATGTGCAGTACAACAAAATATGGTGTTTTTTTGAAAATTAAACCACAAACCTATTCTGGTACAACCTCTAAATACAATTATTAACCTGGAAATGAGCATAATATGATCACTTAACTGAAAACCTTTTACCCACATTTAACTAACTGTCCATATGTAGCACGTTGAGGAGGCGGAGAGCCTGAAGAGCCAGGTATCTCAGGAAAAGGAGCTGCGTAACGTGATGGAGGGATGTCTGATGGAAGACAAGATGGCATGGAGGAGGGTCCATGCTGAGCTGGTGGAGAACCACCGGCTGACTCAGGAAATGAGCGCCACACTGGCAAAGTGCAGGGCCTGCAGTACTGAACTGCTCTCCTGTTTCACTACTGATGGGAATAGCAAATCTTATACTGGCATGGAAGATAAAACAAAAGTTCACAATGGTAATAAAGGTGGGTTGAGATGTACGGTGCTGTACTGTATATTTTGTGATTTTAGTAAGAAGTAAGATTTTACTTCTCGTTGCAGCCGGGGAGGGCATGACTCGCTCCAGTGTTGCAGAGCTACTAAAGAAGCTCAACTCCTATGAAGAAGAACTGGGTAAGATGGTGTAATGCTCAGTGATTGTGTGGTTGTGTGTTGTCAGTGAAGTCTAATGCTGGTGTCTGCTTCTTTCATCGTTATAGCTGGGACCCTTCAAACTGTGCTTCACAGTCTGAGGCGACTGAGTGCCCCTGAAAAAGTCTCCGATAGCTGGGAACGGCCTTAACCTTTACAGGTTAGTACTTGGTTGGATGAACACGTGTGAACACAAGTGTTCTACAGCCGGTAAAACTAGAGAAAATAACTTTCATTTCTTGTATTTTAAGAGGCGGTTTATCAATATTTGACGGAGGGTGATCTAACCACCCTGAACAATCTCATTGAAATGAGAAGGACAATGCCAGCCCTGACCAGAGCGGCTCGACGAGTGAATCAGTGGACCTGCTGTTTCTCCGGGATTGGCCGATGGACCAGAGCTCGCCAGATGCGGACAAGGCCAATGGTGACGGCAGCTACTGCAGGGAAACGACAAACAAGCAGGAAGGGTACCTGACCCTCACGCTTGTGCTGGTGTGTACTAGACTGCAGTAGTTGCAATGAGGGGGGACTGATCACAGATCAGAGGCTGTAATACTGTGAAATGTTTCAAAAAACAGGTATGCTCTTCCTGTATGAAATGTGGTTTAAATGATGTTCATGCCACGAGCCGAAGAGGTACATTTTTCAAAATGAGTCTGGTAGTCAATAAGTAGCTGAAAGTTGTTATTCCTGTTATTTTTATGACGTTGAGTGTTATAAATGTCCTGCTGAATGAATTTTAAAGAGAAATTAGTGAAAGTCATAATGTATTGTTAATGATTACATTAACAATGCATTATGTTTAGGGCTGTACCAAATAGTTCAAAGCTTCATTTGGAACGTAGCCATTCCAATTCTAAATCAACATTTCTAATGCTGTGCAATTTTTTTCTTGTTTTTGCATGTTTATTCTGTTTTGGTATTTCAGCACAGTTTCAGACAAATATTAGGCTGCACTAATATTAGGGTTATAGTATTTGTAGAATTAGATTCCAGTGGTGGCTGCATAGGATTGTTTCAGACTCCTGTGATCCAAACAGTCCCATTAACTCCAGAGCACTGTTCAAAACTCAAAAGTTAACATTTATTGAAAAAGGGATGTAATTTCCAAATTTCACAATGTTTTTACTCAAATTAAATATTCTGCTTCAATCCATGTGTGTTGGCGTTTAACCTTTTTAAATAAAAAAAATTCACTGGTTAATGTTGCTTTCCCACTTGCTGCACACAAAGGGAGGAACGCACCTGTATTAACGGTCTAGCGCCATAAACTACATACATATAACCAAATTGAAGATTTTATTTTAAGGGTGATGTCAGACATTTGAAGTTTAATTCAAAAACCTCAAAAGAAGCTTTGGCTAAATCATTCATTGGCTTCACTGTGTAGCTTCTTAAATGAATTCTTAACCTGAAATTATCCCAAATTTTCAAAATGTCTGATACTGTAAATCTTGGTTGTATTTGGACCTGAATTAAAACCTTGTTTCCTGAAAGTTCAGGGTGGATGCTTCAATTATGTCATTTTTCTATTTGTTTTAAATTGACATATGCAACAGACAATTATTTAAAAGCTTTTTTTGAGGATGTAATCAGATGTTGACGCTTAAATTTGGAATTTTGTTACATTTTCTCATCTTTTAAAAAAAAAAAAAAAAAAAAAAACTGATTTGTGACTTAATGCCGATTTGTGGTGCCGAGATGAATTCACAATGCATAAAGTTTGTGCTCAGGTTTCTATTTTGAGGGCTTAAAGTATTCCGGCACCGTGCCGGATCTCCGGCATGCGACCATGAGGAAAACAAATTTAAAAAAAAGTATTTGTGAACTTGCATGCTGTTTAATATTTTTTTATGCGCTGGGTTTAACCAATCATCGAACTTACACCTGCCAATAAACAAGTTCTAGCCAA
This sequence comes from Etheostoma perlongum, assembly GCA_026937815.1. Taxonomy (NCBI): domain Eukaryota; kingdom Metazoa; phylum Chordata; class Actinopteri; order Perciformes; family Percidae; genus Etheostoma; species Etheostoma perlongum. The sequence goes on along the minus strand of CM049391.1, from coordinate 14,482,439 downwards.
TCAGACGCAAAGTAGGGCGGGTCTTTGCCGAACGTGCGGTGTTGTCTCACGGAGACTGTCTCCGAGGAAATGTTTATCAAACTTGGAGCATATAGGTACAGCTTTAGTTGAGAAAGGAGTTAAAACCAGATGCCGCGTGGCATTAGAGATGATTCACAACACTTTGGATGACAACAGGCATGGACCCATCACTGAATAGACTTACTTACGTAAGAATATTCTCTGATAAATTCACATTGAATGGTGAAATTCCTAAGAGGAGTTTACATTCAACACACAAAGGATTCTCAAGAGAATACACTGACATACAGATTAGAAATGAAAGAAACATTGTCTTAATTAAACATTTTAAACCGGTGTGCTGTTAAATGACCTGCCTATATACTATAGCCTAGATTTGTTTGATTAACTGCTCATTGTCAAAGATTTCAAAAGCATTCTTCCTCTCCTGAAAGATTTGCGCACGTCTCTGTCTCCTCAGTGCCTTCACAAGCACCTACTGGCAACCACTAACCACTTGAGAGACCTCCTGAGCTATCTTAAATTAACTGGCAGAGTAAGAGTGATTCTTGGCTTTAAGAAATTTGATAACTTGCTTGTTTGAAAGTAGGTGTAAATGTCATGAATTCCCAGCACGTAAGACTAAAATGGCACTTTTGAGAAGCTTGATAAATATGGGTCCCATATTATGAAAAAAAATCACAATTGGGGTGTTATTTTGTGTCTCTGATGCTTCCATATGCATACAAACTTGGGAAAAAAAAAACCTTCCACGCTGTTTTGAGTGAGATACCGGTTTTTGAACGTGTCCTGCCTTCAGTCTCCGGGTGAGCTGTTCAAAACCTCCACGGATTTCTACGTCACTAGCCGAGATGCAGTGGCTAACCGTAACATGCTAACGCTGCTACAACACACACTAGTTCCCCATAATCTACAAAAGAACTACTTCCATGTCCCTGTTCTGCAGGTATTCCACAAGTGCGCCCTCATTTAGATGAAGTCTCCCAGCTAATCCTGCCATGAACTGACCAAAGTTGGATAAACAATAGCTATCTGATGTGATCTTACCTTGCTACTGGACGTATGACTCCCAACAAAGATAGTATATGTGTGAGATTTCTCACTCTGTAGCTAAAACAGAGTCCTAAACACACAGGGTGAAAAGCGGATCTGCAGCAATGTGCGGTACAACAAAAATATGTTTTTTGAAAATTAAACCATGTAAATCTATTCTGGTACAACCTCAAAAATACATTTATGAACCTGAAAATGAACATAATATGGGTGCTTTAATGTACAGATTTCTGTTGGTCCCCAGCATGTCTAGCCTGACTCGAATGACATATTTCATTTGCTAAATACTTGCTACGTGGCAGTCCTGTGCAGATTGAGCCTCATGAGTGAGGGATTTCACTCTTGATTGTTGGGATGCTCTCATAAGGAATACATCGGAAAAAACCTATTGTGCCTGGGAACTTGGCAATAAATCGATGTGTGACAGTTGCTGCTCAGTTAATAACCATGGCACTTTGTGGATGTTGGCTGAGTTTTGCTTGAAAAGCTGATCCAAAAACGCACCAGCCTCCAGCCTCCAGCCTGAAGGTTTTTAAATTAGCACAGACCCCGCCCACCTCATACATCACTGCTTTGGCCTTCATGATTGACAGGACAACTGTAGAGTTGTTAATGGGAACAATAGGGCTCTATTAAAAGGTGATGATTACTGTACCAGTGATATGTTAAGCTGTCATAAAAAAGGGTGACAGACAGGAGAGGATCACAAACACTTATGATGCTGAACAGCGTACAGAATGTAAATGTGGGCAAATAAACAGTGTTGAGAGTTGAGACTAGACTGATAAAATATTCTTCATCTCTCAGTGATAATTTACTCGTGTCATGAGGGTCTGCCATTAAAACTGACAACTATGATGTCAAATCTTCCAACCAGTTGTAATCAGGCTACACAGTAGTGGGATGGAACAGGGAAACAGTCTAATTCCACTCAAGACAAAGCTGTTCTGTTGAGCTTTATCTAGACAGAAGTCGTCTCTGTCGGCTTCCACACTTATCGGTTGTGTATCTCACCCATAGCAAGCTATATAAACTATGACTATATTGCTATGACAAGCCACACACTGAGTAGTACACTTTGTGTCTAGCTGGTAGACTTGAGGCTAGAGACATTTGGCAGGTTGCCAGTTGGGATTTCTAGGCCCAAGAGAGTAAAGCGTAGCTGGGAAAAATGAATATGTAGTTGTTCTTTCCTCTCACTAAGGTGCCCTTGAGCAAGACTTTGTATCTTGACTGCTCCACTACAACTGCTCAGCACATAAGGGTAGCCGACTAGATGTAACTGGGCAGCTGCCAGGTGTGAAAGTGTGCATCCGACGGAATATTAAGCTAAGTGGAAGTTCAAATGACCTGGATTCAGTCTACATTCACTGTGATTCATCAGAAAGGGTATGAGGAAACTGAAGCTATTATCTATTAAATGTAGTAGACAAAACAGACTTTACTGGTCCAGAACAACTTCAAGTGTATTGCTTTAATATATTGTTGGAATAGAGAGCCATTTCTTATATAAATTAATTCAACATTATCTACAGTCTTTCAAAATAAGATGTAGCATTATGTACAAACATTAACAATCTACCTCACATGAACAGAATTCTTCCTGTACAGCCTTTTGGATTTTATGAGGGGTTTAAAAACAATGTAAAATGCACCAAGTGTGAATCAACAAAAAAAAATATTGTTATATTTATCGTAACATATGCTTATATACAATTTCACTAATTCAAATATGAATGTCTTTGCTCTTAAATGTCTGTCCAGGAGAGCACATATAGAACTCTTCCTCCAACAGATGTAAATAGACCTTCAAACACACACACACACAGAGCTATCCTTCTTTCCACAGTGATTAAAGGATCCAGGCCCATGTGAAGGCATTTCATTTGTCTGTGGTGTGTATGTAGGATCTATGACGGTGTGAGGTTTGATTCCCTCAGAGCAGCAGCTGTGTGAACAGTGGTTGTGATGGGCTCAGGTGTACTCACACAGGTGGCCGCAGCCAGCAGGGCAATGGGTGCTGCTCTTGATCCAGTTCATTATGTGCTCCAGATGTCCACCATGACTGCAGCCTTGACACCACACAAACAGTCCCTTTACCACATGGTGGCACACTGCACACACACTGGCACACTGGCGGCACCTAAAGGAGTAGCGCAGGGCATTTGTCAGAGCTCGGTTTGTGTCAGAATTAAATAAATACCAAGTGTACTGTACAGAAATTGCATATAAGATAACAGAAGAAGCAGTAAACATTTGCTGTCAGTGTAATTCCTGTGGAGACTCCAGGAAGTTACTGGTCCCAACAAAGGAATGGCCCAGTAACCAACCCCCCAATAAAACGGTCCATACCTGTCACAAATCCAGCCCTTGTTGCTCATTGGCCGCTTGCAGTTGCTGCAGTTGATATGAAGTGTTGTAGATGCCTGGTTCAGGCAGGTTATGGCACTGCACGTACTCAACTTGATGACCTCATTGGATACGTTCCACAACTCAAATCGTTGCAGCAGGTCTATGTAGGACATGTACCAGTGCTCCTGAAATAGAAATAACTGGTTCAGGGTTTAGGTTTTCTTAACTGCCACGTCGTAATTGAATTTTAAGACTTGGGTGTTTTAGTAGTTATCACCTAAGCCATTTACAACTTACAGTCATACATAAGGCATAAAGAATCCCTAAACTTTGGTCTTTTTCCATTTCACATGAATGATTTGCAATGGATTTGTCTGTGTAAATACATAAAACCTTAACGTTTGTGCCAAAAACTATACTGATTTCTCATATTTAAACTCTAGGGTTAGTTACTATTTCCAATACACAGTTTTTAAAATATTGTTTGCACCCAAACAGCAAAAAATAACTTATGGGCTCTGAAAAAGGAGCAGAAAGATCATCTGTAGCTGCTGTAATCTTGTAAAAATGCCCAGTAATTCCTGCCTTGCGGTCTGCTTGGAAGGAACGAATAAAATGCCTCCAAGCCCCGCTGCGGCTCCAGAGTACAAGCCTGAGATAAATGTGCGTCGTTTCCGCAGTGCTACCAGTAGTCATGTTTGTTTTAAACATTCAGTATGATAAAATTAGGTGTTTGCTCATCAGTAAATGAGACATGAAGTAAAATTGCGGTCCTTTGTCTGCTCTGATCTCGTGTACCTCTGTGTGTGGGTGGGAGGCCGAGGGCATGGGGAAGGGTTAGACGGAAGCCCGGGGAGATGCTCCTTTCAAATTGTGCTTGTTTTTCAACATTAAGATTAGCTTTAAGTCAGTGAGCCATTTTTTTTAGCACAACATAATTTTTTTACCTGAAGAAACTAAACTTTTAATTTTTAACATTAATGCCTTTGTCAACAAAACAACTCTTAAGTTCTAGTCCATTAAATATTTGATATTTCTTTACAACACTAATCTGTATCTAACCTGGGTGAGGTCATCAATCTCTTTGCGGATGCGGTCCCCCAAGACGATAAGCACAGACACGGCCATCTGCACGTCGCCCTGCTCGGCGTAATAACTCAGCATTTCCCGCACAATGGGACAGAAGAAGCTGGCGGGTAAATATGGGCTGAAGAGTGACTGGGAAATGGAGATGAGCGAGAAGGACTCGATGGGTGTCAGAAAATTGACTTCTGCCTCGTTGCCGCTGACGTGCGGGGAGTCGGCCTTGTCCTGTTGAAGGTGCTCTGGAGCAGGCAGGTTATCTATGATCTCGTGGCGCAGCTGGAAGGCCTCCTGGGGCAGCGTGTACTCCTGCTCTTCTGTTGTGACAAAAGGAGCAGAGATAATATTAGACAAAAGAGCGCTGAGCATGGCGGCAGTTATAAATAGTCACTTACGTAAGCCACTCTTTTAGTTTCCTCAGAGATAGGACTGTGACTGACCTGCTTGGTTGTCATTCTCCATAGAGTAGAGGTCATCGTCATCTAACTCAGCATCACAGAACATATACTCAGCCTGGCCCTCGCTTCCCTCTGTCTCCTCATTTTCTGAAGGGAAATCGAAAGAATTACTTATTTAGTTTAAAATAAAATACAAAAAACACAAGGACAAACAGATAAGACTCTAAGAAATTTAATAGCCACCCTCACCTTCATTATTATTGCTGGCGTGCGAGTTTCCAGGCTCTAGGTGGATGTTGTCCTGCCTGCTCTCACCTTTACTGCGCTCCAGTCTGCTCTCTGTGCCCATCCCTGAACTCATTTCCTTCATGTTGAAACTGAAAGCATAATGTACATCAACATTAGATGATAATGGGCATTACTGGTTATTACAGTTTTTGTAATGGCGCACTGAAAAACGTATTTACCTGTTCATTAAAGGCAAGGTGCCCAGTTTACTGAGGTTGTGGTTTAGACCGGGCGTTGTGAGGTTTGCTGGGTCAGAGAACATGATTCTCAACATGGTCCATGTTGTGGAAACCTTTGTATTACAGAAAAAGATTGGTTATTCATAACACATGCCAAACACAATTACTTGATGTCAAGAGACAATTTAATCACATTTATTTTTCCTGAAGTCATTACTTACACTGTTTATGTTGATAATATGGGCTTAAGGCTACTAGTTTACTGACTCAATTTCAAATAAACCTAACAGTCATTGTTGGGTTTCGAGGAGAAAATATGTTTGGTCGGACAAAACTATACATTTTAAGACATCACCATGGGCTCTAGGAACTTATGATGGGCATTGTTTATAATTTATTGACCCTTTCGACAAAATTATTAATTGAGAATCAGTACATTAATAGATAATGAAAATAACTGTTAGTTGCCACCCTAGTGCAGTTACTTACTTTTCCAATAGAGTAATTAAAAATGTGTTATTTAAACTTCTATACATTTTTAAAAATCATTATCTGTCAAGGTTCCATTTAAATTGACAACATCAAAACCTGTGTGGATTATTTGTAGTACAGTACAGATTTGTAACTGTATTTGTTTGTCTGACCTGAGGTCTTTTGAGCTCCTGCGCCACTTTGGCATTGTGATCACACAGCTCGGCAAATGGCTTCCCACAGAGGAGGTAGAGTTGTGCTGTCTTGACAAACCAGTCCATGCGGTTACTGTCCAAGTCTGTCTCAAAGACGCTAAGGGCACTGGACACATGGGCAAACTGTTCGGTCGGGTCGGGCTTCTTGAAGAAAATTGGGTAGCGTCGGTCGCCTCCAGGGTAAGGCTTTCTGTTGGCGTCGCTGCTGATCAGACTCTCTTTGGCTGCAAAGGCCAAGTCACCATACAGTCCAAAGCACAGACCCTCGGGGTTGGCCTTGTCCACGGGACGGGTGGCGTCCTTGAACATGTGTTGGTAAAGTGTGCTGTCTTTAGAACCAGAGAGTAAAAAATGAGGGTCGTGCTGGTGGCGCCAAACAATACCAGTGGTCACATCCTTATGTTCCTCAAATGTGGCGAAGGGAATAAAAGGTCTGCGGACATCCCAACACATAGATGTTGTGATCCACCATCATGGAACAGGTGGCTAAATGAAACTTCCTCTCAGGCCGCCACTTGACCCGTGCCACTGAGGCAATCGTCTGGACACAATAGATCTCCTTGGCCCGGTTGGTGGTCATGTCCCACACTTTCACCATCTTGTCCCGGCCACCAGTGGCCAACCATCCCCTGAAATGGAAATAAAAAGAGAACTCCATAACGGATGACAATAATAAAAGCCTACTACATGAAGCACTACTAATCACAAGTAGAATATAGTATGCCCCTAGTCACTTTCTTTTACCTGTCATCAGGGTGCCAGTCGCAGCAGAACACAGGGCCAGTATGGGCGGTGAACATCCGCTCGTAGCGGTCTGGCCGTCTGATGTCCCACAGCTGGACATTGCCATTCTCAAAGGATGCAGCAAATGTGAAATAATCCTTCATGCTGAACTGGACGTCCCTTACACTCTCTGACTGACCTGAAAGAAAAAAGGGAGAGGACCACAGATATACTGTAGTTTGTTTCTAATTTCTAACAGTAAAAACATTACTTCTGCTCCAACAGATTAGTGATTTCCTTTCTTTTCCTCTGTCAAAAAAATCCCAGAAAACTATAAAAAAAAAAAAGTTCCAATGTCCCAAAGAATTTTAGTTAACTACATTATTAAGACAAAATAAAATAAAGTTTGTCATGTAAAACACTTATCACAAAATATTCTACCTGAGAAAGTGCTGACAGACTCCTTTTTGCGCAGGTCAAAGCACTTCATGAAGCCATCCTGAGAGCCACTTAACAGCATATACACCTCTGTGGGATGGAAGCACACCTTGTTGACAGTGCGTTTGTGCTCAGTAAACAGCTGGTCCTGCTTGTTACGAGAGGGTTTTGCCAGGTTCCAGGTGACCACCGCCCCATTGGTAGCAGCCGTGGCCAGCAGGTTGTCCTCCATCTGGTGCCACATGACATCTGCACAACTGAAGTTGAGTGAAGGTTTGCGGCCGACGCGCAGATTCAGCTTCTCCCCAAACTGCTCCTCCTCCAGTGCGTAGATCTTGAAGATGTTACGGCCAGCTACCACCACCTGCGTGGCGTCACGGCACACGCTGATGGCGTTTGCAGGAGCGTCCAAGTGGCAGAACATAGTTCGGCCACTGATGGCACTGCTGCCGAGGGCTGTGGTAACCCGGGACATCTTCTCCATGTTCCTAGTGCAGACAACAGTGATTGTATTTGAGCTCAGAGACAAAGACTTTTACTTTAACAGCAATGCTTTAAAATAAATCTGAGTTTTGGGAAATGTTATCAAGGCAGATCCAAAATCCACCAGAAGGTGGCAACCAACATGTTAGAATACAGTACTTGGTGTAGAGGCCAGGGGAGGTGGCAGTATATGTACAACATTTATGTGTGTGTTTTTTAAATTTATTTTTGACAATGAAACTGCTGCGGTACTTACTTCTTGAAGAACTGCCAGCCTTGTCAATGTCTGCAGCAGCTCAGAGTCCTCTTCATGTGCTCCCATGAGAGCCAACTTTCTAGTGAAGGATTGGCATGTGAGCAACACACTGCAATATATTAGAGTTTTCAGTTAGGACATGTTATGTCTATCACAAATAAAAAAAATAAACTATCTCATCAAAAATTATCTGTTTCGACAATGCATTGAAGATAACACAAACTGATGCATACTTATGTTGAAAGGATAACATTGGCATAGTTCATCACATCAATTGATCTTGTATTCACTATGTAAGCATATACAAATATGTCAAACTATTCTCTGTATTTACTAAAGAAAACTAGAATATACTGTACATGTAACACAATGAAGTGGGAACTATTGAGCTACATATAGACACGTTTATCATATCAAGATAAACCTCTTAAGGTGTTATCATCCGTTAATATAATACATCCATGGGTACCACTCAAAACACAGCATATAATGGATGTCAGTCACCTATTTATTAACAGACTATTATAATAAGTTTTAAATACTGTAAGTTTAGTTTAGTTTATTTTTACTATGCATCGTCTACCGTCTACGGCATTCAAATTACGCCTCACCTTCTACTTCTCGCTGGTAATGTCGTAAAGTTTTGTGCTTACGTAAAGCGTTATGGGTGAAAAACAAAACGAGCAATCCAAACACGTGCAATGGCACTATTAACATTAACTACCACTATCCATTACCTAATGTTACACCTTAATTTTGTGTTTTGCTACTGGTTTACTGTCCTCCAAAATATGGTTAAATTAAAGATACGTACACCCGTTAACTCCTTCACGGTGTGCACTTGTCTGCGGGCGTGTTGGCTACAAATAGATAAACTCGCTGTCTAGTGTAGGCTACTTTCACCATAAACATGACAGGATGCTAATGCTAGCTGGCTAAACTAGCTACCTAGCACTTTCGCAAAGACGAAACGCGCACGACACAAGCATGTATATTTTACAAGTATGTCGGACAATTAAAGAAATAACAAAAAATGCAACCTTCTGAGTGACAGTGTCTATACAAATTCAATAACAGAGCAGTTTAGGGGACAAACCTTTCTGAAACTGTTGCTCAATGCTTGCGGCAGGAAGTAGTATTTTGCTCTACATCTCGCGGGAACTCCGTATGTCATGACGGAAGCATCGTGACTACTACAACTCATTCAGGAGTTTGCTGGAGATTATCGGCATCCTAAGGTAAACGCGTTTTTTATTGAATCAAAGCGTAAGTGTGAAAATAATAAAATGCACAATTATGTAGTCCATTTCTGTAGAATAGAGATTTTACAAATTGACATTCAGATTATATTTGTCTGTTTGCAGGTGATAGTGTGAGCTAGCTACTGCCATGAGTACTCTGTTTGCCTGTGAGGACCCAGCCACATGGAGGGGCGTGTATGGGAAATACTGGGATGTAGTGGAAGCCAAAGCCAAAGGCAAAAAAACTGGAAACCTGCTAAACCTCGACAAATGGTAAATCCTTTTCCCTCACAGCAGCAGTTAGAAAACCGCCCTCAATTTAACTGTATAAGAAAGAAATGTGGCAACAATCACACTGTGTAGAAAATCAGCTGGCTTTCAGTATGTTATATAATTGATTTATATTTGAGTCATTCAAAATAAACATCTTGATTTAAGAAGTTAATTACTGACCTTGGAAAAAGCAATTTGACAAAACTATCCAGAGTCGACTCAAGTTCTACTTTTTCTGGATCTTTCAACTGTATCACAGTGACTTCATCATCGGAGAGTGTTTGCTTACTTGTCATGGAAATGGATCTGTTGATATTTGCTTATTATCTGTATGATTTAATTACAGCACTTCCCTTACAGTACTTCTCATCCATGTTTGCTCAAGTTATCTCCATGACAACTAAGAAAACTCCCTCTGTTGACAAAGGCCATATGATGAAGTTGAAAGATCTGGAAAAAGCCAGTGACGCTTGACGTGGGATTGTTTTGTCAAATCTCTTTGTTCACAGCCTCTTTTTTTATGAATGTAACTCTACAAAGTGTATCTATGGTTATCCCTGCACGAAATGTGTTATAAATTGAGTTTTGTTGACCTTTACTTTAAGATTAAAGGTAACTGAGCTTAACTTGTGTGTATCTTTGGACAGGTACCAAGAGGAGCTGCCAACACTCATTTCAAGTCGACCTGACCAACATGTCACTCAGTCGGAGTTGGTGAAACTGATGGAGTGGAAGCTTACTGTAAGGAACTTTAACACACCCACAACAAAAGATTTTGTCAGTAAATACGGATTCAAAAATATAGTATAACAGGGGGTCTGATTAGCTCACCTGGTAGAGCTGGCACCCAAATATAGAGGTTTACTCCTTGACGCAGTAGTTGCGGGATTGACTCCGACCCTTTGCTGCATGTCATTCCCCCTCTCGCTTCCCTTTCAAGTCTAAACTGTCCTATAGAAATAAAGGCCTAAAATGCCCAAAAATCTTTAAAAAACAGTATAGCCACAAAGAGGCATTGGCAGGCTAAGTACATCAGCTGTGTCCTTGCGTGGCCCCATGTGCTTTTCTGCAGAGAGGGAAGTTCAGGCCAAGGCTACAGCAGCTGGTGGCTTCCAACAGTGAGGACACGGTGGAGAGATGTTCCAGAAAGGCCTTCAGCCTCCTACCTGATGTGCAGGCAGCTATTGCAGAGCTCAGCTCCCTGAAAGGAGTTGGCCCAGCCACCGCATCAGGTGAGCATGTTTCCATTCTGTTTCTGAAGACACTGTATCGAATCTGCTTTCAGCAGATAAAAGCTTAATAATTCATACTGGTAAAACATCGAGCAACCCTCTTAAAGCACAAAGTGAAAGTCTTTTTAGCCAGTGTACAGAATAGTCCTAACACTGGTGGATTGAGCAGCTGGGACTCCCTGCTCTCTGTTTAAGTAGTTTGTATTCTCCTCATGGCTACCTTCAGCTTGGTTTGGGTCTGACTGTCCATTTTGTTCCAGCTGTGTTGGCAGCAGGAGCACCAGAACAGGCTGCATTCATGTCAGATGAAGCCATGGAGAGTGTACCAGGACTTCAGCCCATCCAGTACACAGCCAAGCACTACACTCTCTACCTGGGAAATATGATCGAGTGCACTGAAAAACTAAACAAAGGTGAGATAATGACGGGGACGAAAGGTGATACTACTACTAAATAAAATACAATTATTAGTCTATAAAGCACTTGCTTACTGTCTCCAGCGTTAAAACAAAACTCTCTTTCAAATCAAGGCTTAAAACTTTTCTGTTTGCCATTGCCTTTTATGGGATTACATTTGGGACTATTAATTCATATTTTGCACTGTAATTTTTATTCTCCTGTTTAATCAGGTTTATTCAAACTTTTAAAGTGTCTATTAAAAGTGGGGGGTTTATTGTTGTACAACATTGAATCAAAGAACATTTCATGTGAATGTTTTTTTTTACCTTTTATGTATTTTATATTTATTTATTTTAGATCACTCTGATAAATTTTTTTTGTTGATCAGTGTCAAAAAAGCCAAATGAACCTTGGAGATATATACACATACACACACACACATATATATATATATATATATATACACACACACACACACACTCTTAAAGCTGCACTTTCATATGGCTCTTTGTAGTTTTGCTTATTTAAAGCTAATGTACTTGCACTCACTACTTGTTGCCTGGAGTTTACACCTTCAAGGTTGAAAGCACTTAATTGGAAGTGGCTTTGGGTAAAAGCGTCGGCTAATTGACATGTAATGTAGTTCTTTTAAATCAAGGCTGAAGACCTTTCTTTTTGACGTTGCCTGTCTTTAAATGGTTGTTGATTTCTTTAATGTTTAATTTCTTATAGTGCATTGTAACTTTTATTCTCGTGTTTTAAATAGTTTTTATGTAAAGTACTTTGAATTGCCCTGTTATACAAATGCTATACAAATAAAGCTGCCTTGCCTAATGAAATCTACTTTGATTCTGATGCCTGGCCTGCCCTCTCATCCCCAGTGGATCCCCAGCAGGACTGGACGCCCCACAGGCTGGAGCGGTGTTTGTGGGCGCTGACGACAGCCAAACAGCAGCAGCTCCCCTTTCTAAAGGATGTTGATGTGAAAGCCAGCAGTGTGGCGGAGAAGTGCTCAGATGCCGACACTAACCAGAGACCAGCAAAGAAGCTCAAAACAAGATAAAGATTATTGCACAGTATTTTTTCCGTTAAACTGGTTTTAATATTTGTCAGATTTTTTTTTGTATTTTTCAGAATAATAAAGGCTTTATATCAAATAGAGTACATTGAGTATTTCTTTTTTTTGGCATGGTATCATTTAGTCATACAACTGTAAGTTGCAGCACAATAATGATGTTGTGCTTAAACACACAAAAAAGCAGTAGGATTTTGCCACAGTATTGTTCTTTATTTATATTGTTTCTAAATTAAAGCAAAGTACAATGACCAGTACAAAATAAAACAAAATATATTCATATATATACAATATAAAATGGTTCCGTTTATAACATTTAAAAAGTACAATAGATTGTGAAATAATTAATGAGGACTTTTAAGGAGGACTTATAAATCATCCACATGTAAATTTAGTTTTCCTTTAATTTCCTCATGATCGAGAGAAAAATAGCTTCTGCTTTTTCTTTTTGTAAACGCTGTGTTGGTACAACCTCTTGTCTGGTCTGAGAAATTGAACCTCTTAAGCTTGGCACCATTTTTATCAATAAAAGTAAGCAATTCATGAAAAACTACCACAGCAGCACAGACATAACTTTTGAACCTTTTAGAAGGAAACAATTCATATAAAGAAACCACCTGTTGATATTTGCATGAGCTCGAGAGGCTCAGGCAGGTTTTGTGAACATGAAAAGATTCTGTACCAAAGCTAGAAACTGGGAAACTACGACTTTAGCAACGTTCTGTTACAAACCAGAAAATATACCTTCATCTCTAGAAACAAACCCTGAATGCAGTTACAAACCATTGTATGCTTGTTTCTAGCTGTGGTAGACAAAAATCTGTGTTCACTCATCTTCATTAAGTTCAATACTGTAGACTTTTTATTTTTACAATAATGGATAGTTCTTGAGCTATGACAACCTGCAAGCATCAGGATTCACAGACGCTTGTTAGTCTGCACTGTGCCATCCAGTTTAAGATGTCATATTTTGCACATTTGTGTTGCAATATTATAATTTGGGAACTAACGCCAAATGTTTGTACATTTGGGGTCCTAGAAACCAGCATTTCAAGTACAATGTCTTTAGTAAAACCCTTGTAAGCACTGTTGCTGTAAGTACAATTTCATCTCTGGAGCTACAGTAGCCTGCTTTACTTGCACAGTCCTGCAGTGAGAGTTACCCATATATACTGTATATCTAAGTAGCAATTAACACTAAGAAAAGGCAACCTGGCCGGCTTGTTTGGGGAGCAGCTGTTGCAGTCAGAGCAGCTACTGGCTATATTAACAATTTCAGTTGTTTGCACCGCGGCCTCTTTCTCTTATGGATTCTATGCATGATCATAATACACCGTACAGCTGATGGCAAAGCAGCTTTTCCTGCCAGGTGCTTAGTTCTGGGCGGCTATATTATAACAAGGCATTGGGCATAACAGCACAATGGATTGGCATAGGGAGGTATAAAAGCTTTAAAGAATGTTTATGGCAGTAGAGTATATGGCACACGCCAACATGTCAGTGAACTACATTATAATAAGTGCAAAAAAAGGCCCACAGATGACTAAATAAAGGAACAGGTAACAGCAGAGAAATGTCAAGTATGCAGCATTTTTGAATCAGAAGAGCACAGAATGAGACTCAAACAAGTTGGCACATCATCTCATACCGCACTGTATCGAAACCAATCAAAGATAGGGGGTTGGTGGGTGGTGATAGATTGCATGTTATTGATGGTCTGCTCATATTCAGCTCATGCCATTCCTCCGCCTTCCTTATTCTGATGAAAACAAATGTGTCACTCAAAAGACAGCAATTAAATTAACATCATGCAGCCTGTCAGAACCACTTATTTAAGGATGATATCCTGTTTACGGCCTTGCTTTGGGCTCTGGTGTGTCCTCGGATGAGCCATGCATCATCTTGACACTGGAGGTGATGGGAGAGCACGTACGCTGCTGCTGAGGTTTGCCAACACAGGCCTCCAACACTCCTGTCCTTTAAGAAATAGTCTGAGTGCAGGAAAGGCTTGTATCAGACAGGATGTGAGTTTGTTTAGAAGGTGTGTTGGGGATGGCTCAGGGAGATTTGGTTTACAGAGAAGTAAATAAACTAATCTAGAAAACTTTACCCCTCCACCTTCCTTATGTAAGATACATGCACTGCTCACTTTTTCTTCTGTTTATGATGCTAGTGTCTGCTGTCTTTTCAGAAGATACTTAATTATAAATCAAACACCCGGCATGTCCCTTTGTGTGAGGACAACTCAGTTGAGTATCTTTTTTAGGGGCAACAAGAATTCACAAGTCTTCAATTTTAGTCCTGCATGTACTTCCAGGAGGGGAAAAATTCACAGTTAATGTGTTATATAAAACATAGCCATTTACTAGCCCTTTTTACAACCCTATATTCCTATGAATCTTCAGTTAAAGAGGTGCATTAACCTCCTCCCAGGCATCCTCTTTATCTTCATTATAAGCTAACACGGTATTATGCATTATGTATTTTTGCTATCCCAAACAATATTATTTCATAGTATACACAAGAGTTTCTATCAAAGATCCATTAATATATATATCTTTTTTAATGCATCTGAAAATGGCTATTTTTCTGGCTATTTCATACAGAGTTCCTCATTTAACACTGAGTCGTCTGTTACTATGAGTTTCATGTAGACACAAATGCTGAGAACTGTATTTATGACCAACTATCAAAATTGGCAAATGCATAACACATTTCTTTCCTCGGGCAGTAGTGGACATTCAAATTAATTATTGATTGTAAGACTGAAAAATGGAACGTAGCATGAGTAAATGTAATTGCTTTCCTATCCTCAGCTTTCCAAAAAAGTTTGAATCACTCTAGAGATAATATATGACAGAAGCTCTGCCCATAATTTGTCATATGCAAAAAGAAGAGCTGCACTGAGGCATCTGTGTGTTGCCGGGGAGAGTTTGGAGATATGGGCACTTGCAAAATGAAGCTGCATCATTGACTACAAAGGTTGACGAACAAGTTGTAAAAATGTGTCTCGCTACATGAAAACGTCTTAAACAGTCCAGAGTTTCATTTTGTATTTGCACAGTTTGTCTTCTTTCACATCACCTGTTGAATATTCACAATGAAGAAATTAAGTCTTGCACACGTTTCACTGTAGCTACCAAACAGCAAGTTTAAACCCAAAAAACATATATTTTTCCTTTCTTTAAACCCTCTCCAATTAGTTCTGTCTATGGCTTATTTTGTAAAGCACTAACGATTTATAAAATCAAGTGAGCTTGAGCCATTGGTGGTCATCTAACAAACCCGGGGTTTCTGCCTCATAGACTATTTGTCAAAGCCATACAGGAGTTATCAGAAGAATAACAATCATAGCATTTTGCACCATTTGAAATTTTTCTCTTTTCCCCTTAAAGAAGAAAAAAAATACAAATAAATATACTCTTGGTTATGAACATACAATATACACATCCACTATCAAATGAAAAATGGGGACAACTTAATAACACTCTTTTTTTTTCATTATAGGTACATTCCTTTACAAAAGTATACAGTCCCTAAGAATGAGAAACTGAGGTATAGACCGGGCCTGACAGAGAGACCCCGATGCCCTCTGGGACATGAAGGTCAGAGGTCAGATGATGACACATCCGCTCTCTCCCCAGTTCAGTCTGTCAGAGCGAGAACAGGCAGAGGCCAGTGTGTGTGTGTGTGTGTGTGTGTGTGTGTGTGTGTGTGTGTGTGTGTGTGTGTGTGTGTGTGTGTGTGTGTGTGTGTGTGTGTGTCTCGCTGAGAGCACAGAGCATGACATGGCATATTTTACATGGTGCGCCTAGCAAGTTGGTGGTCAGTGTGACACAGCAACAAGAGGAGTTCACTCGCTTAAGTGATGAGCATCCAGGAAACTTCAGCTGACATTTTCTCATGAGCTTCTTTTTCGCTTCTCTCCTGTCACGTGGTCACTTTCATTTCCCATCTTCCTGTCTTGTCTATGTTGTGTGAACTATGTGTCTGTATCCACAGTGTAGGTATACTATTATGAAAATAACATAAATAAATGCATGTCTTCTAATGTTTCAGGACCCCATGAAGTAAAAATGTCAGATATTTCTTAAGGTACTCATTGACAAAGAAAGAATCCACATAAAACTTACATTTACATCTTTTCTCCTCCCTTTTTCTTCCTTCCTGTGGTAAAGCCATTTGCACTCAGGGGCAAAGAATTTTGACTGATGTCTTATAATCGGACTGGAGATCCTTCTTAGCAGCTCAATTTGTTCTATCGGTTGTTTTTGTTTTTCAATCAGTGAGCCAGCAATTTTGCAAAAAGCCAGTGTCCTCTGTGAGTTACAGCAGGGCTGGGGAAGCAAAAAATCATATCAGCAATCATATTCCATTGGTGCTTGCTTCTGTATTTTTTTTTATTGCTGCTCCCAGAAATACACTCTCTTTTCCTGAAACTTTTCTTATCTTCATTCAAAGCAGCTGCAGCTTTGATTTGTGGCACAGCCAAAGGTCTCAGATTCAGGTGTCTACTCTGCTTAAGTGCCTTTAAGCAAACCTCCATGAAACAAAACATTTGTTATTGCGTTTTGCCAACGTTGTCACCACTGCAACACACACTCCTACTGTTTTCCTTCCTTTAATTCTCTTTCCCTTTCACCTTTCACCACAGACACGTGTCATCAACTCGGATTGTTCTTTACGTGTATGCAAGATGCACTCATAGAAACGACAGATGAAACAGCTGTTCAATAATAAAGAGCACGATGGCTAAATGCTCACTGAAAGGTTAGTGCTGGTAATGTGGATGAAATTTCAACGTATGTATAAAAAGATATAATGCTCCTCAAAATGGATCTGAGGAACGTTCACCTGTACGTGTTGCTACTGTAATCCCTCTTTAATAAAAGAGACATATTTCTTTGATTTGCAAAGTATCTGTAAAAAAGGATTCTTGGTTCTTTTTTAGTTTTGAATGATATCATATCATTTCATTTGGGTCTAACTTTAGAGGAAATATTAACTATGGACAAAGGGGAGCCTTTGTTTGGAGCAGGGTTGGAGTCAGTGTGTATGTGGAGGAGGACCTGTGGGGGGAGGGGGGCATTCATCAGGGAGGCGGCGGTATCTGCACCCCCAGCAGCTCATATGCAAAGATGTTCCAGAAGATGGCGAAGAGGAGAAAGGTGATGAAGGAGAAGACAATGACCCACCAAGAGCACTGTTTCTGCAGACTCTCCTCATAGCTGCGCAGAATCAGCAGCCCCATGCTGATACCAACCACGGCCCCCGATAGGTGTGCCATGAAGCTGGGCTGGGGCCCCGAGGAGGGCAGCGGCGGTGAGAAGCGCAGCCAGACTGCACGACCCACCTCCGAACTCACTGCGGAGGATAGAAGAAGACAGAATCTCTTTTTCATGTATTTTTTTAAAGATCATTTTATTGGGCATTTTGGCCTTTAATTGATTTTTTTGGCCAGGACAGTTGTAGACAGGAAACGGGGGAGAGAGTGGGAGAAGACATCCTGGGCTGCTGCGGTAAGGACTGAGCTTTGGAACAAGGGGTGCACTCTCTGCCAGGTGAGTTACCAGGGCACCCCAAGGACAGAATCTCTTTAGTATCTGCACATGACTGGCGCTGTGAGGTCATCAGACCAGACTGCGCTTCTGTTCTATTGTTTCTATATTTTTGTTCTATTGTTTCTGGCAAAGAGTTAGATGGAAAATCGATACCACTGTCATGTCTCTATGGTATATATCAAGCTACAGCCGGCAGCTGGTTAGCTTAGCTTAGCATCAAGACAAGGGAAACAAGGGAAAATAGCTAGCCTAAAAAAATCCACTTTCCTAAATTCAAGTAAATTTAATAAATTTGAGTGTTCAAATGACAAATCCAGGTCA
Organism: Etheostoma perlongum; assembly: GCA_026937815.1. Taxonomy (NCBI): domain Eukaryota; kingdom Metazoa; phylum Chordata; class Actinopteri; order Perciformes; family Percidae; genus Etheostoma; species Etheostoma perlongum. The sequence goes on along the minus strand of CM049391.1, from coordinate 14,464,377 downwards.
TAAAGTCATAATTAAGTGCCATGTTATTTGGTTACATTGGCATACAACTTTTGACTTTTCCAGTAACTTACACCTCATTTAAAATTATAACATTCTTCTAAGAAAAGGAGCCATTTGTATAACCATGTATAAAGAACAGGGCCTTAGGCTGAGTTGACTTTATGTAGAAAGATGAACTGTGTAATGTAAATTTTATCAAAAGCTTCTTTTACAGAAAGGTCACAGCAGAATTTAATGGATCTTTTTTCCTCAATGTCATCTTCTGTAGAAATGCTGCATTTCCTGTTTGTAAAACACTTAGGAGAAATATAGCATTCCAGCAGAAACTTGCAGCTCTCTCAGTTTGGAAGGCGTCATGTTTGGGACAGATGGAGGGAACATATTGCTCACTGATAAAACTTGCAGTGTATCGGCCCTCGTGTGGAGAAAAAGGACAAGTGGTAAGACTCAAATGCTTTGAAAACAAAGCAACATGCCCAATCAGCAATTAACAAAGAGTAGCATGAGTATCATGTCCGTTGCTCAGCTTTATTTTTTTTAACCCCACTTAGGTGATAAATGCTCTGTGTTGAACTGTGAACAGAACATTAAATATGCTGAAAATTAAAGGTTATGCACACTTCCTATTTAATGATTGAGCTGTAAATTCAACAATAATAGCAACAGAGGGGAACAGAACGCTTTGAGAGTGAATCTGGACAACTTACTGCAAACTAGAGCCAGGATCATGCGGAGCAGCTTGTACGGACAACGCATCCCGGCCCAGTTCTGCACACAACACAGAGCAAAAGTGTCTTGTCAGCGCAAACAATCACACGACAAAAACAACCAATGTACTATATACAGTATATATATATTAACATCCTAACGCCTCAGTTTCTATCCTCTGGACATATTTAGACCTAAAAGAAAGTCAATCTATATCCATAGGAGAGGAGGAACCACTTATACTTCACACAGATTTTACACCTGGCTGCTTTCCACTTACTGGTTCCAGCCCAGTGACACTCCATTAATTAGAGCTCAGATAATTTAACAGAAGGGAAAAAATGGGCCAAGAAATAGCCGCTGTGATTCTCCAGGGGAAAAAGAACAATGGCATTCTAACTTAGAATGTTTGTTCCCCAGGATGAAAAATTGTAATTCTAACCCAATCACATCCCTCCTTGAGTTCTTATTTATTTGAGTTTGAGGTGTTTATAAAACAATTATCACTCAGTACTAGCACAAATAACACTGCTGGATGTAATCTTCATGATAACGTGGATGACATGTAGTGAACAAACATGTGTGAGGCTGTGTCGCCAAATCCCCTTTTGTCTCCAAAATGTACATAAGCATGGGTCAGAGTTTGCGTGGAGGGATGCACATTCTCCAGTCAAGTTTGTTTCTTATAAATCAAAACCTTTGTGTGGGAAGTGCCGTACGCACATTTTCAGTCCCGTTTTGTGCGTACGCCATGTTTATAAAAGAGCATTAGATAACTGGAGAACACAGTGTAGCCTAAATAACTAAATATCTGTCTTTAATACTGTGCATATATCATAAAATGTCAAAGTCTGGAAATACAGGCGTTCTCGCGCTATACACTTAATGTCCCCCTTATCGGTCTGAACTTTAATACTGTTTGTGACAAAACCTGTATGAAGAAAAGTGTGTGTGTTTGTATTAGTTGATACTGGGATTTTGGCAAGGTGTCTACAATCACTCTAATAATACACCTGCGTAATGCTGCATGAGGTATGCAGGTAATCTGTGATTTACAAAGGGAACATTGCTTACAGATGTGCGTACACACGGTTTATAAATCTGATTTTTTGTTGGCATATGCCATTTTTGGCTTTTGGGCGTACATACACTTTTAGTAAGGATCCTACAACATGCCTTCACTCTCACATGAGAAGAAGGGAATCTTTAACCAAACGCCAATCCATTTTACGCATCTTGTTATCACACTAGTGACAATAAAATGCATTACTGCTCAGGGGATCATTTGGAGATTCAAAGAAAGAGTGTTTCTGGTTAGAAGTCACAATTATAAAAGCAACATGTAAGGGGTAGTTTATCTTTAAAAACAGCAAGAAGTCAAAAGTTGAATTTGTGCGCTACATGGTTCCAATATGTATTCTGACAATTTAGCTGGAGCTGCATGACTTCTGGGGAGTCACGTTCACAGCAGTGGTTGAAACTTCACTGAACCTGAACATGTCTGCTGATTGAAACGGATGATAATGTTTGATGGCAGATGGCCGGGAATTTACCGGGTTGAGACTGGACCATGTTTCAAGATTTCCTTCAAAAAACAAAAAACCCTCATCAAAGCAGAACTAAGATGTCTCTTAAAGGAATTCCCAGCAACAAACATCAAGCGTATCAGACCAAATAAACTGTTTGTTTAGCTGCTACGAGCACACAGTTCCAGTTCCAGAGTCTTTGCTCTGGGCCCGTCTGTGCACTTTGATTTCTATCCCTGCTGGCAACAGCAACATTAGTTAAAGTGATTTGTCAGATGTAACAGCGCCTCGAGAGTTGAAGAGAATGCGGAAGGCATTTCACATGTAAACCTTGTGACAGAAACTTCCACAAATAAATAAAGTTTTATCAAAAGCTCTCAAGCAGCATCAAGAGAATCCTCTGCTTGTTTTTTTTCCAGTGGACATACATAAACAGTCTTAATAATTAATAGAAGTGACTGAAATGCCAGTGCACTTCATTGATACAAATGACGAGCACAGTGAAAACATGTTATGGTGGGGTGAGCTATTCATCAAGTTCAAAGAGCTTCTTCAAATATCTCACAAGGAATATTCAATGGCCCTTTTCCAAAAGCTGCTGGGCAGTAAAAACTATTTATCACATTGATGTGATCCTACTGTAGCAGGAAAACGTCCAACACAGATTTCTTGTAAATAAAATAGATATTTAAAATATATTTTTTAAAGGTGCCCTGCCACACATATTTTATTACTTTGTGGTAATGTCTGAAGTCTACCATGGACTCTGTAACATGTTTTGTGGAAAAAATGCCTCGGTTACCTTGTTTCAAGCCATTCTAGTGTGGTATAGAAAGCCTACAAGAAGACTTGATTTGTGCCAGTTCTCATTAATATTCAACAAGCTAAGCTGCTTGACTCTGACTGGTGAACAGCTAGCCAATGAGAGCCTGGCTATCAGCATCCTTTACCCAGCACAACTGGGAGAGCTTCTGAATAGTAATGAGCTCAGGCAACATAACATCAGACTGACCAGCTTTTGTAATTGGCCTGATTTCTCCGCCTCTTTCTTTTCAGTGGCTAGAGCTGACAGAGGAGTTAGCAGTTCATTTTCACATTCACAACATAACACAAACACATATGGACCTAACATATTTCTGAAAATGCAAGTAAAAATGGTTTTGTGTGGCAGGGCACCTTTAAGGTGGATACGGGTTTTAACAAAACAATGTCCATGCTGATGGCTCTGACATTTTGTCTCTAATGAAAACCACTTTCAGATACAACAATGGAGGAAAGTTACCATGACGACGTTGGCCAGATGCGCTGAGCACAAAGCGTAGACCCCTCCAGAGCCCCCCACCACTGGAGCACGCATGTCGGTGATGGACACTGTCAGTGAGCCTGCAGAGAGACAGAGAAAGAGAGATTAGGAGCATAGATGTTAGAGAGGGAGAGCATGCAATGCTGGGAGAAGAGTGTGCGTGTGTATATACATGTTTTTAGACAGAGAGCAAAGGACAGCATTTTAAAGCAGAGGGGGGAAAACAAAGGGAGAGTCAGATTACTCATCATCACGCTGCAGCACAAGTCACCTTCCTCAGAGCATTTTTCTAAAAATCTCTGAGTAAAAATCCTTTCTGTTTACAGGGACTGGGACTGTGCTATATCAGATGGCCTTCACATGCCTTTTAGATTTAGAATACATGACACAGACACACACACATACACATACGCACACACACACACACACACGTTTTGTGTTGTGCACAGGCTTTTCCTGCATGTAAGCAGTCTCCTAAAACCACAGCTGACTAATTATATTACAATAGTGAAGGATGAAATGGAATATTTCCTAATCGAATTTTCCTTCAGGACGCTGCAATTAAAACAAGTCCATCTTAAAATGATCTCTGATCAAAGTAGGCCAGGACATCACAGGCGAACATTACTAAAGAGGATAATTTCCAATTTGTGTAATCTAAAAATTCTGAGTGATATATTCATAAGCAAAATGTAATCGTGGATATGGACAGAAGCCAACTGTGATGTTTAAAAAGTTATAATATGAAAAGTACAGTGGTGGTTGTGGTGGTGACAAAGGCATGAACATTGTGACACACTATACTGTAAAGTGATTGCACACTTATATTCTACATCCTTGCATTTATTCAAGCAGTTATCAAGTGTTGAAACCCTGGCCGCTACGGTAAGGACTGAGTCTTTGTACATGGGGCGCACACTCAACCAGGTGAGCTACTAGGACGCCTTGGAAATATGATTTGTAAAGTTTTATTGGCAGTCACATTCCAAAGTCTATTAATCCAATGTTGCTTGTATGTCATTTTCAAGTATTGATGCTATAATAATTATTATGTAGTACATATACTGTATAGACTTAGTATACATACATTCTACCAATACATTCCTATACATTCTATACATTCTGCCTGATACACAACATGCTTTACAGCTGAATTACATTATGGTCTGTAATATTGGCCCCTAGCATACTAATTCTGTTTTCACAATTAGCAACTGAGGCTCTGGTGGTTCATAAAAATGGGCAATTTATATGAAAAAGCAATTCTTGATTATTTTGAAGTGTATTCTGCTTTTGATTATGTGGTCATCGACTATTTATACTATTTGAATGAGTAAGGCCGTTTCTATAGAGGTTTTGAACAACCTGAAGGAATACTGAATGGCAGTGCAAAATGGTAAGTTCACAATGACGCTTTTGCTCTTTGAATTTTGAATTATATATATATATATATATATATATATATATATATATATATATATATATATATATATATTTGTGTCAGTCCCTGAAATTATCTTAACTCATTTATGGGTAAAAGCTTGAATATACAGTATTTAAGTCAATTTGGAGTTGACTCAACAATGGAGCTATTAATAAATATAAAGAAATTTGAGACAATTTGAAAATAATGTAGTTTGAAAAATAGGTTTAAAGAATAGAGAATTTGTTGCTTTGTATTGTAAAATAGAATTTTAACCTTTGACCCTTTTCCCCCATTGATACATTTTAATGGACTTGTGTTGAAGCTCACACTGGTCTGCAGCTTGCTGTGTGTGAGTTCTCAAAGTTAGAAAAAGAATGACGTTTTGCTTTGTCCATTATATTAATAATGAGAATAATAAAAACATGCCAAACAAATAGGCCTGGAAACAGACAGTATGTAGAAAGCAGCTGTTTTAAGCAGTATTTAAAAGGTGTATAGATAGATATGATCCTGAATGCAACACAGTGCACCTGCCGCTGCATTTACCAGGTTGCAGTGACACTATGAAGTAGGACACAATTCCAAGCAGGAGAAATCACAGTTGCAGTTGCTCGCGAGGACAGCGTCAGCAACGGTTAATTATGCAAATGAGATGATAAGGGAAGCGGAGAGGGCTGATACAACAAAATAGCCTCTTTTTAATCACAGTTGGGGTTTGCCAGAGTTGTGATTTCAAATCTATAATGTATGTTGTAACATTCATATTCGTGTGTGTGTGTGTGTGTGTGTGTGTGGCTGTGTGTGTTGTGGTACTGCACAAAGTAAACATCATCTTAGAGAACGCCTTGTCAGCCCGTTGTGGCAGTGATGATCATGAAAAGACAGATGGTAATCACAGCGCGTTCCTGAGTCATTCATCTCGCCTCGCTCCAACACCTATGGGCTGTTTTATGTGGATTTATGGGGTATATGAAGGTTGGTGCTTCAGCTACAGATTGAGGAGATTCACAGTGCCCCATTTTTAGTAGTTTCACAAAATTGCAATTACACAGTGTAGCATACAGTATGTGGTCTCTGATCTCTTCAAAGTGAAGAAAAAATTGAATTGGAGCAGGATCAACATCTGAGTTGGTCCGGAGACTTCTTTGCAGTTTATTTATTACTTCAGAGCGGTGGAGCTAGGAGATATATCAATGAAATATTTATAGAATAATATGAGTGATTTGGCCTGGGGTTTTAGTTACCGTAATATATGGATTTTGGTTAAATTAAAGTAATATGCTGCTCTTAAAGATTTAGTACAATTACAGTAAGTGACACAACTTATAAATTCATTTGATTGCCTTATCAAAGTGAATATCAAAGATTACAAATGTGGACTAAACCTTTGGTTGAAATCTTGTAGTAGATAGGTGTTAAGTAAAAAATTTATATTTCGTTGGTTGTAACTGACAGATACTATCTTTCTTTACTATCTTTCTTTTTTTCCTAACACTGACATGTTATCAAAGTTGATGTGGTTAACATGCTAGAAAACACTTGCCTATTTAGACAGAGAAGAAGCAACATTAGCATTCTTGTGGAGTTATTTTTGGCCTTCTGACGAATGTAAGTCCACTCTTCACTCTCCTTTTAGTAGGTTTTTTTCTCAACCAACTTCTGAGGGAAATTTGTTTGGGTGATGCTTGGAGCGAGTCTTTTTTAACCATACTATTACTAGCGCTGTTGGAGAGAATTGTAAAAGAGGTTGCAAAACCAAAACAATATGTTAAAAGCAATAATTTATAGCTACCTATAGCTGAGGGGAACTGCTGCCTCTGGGGATATCCTCTGTGGGTTCATAACTACCAACGACACCCCTACACATTACACTACATGTTAATATAAAAATGACGGATAGAGCAGCTTTAAGAGCAGTGCAGTGGGCTGTTTGGTTTCTAACATAACACCAGCCAGGACAAGCTCTTTATATGTGACACATGTCAGGGATGTGACAAAGCCATCTGTGGGTGAGGAAGAGGAGAAGATAACCTGAGACCTCCAGCTCAGAGGAAAAGAGGGGCACCATAGGCAGGAAACATCCTCTCTTTGGCGAGAGGCTCCCAAATACAGTATGAATATTAAACAGTCCTGTCATGTGGGCTCTGGGGGATTTAGGATTTAGAACTCTCACACTCAGCAGGGGCTGAGACATGAGGTGTGCCATTATTTCAGTGCAGAGCTGACACATTCCATTTATGTACAGATTATTTATTGACGCCATCCTGAAGTCATCATCAACATCCTCAAATATTTTTGTGAGCTTGCAACACCCACAAGTGCACTGCAGTGTAGACAGTAAAAATTATGTACTTTGTGTAGAGTATAAGTAAACCACACACTCAGGGGGGCTATACTCTATCTACTCGGTATAATCCCTGATGCAGCGCTGAGAACTGAGCCTGTCTGTCAAACCAAACTTGCTACACCATTACTGTTACTCCAGGCTGCCCTTAAGCTATGGGTCAACTTTGTATTTTTCTCTTAGGAATAAGGTGCAGACAAGGGATGGTAAGCTGATCCATGGCCAGGGTTTGGCAGTGCCTGAGGCTGCGCTCTCTCTGTAGCCACCCTAGTGGAGGCTGCGCTTGAGCACAGTAAATGTTGCATTAAATGAAATCCTTTAATCCTTGGAAAATATGCCTCTGCACAAACACTTACAAACCATTTCACTGTCTGCTTTCTAGGCTTTAACATGTGGGTAGTTATTGACTGTAATTACTGAGACTATTTACAGTCTATCAAGAGTCCCTGGAGAAATGTTGCAGATTTCTGATGATCAAATTTTGTTGCATAGATGTAGATATTTAGGCTAAAATTAGGCAAAAATTATTTAAGGGTAACAAAATTAACATATTGAATCATCTTAGCCCATGCTTTTTTATCAAAAATCAAGGAATTTGGAGGATGACAATTTGGAGATATGCTTCAAACAACCCAATGAATAAAAATCCAGTATTCAACTCTCTTTTTAGCTCTGTTTGGTTTTCATCAACTCTGGAGGATAATACTTTAATCTCTAGCTGCTAAATGCTTCACAGTGTTCATCAGGTAACTTTGTCTGTCTGTTGTTTGGTGCTGGAGAAGCAGCGTACAGTAGGTTTACCAGAGTAAAACAACGCTGATGAGAGCGGTAAGACCGAACCAAAACAAGTTGCGTAACGGACAACCAAAACAATGAGGTAAAACTCCGTAGAGCTGATGGGAACTGCAGAGTCAGGTGATATCTCTCTGTGGGCTCATAACGAGGGACCCCTTTCCCATTACACATCTGACCTATTGTTATTGTAGAAACAGTGATTAGAGCGTCTTCAAAGCACAGACACAATGGTGAAAAAATGTCTAGTTCTCTGAGGCTTTTGTCAGAAGTTAGACAGAGGATGTAATCTTGGAACAAAAAAATACATATCATCTAACACTTAAGTTGTAAAGATGACGACCAGAATGATGTCTGAGAACCAGTCGTGTATAAAGTACTTGAGAGCAATACTTGAGTAAAGGTGCAAGTACAGTATCTTACCAGAAAAAGACTTTGATAGAACTTAAAGTCACCTTTTAGAATATTACTTGAGCATGATACTTTCTGATACGTAATGTTCTTAATAATTGGAAGTAAATGTAAAAAAAAACTTTGATCATAAACTTCATTGTGGATTCCTTTCAATAAAGCCTAATATCCAGGGCTTCCACACCTTCTTAAACATAAAATTCAAAACTTGACATCAAGAAAGACAAAAACGGAAACATAGTTTAATTTCTTTGTGAGGAAGAATCTTTCACTCTAACATACAAAAACATTTCTTGCAAGTAGCAAAGATGCTTAGGAGAAATGTAGTGGAGTAAAAGTAAAAGTTTCCAGAAATATAAATAACGAAGTAAAGTTCAGATATGTGAAAATTCTACTTAAGTACAGTAACAAAGTATTTGTACTTTGTTACATACAACACTGCTGAGAATATGAATCTGTGATTTGCATTTCTTGGTTGGTCCGCCAATAAATTACTAAGGAGAAGACAATTAAAGGACAATGTGTGTGTTTATTTATTCATTCAGGTGATTCAGGTGAAAGTCAGGATTGGACACAAGCAAATCTGGCAACCTACCGCTATGCTTTCATTCAGTGGGAATAAGCTATGAAGAATGAGATAGTAAATGTATTTTGTCAAGTTTGTTTATGAGACATGAAAAAATGTGTAATTATTTTTTAGGATTACCATTTTTTCTTAAGTCAAATATTTCAGTAGAAGCTCAGCTCACAGGACAGTGTCAGTAAGAGAAACCTCTGCCCATTCTTGATTCTGTGGGATTGTAGCCTTTTAGGTTCAAGTTGCAGTATATGTACACACTTGCCTCAGTCAGATCTATCTTGTATGCATTAAATCTTGTGGCCCTGCACAGAGATGTGCTGTAGTCAGCACTCCAGACTGCCTCTGTTGGCTAATAAACTGGGGAAATGCCTCATCAGATTTATTCACTAAGCACAAATAACAAGCGAGGGAAACTGATGGAAAGAGTGGGGGAGTGAGTGCATGATGAAGGGCGATACAGAACACACATCAAGAGTTCAATCATGCAGGTCTTTTTTCTCTGTCATTTTGTAAAAACTCTGCTGCTTAATTACAAGAGAACTAGGGCTTTAGCTAAGTTAGCTTATCATGATAGAGCTGTTTTTACCGTTTGCTAAGTAACAGATAAATCAGCCCACACTGTGGTTTGTGGTTCCTTTTGTTCCGCCAGGTTCCCTTAGGTTAAGAACCTGCTATCTATCACACGTAAACATAACAATAAACCTTGGCTTTTTGTAGCTGCACATATGGTGATAGAGTTATGTGGTGCCACCTCAGTCCGGATACCATTATTTGACTTGTCTTATAGGAAGAAACAAGTTGAAGTTCATAACTTCTACCAACATGCTTGACCCTATAATTATAATGTTTCACATGTGCACTGTACACATTACATCATAATTATGTTGCTCTACATAGGGGTGTAAATAACAATAACAATCACATTCAGTATATCAGTATAACAGACAAAAAGGCCCATTATAGCCTGATCAATATCAGACTTTTGAGGCATTTCTGAGTTGGCTGTCATGTTTCTAATAAATTAATTACATGGTAAAAACATGGTTCATATTTGCCATTTTGGCACTGCTATTTCTTGTTACTCATCAGCCAACATATACACTAATACCAATATATCTGCAATAGACTTAAAATTGGCTGTATTTGAGCACAGCCATCACAATTAGAACAAGGTTCAATTTATACTGATATAAAAGAGGAATTCTTCACAATTGAAACAACAGAACCAGCAAATGTTTAATATTTTTGTTACTAAATGACTTCAACAATGTATTGATCATCAAAATAGTTTTATATTCATTTTGAAGCAACAGACTATTCCACTAATCATTTTAGCGCTTGTTTTGTGCATCAAGCAGACAGGATATCATTTGATTTGGGAAGGCAACTTAGTTTAGTTTTGGTGAGCAGACACAGTTTGCAGGTGACCAGAGTAAAAATGAGTAAATGACAGGGTGACTGAACTGGTGGCAGACCATCTGTCTGTCTGCGGTCTTTTGTCTACTTTGTAGTCTATTTGAAAAGCTCATAGCTTCAAATGTCATTTAATAGAGTGCCGTCCATTTCAGACTCATTTCTACTATAATAGTGCAGTCAGACTGAGGAAGCGCTATTAAAGATATTTTCCACCTGGGAAGTAGATGGACTTGTCTGTGTCATCCAGACAGAAAGAGATAAGGGAAATATCATCTCTGTCGCTGATGCTTTCCTTAGAGTGGAGCAGCATGACTCGCAATCAGTCCTCATCCAATCTAACATCTCCACCCATCTTGTGCAACATTAATCAGGACCTCTCTTCTCTACATAAGATATATAAATATAAAAAGGGAACAACCAGCGCCATCAATACTAAACTCTAGTTTGGAGGAACGAATACAGTTGATCAATTTCACAGTGTGCCAACATGGCCACAGTAAATACACCTTGCCCTTAGTTTCTTTAGAGATTGATTCAGTTTATTCTAACAGTTTTCTGCCCTGTCCAAATTTGACATGGGGAAAAATATGATAATATTTATGCTACCCCAGAGCCCATGGGGCATTAGGAATAATCGATAGTCTCCACAAGTCACAGCACCAACCATGAGTGGAAAAGTATAATCATATTGGAACTGGGTGAGTGTGTGTGGGCATATGAGCACGCCTTTAACTGAAGAATTAAACAGACAACATTTAGAAATTAGTGAGTGTACGTCCAAATACGTCTGATGCTCCTGTAATTATGTATGCCGTAAAAAGAGCTATTCTACAAAAAGCTGTATTATTGTCACGACCAAAGTGATTATCACTCACGACCGCTGTTCATCTAACAAGCACAATAGCTGACCTTGGATGAAATGACTCAAATTCGACATCCCAAAGAAAAAAGAGCCTTAAATCACTTCCTGTGCTCAAGGTCATGAAGCCACAAGGATGACTATAACGAGTGTGATGTGTTTATTTATCGGAGAACCTTGAAACTAAACACCAAAGTACCTGTCATTTAAACTAAGCAGAGAAATAGCTTCCTCTTTTAACTCAAATAGAGTGCCTGAAACAAATATTGTCAGCCTGGAAAGAAAATGCAAATAGACACCCATATACACAGTGAGCTTGCTCCACACTAATGGGCTACCTTCAATTGGGCTGCATTACAGTAGAAATATTCCTCTTCCTCTGTGTTATTATCAGCGAGGACGCAGGGGGTGGTTGGGGAGGAAGTGAGATAGGTGTCACATAGGAAGAGTTGACTCTGGGGTTGGATTGGGGGGGTTGGGAATTACCATAATCACGCTGGTGGCCTCTGCAACGCACCAAGGTCACCCTTCCTCCTCAGTGCTCAGTTCAGCTCAGCACCAGGCGAGTACATCAGAAACACAGGAACAACACCAGGATCTGTTCACATATCTGGTCGGTCTGCAGCTAAGGGTAGGCTAAAAAGACAGAAATCTTGTGTACAGTCTCAGCCACACACTCCACCAAAAGGCCTTCAAAGTAAGAGTGAATAAGAAATAATTGGTATTCAGTTGGCAATGACAACACAAGGGCAACTCCACAGCTCTCACAGTCCTAAAAATGCCTCCTGCTTTCCACAAACCTCCTCAGAGTCACCTCGAGCCAATCGAATCATTGTGTCGTTAAATATCTCTACGCCAGTGCTTGAAGTCAGTCAGAGCCAAAGACTGAAAGTCACATTCCTCTGGCACTTAGAGTAATTCATCCAGCCCTCTGTTCTCTGATGCTTCCTCTCTCTGTCAGCAATGGTTTATCTAATCTGATGTAACTTTGCTCCAAGAAATCCTCCCCCCCTCCCAAAAAAAATCCAACACTGCTCAATAACTTTCTTAAGCAACACTGTGAATCAACTGTTTTTAAAAAGCTTTCCTGGTGTTAGCATGTAGCTAACCTTACGGTTACATTTGGCAGTCGACTGACCGTCCTGGAATATATATATGGCGGCCCTTTCTACCATGGAAAATCACCAGTTAAAGCTTATAAACTAAAGACTGCACAATCAAACATTTCCATCAGAAATGTGATTCGAAATTGGGAACATCTGCAACCAAGATTAAAGGTTTCCCTGGCGTCGGCATGTAGCTGTATGTACAGTGTATGTAATGTAGACACTGCAGTAACGTGCCGGGAGCAGTTGACCATAAAAACAAATCCAGCACAGATTGACGTCAGCTCGAGCCAAGAGTAGAAAGAAAGTTGAGTTGTGTTGACTGTGTGTTCAGAACGGTCTGAAATCTGAGGTTTTTGATCACAGTGATTACTTTTACATAAATGTCCCTCATTATTTGAAGCTGTGACCCCTTTTAGTAAGAACATTCGACATTGTAAACATTATGTATGACAGAAAAGTAGCAAAAGCATTATAGGTCTCTTTTAAAATCAATGTAACCAAATTGTAAAGTCAACATTCAAGTAGTAAAACTCTTATTTCATTTACACAATTTAATTTATTGATTTTGACCTTGTAAATTCAATCCCAAAGCTGTATTTTTAGGTTTTGGGGATCTCCGTAGAATAGAATTACTTGCAACTTGTGTGCCTCGACAAAAACATCAGCAAAAATGGATGATGGACAAAGTCATTCTTGGCCACACACCAAAACCCTATATTCTCTGGCAGCAGATATAATCATATATACCCTGCCTAAATATGTGCAGTGCGCTTTCAAAAAGCATCAATCCTTTATATAAACAGACCAAAATAAGCCTGAAGACTTCCAATCATTTACAGACTGAATAAGCTTTTATTAGCTTGAGAGAATGCAGAAACAATCATCCGGGTAAATTAGGATCAACAATACAGCCAGTCTTATGGCCGCAGCGGAAAGCAGACACTGCCGCTGTCCTCCCTGATACCAGAACAACATTAGTCAACTGCTGAAGGATTAAACATTACATGTAACTTGGCATGGGCTTTTAAGTAATGACAACATTAGCTAGTTACACTGACATGCAGCCATTAATCACATTTCTATTAATTTCCCAACAGGCTTCAAACAACATCAGGCCACATGTCTCTTCCTCCTCTTGACTGAGGACACCAATAAGTAGCGTGAGCACTGTGCTTTCTAAACACTGGCTGGCCAGTTTATTAAGGAGGAGAAAATCCTCCATGGTTGGCAAGTCCATGGGCTCTTAAGGTGCTCAGTCACATCGTGAAACCTCTCAGGGTTTACAGGTCAGTTAGTCAGGTGCATGTTTTTTTTTTAACCTTTATGCAGGGGCGGTGGTAGAATAACTATTCAAATAATGTACTTAAGTTGAATAGAAATATTAGCAATGCAACTTGATCAACTGAAAAATTATCAACAATGCTGAATCGACTCACAGTTTCATGAAAATATGGGCATTTGCTGCTTGTTGTTTCGGCACAGAACTGAACAGAGCATTGTACCAAAACACGTAAGTGTATTTCTATTATAAGCCCAAAAAAACAAGTGAAATGTAAGTATGTTGTCCTCCTAGACAAAGTAGTCTGAGATGTGCTCCTTTTTACCCTTTTTGGAACATGCTCATTGGATTTCGGTCGAGCACTCCACTAAGAATTTCATTGTTGAAGAGAAACCTCCTTCTGCTGCACAGTAAATGTACATAATTACTTTCTACCACTGTGCAGGGAAGAATCTGAGAGCTTAACTTTTCACATCCAAACCTGGAAGCTGCCCAGAACACCAACAGTCCTACTGGCTAAGTTGAAACAATCTCTAATATTAGATAGGATAAGCATGTAGTAGTGATGAAGTGTCTTTCCTTAAAGACATCTTATTCTTTTATGGCACTTTTATAATCATCCTTATTTTCTATTTGCTGTCTGTTTTGTATGTTGGCATATGAACTTTTTGGCATTTTTATTCTGCTTTTTATTGTACTATGTATGTTTTTGTTTTTACAAAAGCCCATCTAGGAACAAGAATTGCAAATGAAATGCTATGATTTGTGGCATTGTTCTGCTCAGTAAATATTCAATGTGTATGTTTCTGTCCACATTAAAATAAACAAAACAAATCCAATTAAGATTTTAAAAACAGAGATTTAGTAAAACATTGGATGACATGCAACAGACAATATGCAGGACACACACCAACACTTTTGCTAAATAAGGGTTTTAAGCGCACACACACACACACACACACACACACACACACACACACACACACACACACACACCTTTGTCTTCACAGTCATGAGCTGTTGTGCTCTTGTTGAGACAGCAACACCTTCTGTTTTCACTAGAATCTGTTGATATTTCAGCAAAAAAAAACAATTTAAAGTGAAAGTTTAACCCCAGGTCTTTGCTGCCAGTGTCTGTCAATGTCAATTCTCCAATGTCAGATAACAAAAAGGAGACAAAGACATCATAGTATAGTATGTCAAAACTAAAACCTCATCCACACACTGATATCTGAATTGAGTGGGACATGTTGAGGCAATAGAATTGAGCTTGCTGTTATGAGAGGCCACTGGAGGATATGAATTGTCTCAAATGTAGGGTGTTAGAGAAGGTAGACAGCCTGGGGCTTACACAGGGCTAGAGGAAAAAAAACATGATGTTCTGGCACCTGTTGATGTCCTAAAGCACATGAATAAGCTGAAGGAGCTTTTGGCATGAAGGAAGGAGACCCAGAAGAGAAAGGAGTAAAAAAAGACGGCAGATAGGATCCCTGCCGCTTCCCTTTCATGTGGAGCTAGACGGAAACATTGAACATGACTCACCATTTCACATTCATTTGGTCTGACATTGTGACTGTTTTGGAAACACATTTGGAAACATGAAATTCAGGTGGAGCTGTTCATCTGCTGTTAGTGCAGCAAAGCAAAGTGAGAGAGGACTACCAACATTTGATTGGCGCTGTCAGAAAATAATTACAGAGTTGTTTCTTCTGTAAGCAAGGACAAAATGTACAATGGCATACCTTATTTCCAGAAGGTGCACTTCAGTACAGGACCAGAGTAATATCCAGATGTGTATATAAAACCATCTGAACAACACAGATTATGAATGCAGAGACATGTGTTCATGCATGTGTGATATTTATATCTGTGAGCAGGAATATACTATTCACAGTATTGGATGCACTACAAAAAAAAAATCATTCTTTTGCTTTGAAAGCAAGTCCTGCCCTACAGATATTATTGTGGTTTGTCAAGGCACACACACAACGGCACAATACTTGCAGCACGTTGCTCCATAAACGCACCCACTAAGTGTAGCTAGAACCTGAAAGCTTCGCTGCCCCCAAAAAAACAGCAACAGCCAACATGATTGAACTCATAAGCTAGAATAAGAAGGCATGAATATAAACACGAGACAGCCATGGGCAACTAAGTGAGGAAGAAGGGAAGAGAAAAATAAAGTATTTCACTTAGTAATCTAAAACACTAGGCAATTTCTAACAGCCACAAGCAACCACGAGTTTACAAAGACTGAGGGGAAAGCTGTGTGTGAGGCAATGAAACCAATAAGAACCAAATTTGAACACGGTTATACATACACACACACAAACACACACACACACACAAACGCACACACACATTTAATAAATCAGTGGAAAAAAAGGGGAAGGGGAGACAAGGAGGAGGTATATGAACAAATACACACGTATAAATCTATCTATTGGGCATAGAGACAGGCAGCTAGCATGGCTATAATGTTTGTTACATGAACTTCAGCATCACATAGAAGGCAGGCAAAAGTTTGTTTTATTTAGTTGTGTCATCGTTTAAAACTTGTATGTTCATGCAGAACATTCTGAGATGTGTCTCCTAAGACTGTCCCATTTTGTTGCAATTTAAAAATGTCAAACAAGATTTTAAATAATCAATTGTACACATGTGTTACATGTCCTCTGTAGTCATTTCAATGCATGGCCTTTTACATTTATTTCTCATTCTGCAGAGAAACGGCCACGTAACTAATACGATGGTCAAATAGGTGCTATCTCAGTGGGAGAACGTCAAAATGAACATACAGTATGCTCTCTCTTGGCAAGGTTTCAGAGGATAAACTAAAAACCTTTTAATTCATACACCTTAGAAGGGGTTCAGTAATAAGACTCATAGTTGTTAGTGACGTCCAACTGCACCTTAATGTAAAAACAATTGCTATAAAAGCCAATTTGAAGGATTGCAAATTCATCATGTTGACTTGCATAAAATGATTTAATCTCTCCATCCAACAATGCCATCCTTACTCCCAGTGCGTCTCACGACACCAAAACCTCCTACTGCGCCCAAAGCCCTGGTGGTGGCTTCGCCTGATCCCTCACCTGGAGGCAGTGGCACAGGTCTCTCTCATCATTAACCCCCACTGACTCCCCCAAAACTCCAAACACACACCAAGAGTCCAGGTACACTTCCCGACCTACTTTTCAATGGTCTATTTCCCCATAGATCACAACATTTGTGCCAGCACAGCTCCAATTTCCACCCCCTCAACCAGAATCAGAAGGTGAAGTTATTATGCCGCTTAAAGTTGGTCATCCTCATGTGGCCGTGAGGCAGCTGAGCTCCTCCTCACTGTTTAGAAGGAATTCATTTATTACTGTGTTGAAAGTTAAATGCAGAAAAAAAAAAATCTAATTTAATTGCACACCGTTACACACTGCTACACTACAGTACTACACAAATTTAATTTTTGATCACCACAGTGTAACTCGTGCATAGAAATTCTAATGAATGTAGTTCAACTCAAGGCTCTGGGGGTATAAATATCACCATCTCCTCGCTGCTTTCTCCTCCTTTTTAATTTAGGCATCAGCATCTCAAACTGCACTTACAGGCTGATTCCCCAGGGAAAAACCCTGCATCACTCTTCCAATTTTCGCCCTCTAAGTCCCATGCTTGCTTAGTTTCTCTAATAAATCAAAGCTACAATAGTTTATGAGTGTTAAGAGTGTGTGTGTGCGCATGTGATTGTATTGGGGGTAACTGAGGGTTTGACTTAAGACATCAAGAGTTTTGAGCAACTTTAACTCCATACACTATATACAGAGAGAGAACAGGAAAAATAAATAAAGAACTAAGATTTTTAGCCTACAAATCACGTTACTAAAAATGAACAAATATAACTTAATATGAATTAGGTTATTGCTCTCGACTGTAATCAAACAATGGTTAGCAAGAGATTTAGGAGATCCAAGACACAAATTGTTCCCAGTGAAGATGAAAAGGAAAAGAGGTTTATGTAGCAGTGTTGATATGACATCTCAAAATACGCATTAACAGCAGAAAACTGCAGTGAGAAAACCACATCCAGCAATCAGTGCAGATTTAAAAATCTCCAATCTCCAAACTGGCTTGGAGGGGGATGAAAGTTAATGAGGTTTCTTGTCAACAAAGAAAAACTTGAGTGCTGCAGCCCGACCTCTAGGCACAGTGAGTCACTTGGCTGCATTTGGTTTGGTGACTTGTATATTTTTCAAAGGTCTTGGCCACCAGTGGTGTCGACATTTATTATCAAAACTATCAAACAGGCCACTCATGGGTGTCAGCTTGAGGATGAGATGCTAACAAATTCAGCCTCACTGGAGGTATATTCGATGCTAGAAGTAACTGCTGTTTTTTTTTTTTTTTTTTAAACAGAAAATAATGAAGAACAATATACTAGACCTTTGAGTTGATGAATGACCAAGGTACCAACAAAATAAAAATCATAGAATTTTCTGAGTAGCAGATGATACAAACAATGAAACAAAACACAAGCTGTCAGTACAGATATACTGTAACACGAACATGCGCGCATGCATGCACGTACACGAACTGCAGTACAGAGAATACACAGCCTTTTATGTTTATGTCATTGTTTTAAAAAGGGAAAGCACTGTCCATACTGCACTGCAGATTATCTAAAACGTCAATGTCAGAACATTGTTAACAATATCTAAACTCTGTGTTACATCACTGCCTAGTCTACACCAGTGGTTCCCCCACCACCAAGTTCACCCACACAACACCCATGGACACACCTTTTTAGTTAAAAAAATGACACCATGAATGCTGTTACATATTTTGCATGAGTTTTAGTTTTGTTAGAAATGTACAATACATGGAAATTAAGTCTTGTTTTGAGGCACCCCATGGTAAAAAAGGCACCCACTTCAGGAACTGCTGGTTTCCATAATAACACACTTATTTTAAAAGACACTCACCGGCCAGCACTCCTGCCATGTAAAGCAGACTTATTCGTAAGATGCCATGGACCATCTCCAAAGGAACGCCAATCATCAGCTGCAGTAAAGCATTGAACCCCAGCTGCTCCAAACTGATGAGAGAGCACAGAAATGGAAAAACATTCTAATGAAAGCAGAAGATAGGTGTTCCTCCTACAGCTGTGCATCGTCTGCAACAACAACAAAATGCAAGAGCTGCAGACATCAACATAAGGCTAAGTGGAGGTTTGTGTACGTACCCAACGTGCATGAACATATAACTGAAGAAGCGCCACACTTGTGCACGGTGGCCAGGATGATAGACCAGGGGGCTCTTCATGAAGTCGGGCTGATAGGTCTGCAGTACCCACTTGTTTAGCATGATGCCATAGCACATGAACACAATAATCTGCAAAATGACACCAAAACCATTACACACTCTCTGCAGACTGTTGGTACAAAGGTGCAAAACAAAACCCCATTGTGTTATATGAAAAACACGTGACGTTTTCTCTTTCTGTATTCCTCAGCTGATGCTTATTAGACTTGTGGAGACAATTACTGCCTGCAGTAAAAAGGCACATCTGGTTCAATTCCATTAATTTCTTTTCATAGAATAATGACTCATTGTCTCTGTGAATTAAAACGAATGTGAACCATTATTATCACATCCTCATTGTCATTACAGCCCATTCATTGCCAATTGGAGGCATTATAAGAGCACTTTCCTCAGAATCATGATGATTTTAGGGGAAGTTTTGTGAAAAAAAGCTGTAGGTTATTTTTGCTGCTTAATCCTCAACCATTCAACAGTGGTCCGTGTTAGTGGTTTTCCTTTTTCCCCCAAATGAATATAATAGGTCATTTAATACCACTGTGGTGGCCAGGGTGCTTAGTGACCTGGTTTCCAAGTTCAAAAATCAGTGTCTAAAAAATAAAAATCCCTGTATGCAGTCTGACTGAGGGTTTCAGCTTGGAGGAATGACATTAAATGCACCCACTAAACCCCTGAATCTTTTCAGTGGGTAAGAAGCGAATGACTGAGCCTACAGAACAGTCTAAAGTCAGGGTTGTAGGTTAGTAACACACATACAGTACTTAAAGTAAAATATTGTGTTTTAGGAATATTTGAATCAGTGGGATGCATTAGTAGAAAAATCTATATTCAGCTCGGTGTTTGATGACGTCACCTCCTAAATCTCACCTGTACGATGGTGACGATGGCGATGAAGACAGGCGGGGGACACAGGCGGTTCTGGTGGAAGTACCAGCGCCGGTCCGTCTCGCAGGGCAGGATCTCATAGGCCACATAGCGCACAAAACGTTTGTACAGACCGAGCCCCGTTTCGTCCAGCAGGATCTCCCGTTGCAGCGTGCGGCGGCCATTTGCAATGGCACGTCGGAAACTGCTGGAGCGCTTACTGCTCATCTGAGGAAAATGGTGAAAAAACATGCATGTATTACTCTCAGGAGCTCAGTGCAACATCTTGTGGGCAACTGCTTGGATTTTAAAGAAACTGCATAAAATGATACTGATGGGAGCTTAAAAAACATCAGTTTACTTACTAACATGTTTTCACTTTGTTTAAAATGTATAGTTCTGCATTTTGGGAATAACCAAACTATCTAATTACATCTGTCCAAAAGGTAATTCATCTGCCTACGAGTCCATCTACAACTCACTAACTAACCGATAAGTCTCATTCTCCAAATCTAATTTACTGAAGTCTTCACCATGAGGTTGAGGTTGGCAGGCAGTTACTTCCAGGCCAAGAAATAGTCACATAATTGGCATATAATCCCCTTAAAACCACAACTTGTTGATTTTACGCTTAGATTTTTGTACAGATTAAACAAACAACATAACGCGTGTTAATTAGTGAGCTTTAGAGGTACTGGTAGGTGGTTTTGTTACCTTTCACAGACTGTTTTTCAGTCTTTATGTTAAGCTAAGTTAGCTAAACCAACAGCCAGCATTAGTCTGTATATTTAACGGACAGATGTGAGAGTTGTAGCAATCGTCTCATCCATCCCGGCAAGAGAGAAATAGGCATATTTTCCAAAAAACATCTTAAAATAATTAATAATATTTTTTTTTTTATTTTCAACTGACAGGCTAGTTTATTATTGTGACCTGAAGAAATCAGCAGACAGGTCATTCCCTGTGTTTGTTTTTGCTACTTGATGACTTAATGTTTCTCGCAATAAACTTGTCTCGAGCTGTTTTATGAAAATTACTGTCAGCAGCTGGAAGAACACACCTTACCAGGATGAACAGATCTCATCATCGCCTGCTGGTGAATGTTTATTTTAGCAATTAAATCCATAACTTACTTGATGCTACGTGGTGGTAGGAAGATAGCTTCTTTTCATGTAAACTGAGGAGAAGCTCATCAGTGTGACTAATTATCCTAGATGGGGAGCCAACATTCATAAAGTACGGATTTCACAAGGGATAGTGTGATGGATTATTTAAGTTCTACTTTTATAACCAAATTGTCAGGGTAAAAGAAATTACAATTATTTTCATTTCTTTTTATCTGTTGTTCTGGCAATCGTTCAGAGGCTTCAATGAACAGTGAAGTTTGGTTTTTGCTATTCATGCTTAATGCTTAACTGGCGTTAGAAATAAAATAATGTTTTCCTCATATATCTCTGCAGCAATTAAAATATTAATATCAAAGCCATTTTACACGTCTTAAACAACTGGCAATCACTTTTGATGACAGAACTGCAGCTGAATATTAATGGCTGATAAGAAACTTAAATAATGTATAAGAGGTTTGTGATTTAGACAGTTGGCAGGGTTGATTGCAACTCAGACATCATAACTGTTGAAGTGATTTTGCCCTTGAAAAGCAAATCTTTGTTTAGAGGAACTATTGCATAGAAAGAGAGAAAGGGAGTGTGTGTGTGTGTGTATTCATGTTATCACAGACTCCAGGTTTGCTAAGTGAGCAGGAGCTTTGCAGCAGCCTGCAGGCCAACTCTTGATACATTCTTTAATAGAGGCTTAGGATGAAAACCATCCTAATGCCACTATTTTGACAGCCAAAGTAGAGAACTGTCTGGATACCAACACATTGGGTTCTTTCCCACTAGAGTTACCACTGAAAATACTGTCTGACCAGCTACTCACAGCAAGGATCCTTTACAGTTAATGTCTGCCAGATGCTTGAAGTCTCCGGAGTAGCTAAAACAATACAGCTCCTTTGGGGACAACTGGCAGACTATGTAATTATCTCTAAATCAAAAATATGTACTGGAATGTGACGTGACACTTTATGAAAATTAGTTTCCAGGAAAATAAGTGGAGGAGGAGAAAGAAGGCATGTGGGCAGCAGCTGCAACGGTTAATAGTATGTATCTACAACAGCAGACCTTATGTAGAGGTTTCTAATAATAGTAACGTTAGACAATATGGCAGGTTTGTATGAAGTGTAATGAAACCTCCAGAAGGGGCCGGTAGGAAGTACAACCTGCCATTAAAGTACACCACTCATTAGCCAGGTCTTGCTGCTTGTAGACACAGCAGGGGGCATGGTGAAATAAATTGAGGGTCAAGATCTATAAAAGCTAATGAGCTAAATATACTGGAGGACAAAGACTGTAAATACATGAGCATATAATGAAAAAGAAATGCACCACAGATAAATGGAGTAACAGACTTTTTTTTTTTTTTTAAGAAATCACTGAGGAAAAAACTGAAGAAAAAAGTGCTAATCCGCTTTGGAAGTTAGAAGAGATGGAAGTGGTAACTACCCTAACTGTGGGTAATTATGACACTGGTGGTTGTACACTACAGTGAGGGTGTGAGGGGCCTGTTGCACAGTGATAACCAGAACAGTGTAGAGCTGGGCTGCTGGCTCTCCCACAGATGGAGGGATACATATTTAGTATGGAAATCATGCCTGGAAAATGCAATTATACTAT
This sequence comes from Etheostoma perlongum, assembly GCA_026937815.1. NCBI lineage: Eukaryota > Metazoa > Chordata > Actinopteri > Perciformes > Percidae > Etheostoma > Etheostoma perlongum. Next base: position 14,441,715 of record CM049391.1, on the reverse strand, counting down.
ACTATACTTGAGACAGGGAGTGAAAGCAAAAGAAGAGGAGTAGAGGGACATAAGAAGGCAGAGAGGGAGAAATTAAAAGGGGAAGATGAGCCTGCCTGGGTGAGCTTGATTCCATATCCTGCCAATGGACAGTGAAGGTGAGACAGCTCCTATTTAATTGTGAATATATCTTAACGTTGTTGAATTCACAATGAAAAAGATGAAATTTATATGAAGAAAAGAGGTAAGATAGAGAGAGGTTAAGTGATGTAAATATAATTGTGCATTCTTCCTTTCTGTTGGCTTTCTTCTTTAAATAAAAGTTTTTATTTTATTTTATTTTTATTTATTTAGTTTCTGAGTTTATTTCATCTTTGTTTTGCTCTGTGACAACACTTGCCAACTCTTCACCTTGCACTGTATTCTCTCCCATTCATGCTGTCTCTGTAAAAATGTGCTCCCAGGAGACACAGCTAAGCATAGCGATCACTTTGCTTCCCCTACTCTGACATGCAGGACTGTCGTCTCTAAAGTGAGCATTAGCAGCCTTTTGAAGTGACGACAGGAGAGAGACGGCAAACAGACAATAAGGCACAAATGAGGAGCCAAAACATGAGATAACGCACTGAGAGGAGTGACAGAGAGTAAAGGTGCACCAAAAATCACATCTCATCCTATAAAACGTCAGAGGGGGAAAACCTCTGACTTGTGCATCGGCAACTGTGGAAGTTTCCTGACGAAGCAACGTCTGCCAGGGAATAATTGATGCTGAGGGTAAGAGCATGAAGATAAAGATAGTATTCCAACTGAATGGGCTAAACTGACAGCTGTGTGTGTGTGTGTGTGTGTGTGTGTGTGTGTGTGTGTGTGTGTGTGTGTGTGTGTGTGAGAAATAGCAGGAGTTCATCCTCCTCCTCCCCTCTTGGTAGCTGCTGTACATGCAGCTTTCAGCTCTAGTCATTTGTCCTTGATGGATTAATTAGCCACACCACATGGTCAATATCTCACAGAGAAATAGTTTAGTAATAACAATAAAAAAAACAGTTTAAAGGATATTCAGGTGTCTGCACTGGAAATTAAAAAAAATCCATGAATTATTGTGATTTTGCTCAGTTTATTGTGGCGGCCCTATTTGTTGACACACATGAAAAATCATTTATCGTCACTAGAATATGAAAAGGCTGCGAAAATCAACTGAGTTTACATAGTGATTCACCACCATCAAACTAAAAGTCTCACTATGAACGTTTACTATCTAATTTATGAGTCATTCAGAAAACCTAAAAACTAAAAACCACTCCTTAATTTTCTCTCTCTCTCTCTTAGACACATCCAGTACACTCTACACTCTCAGAATCTAAATCAGAGATCTCCTCCTCACTGATTCTTCCCTGACCCAGATATTTAGGTTCTTTCTTGCCCAAATCCTTTTAAAATGAGAGTTCACCATTTTCCCTTCAGAAGTTGGCGGCCTTCTTTCATGATTTAATCATTGCAGTGCTAAAACTGAGAAGAAAAAAAAACAAACCTTCACTCCAGGACACTTTAGCAAAGTGCATCACTTTTAGCCTGCAATCCATTTAAAACAGAAAGCCTTGACTGGAGTTTGGTGTGGGATGTGATGTTGATAGGTAGCATCTGTGTCCCTGGAGACAGGTGCACTGTGGGCAATAATGGGACTTCAAATAACTTGAAAACTTTCATATACTGTATATCAACTGCAGTATCTTTTTGACTGGGCCTGTAGGTGAAGGTAATTTCGGTTCTCTGTAAGTGCTCTCTTTCTTACAATACTGCTTTGGATGTGACAAAAGAAAAAAAAAAATTGAAAACATATTACGTACAAATTACAACAGAAAACGTTGGGCAGAAGGGTAACAATGAGAAACAAAGTAACAGTCTTCAAATCCTCCAACCTGAACAAAGAGAATCCCTCGCCATAATTTCTAAAATACACCCTCTACTTGTGTACTTAACCATGGCAGCCATTTTGGATCTCTGTTGAACATTAGCCAAATTCCCTCCCGAAGGAAAACAATGACACACTTCTTCAGTTACACAGCTGGTACATGACAGCATTGGAGGACTCTCTTTAAAGAAATCGATATGTGCAGTTACACACATAGAAATATTTCCGATTTCAGACTTACTGTATTCTGTCCATTAGCAGATGCTTGTCTAACACAGAATCATCCCCCCCAAAGGCCCATGTGTGAACTTTGCCCCCTCTGGTGTCTCTCAGCCTTCCTGCATCGACTAAACCTGTGTGTGTTATTCTGCGTGAACTTGTCAAAATGTGTGCCAGCTGTCTTGATGTGTGGAATTTTTGTTCTGCTGAAGTGGATTAGTAGTCAGATACAGACCATACCCTGGGTGAATGTGTATATGTGTGTATGTGTGGGTGTGTGTGTGTATATACAGTTCCCCAAGAGAGGTTTTAGCAGAGCGTTTACTTATTCACCCCTCTGGCTGAACTGATGGAGTTCTCTAGCTAAGATCACCCTGCATTAAAGATGGGTTGAACATGAACGATGTCAGAGACAGTCTTGTACTTACGCACACACACACACACACACACACACACACACAGAGAGAGAGAGAGAGAGGGAGAAGCTGTTGCCTAACGGCGCCATTCAAACACATTTACACCCTCTGAGGTCGAGAAAAGCACCATGGATTCACGGGTCCACTGAGTGAATGTAGAACAACAAATCAGAAAAATGTTTAACACACCCGTTAACTGACAAAAGCTTACGGGCTAAAAGCATCGAAAAGGCATGGACTGAGGCCACACACACACGCACACACGTACACACGCACACACGCACACACGCACACACGCCATGTCTGTTTTAATACGATGCAGGGGTTTTCCAATCAATCAATACAGACGCCACATTAGAGGCACTGGTTATGATACTGGCTATGATATAATGGCAGCACCGAACTTTCCAAATCAAATTACAACTGTCATCTGTCACACACCATAAAGCGCTACTTAATAAATCTGCCTGAGACACAGAGATGTGAATGGAGATAGAGGAAGAAAAGGGTCGGACAAAAAGCAGAGAATATGGGCTTGAGAGAGACTTGAGAAACTTAGGTGAAAATGATTCTGAGTGCAGTGAGAAAAAGGAGAGAAAGGAAGCCAGAAGTATTAGTTGATGACCTGGTTGAAAATGTCATGCTACATGCGGCACATTCAAAGCGTCAGCCTGGAGCTCATCCCAGGAAACCAGCATCACATGCTGCGCGACGGGAGGTCAGATTCACATCAACATTTGAATATCCTCTAAATTAGTCAGCAAATCTGTACTGGTAGTGCTCATGTGTATGAATGAGAGTCTGTCTGCGTTTGAGACAGTGTGTGTATATCAGGAGGAGAAGGAGGGTGGCTGCATTAATTAATAATGAAAACGCTTGTATATATGCAAATTCTATGCATGCACAGAACAGTGTGGACATGGCCTGTGTGCGTTCATGTGTGTGCATCAGACAAATCTTTAAAATCAGACCTGGGGGTCGATATCTGTGTGAGGCTGGGCATTCTCAAATTACTGCCTGCTACTACCAATGCTGGGCTAATCGAAGGCAATTAGCATTTGGCTAATGGGCAATTTTAAAAGTGACTCCCTGGTGCTTTCTGAGGCAAGGCGGGGTTTTTTTCACCTGTAACATATGCTCACGGTTGTGTAGAATGGAAAAGAAGGAAAGGAGCTCTGAGGGTTCAACGAGGCAGGTTCAAAGAAAAGGGGGATAATATTACTTTGGCTTGAAGAAGGGAAAAGGAGAATGTACTTAAATGAGATGGATAAAAAATAAATATTAAAATAATAACACTTCAAGAACGGCGTAGGAAGATACAGTGAGGAAAATAAGTATTTGAACACCCTGCTATTTTGCCAGTTCTCCCACTTAGAAATCATGGAGGGATCTGAAATTGTCTTCGTAGGTGCATGTCCACAATGAGAGACATAATCTAAAAAATCACAATGTATGATTTTTTAACTATTTATTTGTATGATACAGTTGCAAATAAGTATTTGAACACGTGTCTATCAGCTACAATTCTGACCCTCAAAGACCTGTTAGTCTGCCTTCAAAATGTCCACCTCCACTCCATTTATTATCCTAAATTAGATGTACCTGTTTGAGGTCGTTAGCTGCATAAAGACACCTGTCCACCCCATACAATCAGTAAGAATCCAACTACTAACATGGCCAAGACCAAAGAGCTGTCCAAAGACACTAGAGACAAAATTGTACACCTCCACAAGTCTGGAAAGGGCTACGGGGAAATTGCGGGGAACATTCTATTATATGAGAGGTATCATGAGGAATGAGATGATGAGAATAATTCTAAGTAAAAAAGTGTAAAAAGGGCTGTTGATTTCTTGGGGGTCCATTGTCACTTCTTGAGGCGTCTTCATAATAATAGGTATAAGCCTGGATGCAGATTTGTAGACAATGAATCATATTGCGCTTTAAGGTTAAATTTTTCGGTTTATAGCTCAAGTATTGGGGTCTTTGAATGCTGATAACCAATTTTCAAGATGGAGTCAACTAGTTTTTTCTGTGTTTCACACATACATCTTTTCATGAATTTCTAGTAAACACAGATGAAGAAGCAGGAAACGTAGAAAAAGAAGAGGCAGAGAATAAAGAGTCTGGCTGATTCAAAGTGAAACATGGACAAAAACTATAACTAAGAGAACATAATAGCACACACACTGTTCTCACATCAGTATATAAAATTTGTTCTTGCACAGTATCAGTCTTGTTGTTGTTTGTTTGATATATTCATTTTGTTTGAATATATCTGTTATTTGCTATAATACTGTGTCTCTGTCAGCTTGGTGTGAGTGTTTTCTAGTGCTCGCTGTGCACAGCTTGTGAGGTTAAGTGCCTGGATTTACCGACACATTAACTAAAAAGATTGATCCTCCTTTTGCAGGACAACGACCTGAATGGTCGAGTCAATTTTCGCCACTGCGTGGCTTGCCAGGCTGTGCCTAAATCAATTTTGTAACCTTTTCTGAAATACAACAAAAGGGGGTGTATGTGTGGAAATGTGCATCTGTGCTGCAGGACATGAAATGCCTCATGCGACTTCCTCTGCAATACTCTCTGTATAGCTGTGTGTACGTGCGTCTGGTTTCCACTCACCAGCTCGATGAGCTCCTGGTAGCACACCTGTCCCTCTTCATTGCTCTGGACCAGGGCTAACAGCATGTCCAGTTTGGACGGGTCCAGCTGCAGCTCATGGTGCTCCACCAAGCTGGTGAAGTTCTCCACTGCAATGAAACCGGTGTTGTCTGGGTCCAGCTGCAACAACAACACCCCACTTTTAGACAACTGGAATATAAACTACATTGCTGATAATGCATGTATTGAAAATGCTATTTCAGTTATGCATCATGTTTTCTTTTCATAATAAGCAGCACTGCAGAGATGAAGCGTCAGTTTGCCCTGAGGGAGAGTGCATCAGTAATTGTCAGCTACGATGCATAGGCTACACAGAGACACAATAGATATTCATAAAGACAAATGAGAGCTACAGGGCTGTAGCCATAAGCTCAGACAGTTACAGCAGTATTAATTAAGCTGCGTTGCCTCTACGAATTAGAACTGCCTAAAGAAAAAGCCCCAATCAACCTCATTAAAGGAGCAGGTCTTTCATAGCAAACCGCAGGACGGTTGTTGTTGTTGGGAGCAGCGAGCAAAGACAGGGGAGCATGTCATTTTAATAAGCAGTAACCTGCAGTTTCTTTTAAATAAAGAAATTCCTCAGCATTAAATGGGGTGACATTGGTTTCTGAGTAGATTTTTATTTAACTGTGTGGGTCTGACCGTATGTTATCAGTATGTTTAAAAAAATAAATAAATAAAAAACACTCACTGACAACTGTATGCCAGTGCTGCTCCTCGTAATTGATTTAACCGGGAGAGTGTCATAAAAATGTGGCTGTCTAAAAGAGCTCACCCTTAAAAATGGCTTGTAAAGTATAGAGTGTGCATCTACGCTGGGTTTATGTAATGTGGCTTTTTGGGCCGGGCGGCAGCTTCACCTACTCATTACTTGATTTTCTAGCCTCACCTTCTCCTCTTAAATGCATTCAATTGCTCTGCAATGAAGCGTTAATTTCTCATGCCAGCGCTCCTTAGATCCGAGTGTGTTTGTGAAAATGCGCCTAAGGACAAACTGGAGCAGTACAAAGAGACCACATGGGAAGAAGAGCCCTTGCTTCTTATTTTACTGTTTCCTGAATGCTAACACAGCCTCATTAGGTTTAAGACAGTAAACCGAGGGCCTCTGTTGCCCCAGGGAGGAGTGAGCTTTCAGATGTTGCGTCAGTGTGGAGTAAGTCGCGCTGGATCATTGTTGCCCATGTCTTGAGTAGCCTACATAGGAAGAATCCTGTCTAGGCTGCCGTCTGGACCTGGCCTGCTCTGACATGGTTAGACAAAGGCGTTTCATTGGCTGCATGAGAAGAGCGGCATTAAACCACACTGTGCTGTGCCAGTACTGACTGCAGGAGGCTCAAGCTTAAAGCTCTGCTGCTCAACTAAGGAGCTAGAGATCAATCTGGGAATCCATTGGTGTGTTTGTGTGTGCCTGTATGTGTGTGCCTGTGTGTGTGTGTGTCCTTCCTCCTAAACATGTTTACTGTATATGCTCTGCTTCCCTCTACACTGTTTCCAGTTGTTTTGCAGACATTTAGTTGAACACAAGCATCCCTTTCATTCCATTTAATCTGCTTTTATCACTCCCCTAAAAACGTATGCATACAGTCACCTGGGAGAGCACAGTGGGGGCAGGAACTAATAGGTTAGCTTTATGATGCTTGACTAGAAATGAGTGTTTTCCCACTGCTGGCTGATGTAGTGAAGCTATTTTGTCAGTTATGACACTTTAACACTACTTTCTCTACACCAACATGACTTAACAGCATATAAATGGGTATTAACCAATATTAGCCAAGATTCTGTACTCACACAACCATTGTTGTCTCAAGGGCATTTACCAATTACACTCGTCACATCATGCACATTGTTTAAGTAATGTCTGTTTACACATTAAGGGCAAAATCCATACTATGCTACCTCCCTCTTGGTCATTGTCCGTCACACATCTCTGTATAATCTCAACACTCAGCACCTGACAGTCAGCAAAGTCAAGGCCATCTGCAATGCACGTAAAAGCAAATTCATAAACAAAAATGAACCAAGATGGGGAATATGATAATGCCCTTAACGGAGTATCCAATGGATGTTTGCTAAAACAAGGCCCTTTTCTGTTCATGAGGCTCGCTGAGCAAAATGGTGCAGATATGGCACGAATTTGTGATGTGTTGGGCACCAGCGTGGCATGTGGGAATACAGGGGGAGAGACAGCACAAAAAAAACAGCAGAGAGGGTAGGTGGAAAATTGGAGAGGGAGGTGAGGTGGGTAGTCGGTTGATGAAATGAAAGACATGAAAAATGATGAAGTTAAAGAAACAGTAGAAGGTATGAACAGAGAGAAGAACAGATACAGCCAGAAACAAAGCAAGGACTCACAGAGAATAAAAACGCCTCACCACTGTCTGTTATTGTGTGTGCCTGCCTAACCCAGCAGTCTGGCTCTTCTTCTTTTCCCTATAAGAAGGCTGTGACACACTCCAGTGCTCTGCATCCACTTGCAACAGAGGGGAGATAGATCAGACTCTAATGTGCTCCTGGCTCAGCCCAGGCTGACAGGGGGAACAGAGAGCCACACGGGGGACGTCTGATTACTGTCAGCCTCCATATGTCAGCACGTCACTGCACGTACAGCAGCAGCACAGAGGCACACTGTATATGGTTGTGCACATTTACGCAAACCAAGTGTTGACACTGAGCTGTCATACTGCACAGATACTATTCCCTTCATAGTCTGACCTTATTCAGGAAGAATGTTGCACAGGAGAGCCTGTCTGCTGAGGATACAAGGAGGTGGGGGATTGGTTCTTGTAGCCAATTAGGGCTATCAATTAGCAAGATGAGGTACACTGAGATGAATGAGTGTTGGCAAGAAGAGCCTGTTTTTTTCCTGGGCAGGCTGGTGACGTGGATGAACGAGGGGGAAGAGACAGAGAGAAGAAAAGGTTGGAAGAAGGAGGGAAAAAGCGCTGAGAGGGAGGCAGTTATTGAAGCGATCCAACACTGGTGAGGGTGACACTTTGACAAGCTGCATGCATTGCCATGGTTACCAGTCGCCTGTGTGTCATCCCTTTCTTGCAAATCCCCCCCCCAACATATTGGCGTTCAAGAGGCAAAGGAAAGACACAAAAGGGGGGAGAGAAAGAGACGATAGAAGAAAGGCTGAAGGAAAAATACAATACAGATGGATGGGAAGACATCAATGAGATTAGAATGAGGTGGTAATAAGACAGGTTCAGGGTTTCGATGTAAAGGGAAGTGGGGCGGGATATTATGTATGGGAATTGGAGGTGTTAAGGCACAGAGAGCAACTTGGCTGGCTCAAAAGCAAGTGGGAGGAGATGGACAAGACACAGAATGGAAATGTATACACGAGGAGGAGGAGGGCAAAGAGGAGAGGAATGCTGACTGCAGGGGAATGATCTCAGTGTTAACCCTCGGGACCTCGATTACCTCCATCGCAGCCACTCTGACTGACCCCAGCCCACGACTGACTTATCAGTCTGTTCCACAGGGGCTCAAGGGTGAACCCTCCAACCCGGGAACAAACCACAAAACCTAGGCATGATAGATGTACAGCCAGTGGGCTGAAACACAGCCACCTCTGTCGTCCTACCTGCAGAAGACTGACACACAACCAATGACAAGGCACTCTGTGTTTCGCACTAGGAGAGTTGTAGCTAATTCTGCCATCACATCAGCTGAGGCAGAAAGTAGAGAAAGGTACCCATGGTTGCACTTTGCATGGATTCCCTTTAATTATCACCAGCCTACTCAAGGTGGCACAATTTCAACTGTTTTATGAGGCTCTTCCAGATTTTCCTCTGGCAAAGGTAACAATATGAGAGACAAAACCTGATGGATCAATTAGTCAATCAGCGGAAAATTAATTGACTATTTTGATAATCGATTGTTTTCGCAATTTTGTCAAGAAAATTATGACAAACGTTCACGCTCTCCAGCTTCTCAAATGTGTTTTCTATGATAGCAAATAGAATTTTTTTGATCCGACTATTTTCTGGTATGACAAATGATTAGTGAATAATATAAGTAACCCTAAATCTTTAAACTAGGATTTATTTTTGAATAGGGCTCCAGCTGACTTGAGCCATCCATGTTTATACACACCCCAGAATTGGTTACCTCCTGGTCAGATATACTGAAATCAAAATATTTGGTCTGTATTAATTACGTACATAACAATGAGGCAAATCAACTTCTGTCTCAACAAAACATAAATTGCAACACTGAAAGGGTTTAAGCTGAATTACTAACTGGTTTTGTTTTTACAATACAGATATTATTTGATGTCAAAAGTAAAAGAGCTAGAAAGGTTGATAGTTGTTGAATAAACAGTATCTACTCTTTGGCAGATGGTGATTATAATTACCATTAGGTAGGAATGCAGCAGCAGCAATGGTATAGTTCACACTGACTAACCTTTGTGGCACAGAGCCAATACTACGGACTACTTTGGTCTCTGTGAACATGGCTGTCAACCTTGGACAGGGCTGTCTGTATCTGCAGAGGGCAGTGGCATTTACAGGACAGTGCATATTTGCATGGCATCAGATAAAACCCATGTGCTTAATCTCTGCTGCCCTCAGGACTCACTGGTGTTCACCAACAACTGGGCCACTGACTCCGTAATCATCACAATGCATGTTCTGCCCTGCCGTTACCATCATTATGCTCAAATTTTGCTACTGTGGCACTGCAATGTGATGGCCGTTAGATCCAAACCACTCTCTCCTTAAGTGGAGACGAGTGTAGAGAGACACCCGCAGGGATTTTCCTTCATGCAGACAATCATCTAACTACATTTCCTGGCGTTTAAACACAGTACAAACAGCCAGAGGCCCTTTCAAATACAGCTCAATGCAAATTAGCATCAGAGAATGATGAAAATGGACTGAGCCCTATTCTCTCTACTTGATATAAGCATGTCAAAATAGTATTCAGAACCTCAAGTCCTTATGGGAGAGATATACAGTACATAAGCCAGATAAGAACTGAATGACACATGGGGATTTATTCACTAACTAATGAAAGCGTACTTTAGTGGCTGAGTGCTGCCGACCATAAGTTGCCTTATCAGTGGCGCTGCAATAGAAAGGCTATCAGTGAAACTGTGTTTGTGTGTGTGTGCTCTGATCATGAGCATATGTGTGAGTCTGCATAGGCCAGAAATAGCCTAAGCTCAGCATTACAACCTCCTGCAGACAAAGACTAATAAAAAAACAAACTCATGTTGCCACTGTTGCGTTCTCTTCTCTCCCCCTGCAGCATTTTTATGTAATTCTATGTGATACGGCTGTGATATACCTTCTTCTTTACACCTGCCCTTCTCATATAAACTAAGCATGCACAGTTTTTTCTGAGGCAAAATATCCTGTTTGAGGAATACCCTAAAAGCATTGAAGTTTAGTACCTTAAACATCTAATGTGTGTTTGACTGAAGGGAATGTTAGGCCAGTTGTAGCTTAAATCTAAATGTTTATAAAAAATAAATAAAGGTATAACGTTGCAGGTTTAAAACCCTAGACTTGGTAAAAACTCAGCAGTGACAGAGTAATCCTTTCCCTTTACAAATGGCTACGTAGAAAATACCCCCAAGCAAAGCACTTGACCTCCAGGTGCTCTTGTAGATTTGCTCAGAGGCTGGTGGGACACTGTGGTCGTTGTGGGACGCCTCCATTGAAAGTGGCTATTTAAATCTACATGCTCTGCAAAACATTTTCCTGGCTGAGACAAGCACAAAAATGCCCAATGTTTAGACAGGCAGCAGGCTTTGCTGAAAACAAGCTTGCCTGTTCACAGTCCAAAAGCTGTTTTATCTTCATTCTGGTTTAATTAGAGAGACCTTTCCCAAATCAAAGACCGCTACGTGGAGTCCCAAAAGTGGAAAAGGCCTGTCATCAGCCAGTGTGAGTGATTTGGTCTAGACTTGAGCTTAATAGGACCACAGTGTGCTCAACTGTGGCCTGTCTATATGAACATAGTGGTGTAAGCAGAGCAAACCCCACAATCAATAAAACAACCAGCCGTTCAGTGTGGAAGTATTGGCTTCATCTGCAGCCCAAGGACCTGCTACTTTGAAAATGGATATTGACACAGATGAGTCAGCCTTCTTGATACTGCATTAAAATGTGTCAATGAAGGAATATGTGTTGTTGAGGTATTACTAAGTAGTTGTTATCACTGTAGTGCTTATACAGTATATGATTCACCAGTGTGACCACAGAGCATCTTCTCAATAAACTCACACAGGCTTCCTCCACTTGTTATAAAAACACACACAAACACATTCATAAAAATGCAACTGTGCACATCATCGCAGACACTCATCCTAGACGCACGCACGCGCGCACACACACACACACACACACACACACACACACACACACACACACACACACACACACACACACACACACACACACACACACACACACACACACACACACACACACACACACACACACACACACACACACACACACACACACACACACACACACACACACACACACACACACACACACACACACTTCTCCCCAAGGCTCTTGAGTGTGTTGATCAATGTGTTGTTGATGGGACACTCCTGACCCCTAACCCTTCAGCAGTTAATTGATTCCTCCCTCTTGAACAGAACGATTGCCAAATCTATCTGTCCATCAGCCAAAACCCCAGTTCATCATCAAAAACACGATATACATTAGAAGGCTTAGAGTTAAATGCAAGACATGCAATAAGAGCTGGACACATCAGACACACGCTTGTGCACGCACACGCACGCGCTCACATGTCTTCAGGGAACACTAGCCAAATATAGACATAGCTTTCTTCCTTCAAATCCATATTGGCTTGTTATTTTTGGAGATGGTAGACCAAACCTTAACTCAAACATACTGTAGATCTGACTGAAAACAGCAATTTGGGTACAGAGGAATTTAAGAAACCAAATGTCAAGATAAATATTTTTTACTGGCCTAAATATGGTCACTAACACTGTGTTTTCAACAGCAGGGTTGAAAAAGAAGAAAAAAGTTTAAAGCTAAATAACAGCTTCTATTCTAGAAGAAACCGTGGACTTCACAGGCGATGCCTCGTTGGAAATGAAAAAGTTGAATAATCTTGCAATCTTTGTTTTTTGTGACCCTGAGATGATAAGACTGGGGATGTGGTAAACACAGAAAAAAAAATCAAGAAAAAGCACAAAGAAAAACATTCCCAGGAACAGACACAAATCCATGCACATGCAGCATGATTGCTGGAAAAGCTAATGCAGCAGCTGTAATCAACCATTATCGTATGATTTTTGTGTCATTCCTCAAATAGAGAATGCTCCAATCAATTCATCTATATATCCATTTATCCATGCATATACATCCCTCTATTTGCACACACACCCCTTCCTCCCTCCCTCCCTCATTCCCATAAACCATGACATGATGCACCCCCCCATCCGCTGTGGCTCATGATCTGACCTCACATTCTTTGGGCTCACATGGCTCCATGATGCTTGCGTCCGTCGTGTTGTCTCACGCTCTCATTTTGCCCGTGAAAACAGCCCCTGTTATCAATCCTAACATCAGCTCTCACCCCCAGCCTCCACGTCTCAATCCCTGGATAGACGGTGAGGTGGCCAGGAGCCCGTAACCATAGAAACCTCTGCCGCTGCCTGCTCACTTGCTTACCTGCTCTTGTATGAGCTGAAACAGGGAGCTTCTATCCATATACTGGCCAGGGAGGTGAGAGGAGCCACCGCGGACAAGGGCATAGGGAGAAGCAAGAAAGGAGCGGTGGTGGTGTTGGTAAGGATGGGATAAGGTGGAGGGGGATTTGGTTAAAGTAGCAGCTGGTTCCTAAATTGTAGCGTCAGGCCCCTTTCGTAGCTGCTGCTTCCCCCCTTGGTGATGGAGAAAGCCTGGTGAGCTCTGCCCCTGGATTTCCTTGCTGGTGGGTGTCGCTGGGGTAAGAACCGGTGCTGTGTGGCTCTGTGTTGTGCTGGGAGTGCAGACGCTGGTGCAAATGGGCCGTGACTCTGCTCTGTGCCAGTGCAGCGTGGCGCGGCAGTAAACCCAGCTTCAGCAGACGACAGGCAGGCACATAGGCAAGGCAGATCCAGCAGCTCTCCTTCACTCTCCTCCTCCTCCTCCTCGCTCTCCTCTATCCCATTGCACTGACTGCTACCTCTCTCTCTCTCTCTTCCCTCTCCTCATACACACACTGCACCGCCTGCATACCAAATAGGCAGGGGAGGGAGGTGGCCACTCTCTTCCAATTAGAGACGGAGAAGGAGTGGCCATGGGCTGCGGCTCCTCTCCTCTCCTCACTACAAGTAAAGGCGTCTTTGGGAGGGAGCAGGGGATGGGCTCCACTGCGGCTTTGCACTTACTACAGGCAGAGACCCCCCACACACATCTCTGGTCTGCTACTGACAGGCATACACACACAAACCCACGCACTGTAAACAAGACAATAGCTACAAATACACAAACAGGCATAGGGTGAAATCCTCACTATGTGATGATTGTGTTCATATTAAAACTACGGAAGACAAAGGAGATGAATGGCACGGGGGACGACATAAAACTACTAATGATATAAATAGCACTGATGGGCCCCCAAAGGATACTATAGACTGCTCTGCAACCATTTACAGTACATAGCTGTGCTAATTATAAGCATTGGCACATTAGCAGATTTTATGCACTGCTGCACAATCAAGCAAACTCCCACCCCCAACACAAATGAACAAACATAAAATTAAATTAGACTGTTTGGACGGCTCACTGATCCTCCAATGAACTCAAAAGAATACCACCCTAAGACAAGACCACACAAGACAACCATCCTCAATACAACACTTCATTATAAGTAATTCCAGAACAAAGGCTCTTTTTGTGTTAATCTGATGCATAATGAAGAGACTGGCATGCAGGGAGCCAGACAAGAAGGTCAGAATATACAAATGGTTAAGGAACTTGTTACTGCTGCATGTGGGCGGCAGGCAGTGGCTGAGTTTGATTTGATTAAAATCCTCTTTAAAAGGTGTTTTCTTTCTGTACAAATCTGCAGTGACCCCTCCTCCTCAGGACAATGCCGAGGAGGGGGATGAAGCAGCGAGGGAGACGTAACTTTGAACGGGTAAGAAAGTGAAAGAGCCTACAATACCCTGGAGCTGATTGTAGCTGAAGATGTTGTCAGGGTTGGGACCCGGTGATGACTTCAGCTTACACTGTGGTTGAAGCAGGGGTGATTCTGGTCCTCTGCTCTGTTCCCTGTGAAATGTAAGACCAACAGTGTAACTCTGCCTCTGGCTTGGTGACCAACTGTGCCTCTGCCTGTTTAAGGAACATGATTGCACCAGATCTTTGGCCTATTTATATTCTTACAGGCGGGAAGGCTTATAAATTCTTCTAAATGTGAGAACCATTTTTTAAATATCTGGGGTTAGTCATTACAGCAATGTGTATTGTGCTTTATTGGCTCAGACTGATGCTGCTGACTATATGAAGCCAATACGAACTACTGTATTTGTCCTAATGGATTGGGCAGAGCTCCCAGACTTTCCTTTAGTCACCTTCCACTATGCCCATCTGACACACTTTTGTTTAAACAAAACCTCAATAATGACCGTGCAAGTCTATAGCACTGTCAGGATTCCCTTCTTCTTCTTTGTTCAACTGCTAATCAATGTCTGGAATTAATTAGCCTCCAAAGTTCTGTAGTTGTGACCATGGATATGACAAATCTAATTCTAAGGTCACTGATGGAAGAACTACAATAAGGGAGACAGACTGATAGAACAGCCAAAATTCAACTGTTGCCTTAGTAACCACAAAAGATTCCCATCAAACAATGATGTACAAGTACCATTAACTGAAAAAAAATCTAGTGCAGTAAGAAATTAAAGCAACCTCTTAAGACGAAACAACCAGGCTCTACCATATGTTGGAATTTATTATGACAGTGTATGTGCTGTATGAATAACATTAGCACAACACATTCTTGGCTCTGTTATAAAGAAAGCCGCATGGCAAATGCAGCACTATTCAATCACACACTATCAAATGAAAATGGCCTTGACTGAGCAAAAATGACACTAGACGCAGGTACAAAACATTCCCAAATATATGAACAAGATGCCAACTAGGCTCCCAGCCCCACCACGGGTCAAGCCAGTATCCGGTATCATTGTTTCCATTAAACTGCCACCAAGTGACATTATCCAGATGACTGACAGAGCAAGATAAGCCTCCAGTGAAATACGGTCCCTGCTGCCCGAGGCGTCCCCAACTGAATTGTCTCCCTTGAGCCTGACTAAACCCTTCATGTTCTATTCACCCCTGTTGGTGGATGGATGGATGTTGACGGCAGGATGAACCCAGGCAGCCAGTCCTTTCTTTAATAAGGCCTAAGAGCACCAGACAAAACACTGGTCTAGCCTCCGTGTGAGAGAATAACAAGGTCCTTCTGGGAGACAGGAAAGAGCATTAATTAGACCGCCACTCTGCACTTCTTCTCACCAGCTTAATGACCTTAAGGTCATTAAGGCATGTGTTTATTTATTGGTGTCTATGTGTGGATAGTTGTGTTTCTGTCAGTGAAACGGATGGTAAGAAGCTACAAATGCATGCTTTAAAGCTCTGAATTCAGTGTGTCTTCATGCTATACAGGCTTTAAGCATGAGGCGTGCATGTATGCTTATTTATACAGCAGTCGCCACATGTTGTATGTGTATGCAAACTGATTTGTCTGGATTTGTCTATGTGCACAATAAGATCCTACAATCTAAAGGATGGGTTGCAAACTTAACTTTGATATTAAATAACTGTTTATCAACAAAAACTTTATTTAAATCTTGTTTTAGTCCTCCTGAAACTTAGATGAAATGCAGCCCTGTTGCTCACTCAAGACTGTGGTGTATTCAATTTGGATTGTTCTTGCAATGTCAATTTCAGCATTGACAAATATTTGACGGGTAGCTTCTTTAAATTTTTTAAAAATACAACGTGGCAACCCTATAGTACTTAATCAAAGTTTAAATCTAGATGGTCTAAGTCTAGATTGGTACATTCCAGCATTTCATTTTGTTTTTTTCAGATGCAGATTTTGTACTATTAAATGCATATATATATATATATATATATATATAATGGTGTATTTAACTTAATAATATATATTAAAGTACTATATAATAACTACTATTTTGGAGCAATTGCAATATCATTGTCCAGAAGACATATTTTATATACTATACTGAAAGCATTGTGTGTTTAATTAGGAACTGATTACCTTATTCCTGAGAACTGAGGAATGCAGACAGAAAGGCAATAAAGGCATAAGGGCAAAGTGTATGTTTTTTTGTGATCTTGGTGCCCTACAGCTATGAGGAGATTTTTGGCAAGAGTTATTTAAAAAGAAAATAAAAAAATAAAAAAATATGCAGAGCCGCTCAGACAGACTAGTTACATAGAGAATGTTTAGAAATGTTCTCATTAGACAGCATCTTATTAACCGGACTTGTTGAGGCGAGAAGAATATAAGTAGTGCAGAAAGAAAGAGAAAGCAGTAACCAGAAATTACCTTAAACTGGTTGTCGAGGTGGATTGATGGGAAATAGACAAACAGGTTTCACAGGATGCACTGATGTGGATATATAAGTGAAGTGTATGCTGGGAAATACTCCTGCCATCTACCAACCTGAAAAACATTAAGCGGGAAGAGAAAATGAATAAATACACAATTAAAGCAGCAGAGAGAAGCGCTACACTCTGAAAACTCAACAGAGGGCAGAATTAAACTTCAACCACAGACCTGACCACAAGATTGTGAGTTCAAGAGATGATAACACTTTTAAAGACTGTTTCTCATCTGTAAAATACAATTCACACTCAGTGTGTTGTCATTGTGAAGGATCAAAGCACTACAGTGTGGCTCTATTGTTCTCTTAGCTGAGAAATTAAGAAGACAAGTTGTTTTGCTAGCCTCAACTAATCATGTGAATTAAAATAGATGGTGCTCCACACTCGAGCCATGTAATGCCAAGCAGCAGTGATTGTGCAATAGAGGGAATCACCCGCATGATGAAAAATGGCAGAAAAATAAATCAGGTCACATGACATGAATGACACAGTTCTAGCCCAAACTGCTCCACTTTGAAGATCTCTTGGGGACATAAAACGGAAGAAGCAACGAAGGGGAAGCAGAGAGTTAGAGAAAAAAAAGAGAATTAAGAGGAGAAATGGAAAGCAAAGGCAAACTGAAAAGAATGAGGGGTGTATTAACATTTCTGTAAAACTGTAGAACTGTCAGACTGACTGGGAATTCATTGGGGAGCCACTTTTTGAGTCCCATCTCTGCAATATTAACATCTTATACTGAGACAGGTCTGTCTCCAAAACATAAATTACCATTTCTGACATTACAGTGTCACAGTATGCCACTTGTAGTTGAGTTGAGCACAGGCTTCCTATGATAGGTTTGGGAGTCACAGCAGTAAGGCTTAAGAGTGGAGAGACCTCTGGTGTCTAAACCTGCAGTTACATCCTAAAATGAGGGCAGCCCTGTTGGCCGATGAGATGTGCTAACAAACCAGTTATATGTGTCACTTGAGTTAACCTGAAATAATCAAAGTTCATTTATCACTCCTGTACTTCCATTAGGACCATGTTTAGCATAGGAAATACTTCGACAACACAACTTAGTGTCTACATTTACTGTACTATTTTCACTTTCATTTAATATAACTGTTGTTGGCACAATTATATATCATCAGTTTGTGAAACAGTGCTTATTAAGCCAAGTCTAAGATTATATAGATTGCAAAAAACACAATTACTTCTATTTAGGCTGCCACTGCCCACTGTGCGTAAAAGCAGCTGTGATACACTACGAGGGGCCAAAAATACTTCTCCCTGTTTTAGAAAATTGGCAAATGTTGTGCTTTACAGTATAAAGAGAGCATGGGAACTATAACTATACACCAACACCCAACCAACACTATTCAATTATTGTCTTGTATTTTTACATAATCAATCAGCACAGAACACAAAGTAAAAGACTAAAGAGAGCTTATAGGTAAAAAAAAGAAAGAAATATCACAATTATACTGAATTCTACACTTAGATGGCTCTGGTTTAGTAGCAGCCTGTTGCCGCAGCTTAAGCTACTCATGTACTCTACCTAAAAAAGCAGCAACTCAACATTTAAGTTTTATCAACAATTTGATTGTAATCGCTGAATGATTATTTTCCAATGGAGCACCTCTGTTTAAAATAAATAATCCCTATTACTGTTCAACTGAAATGCTGTGTCATCTTGTAGCATGAGAGAGAGAGACAATGACACAATACAATGGAGTCCTCTCTGCTGGTTTGACTGACAGCTCACAGGTGCTCTAAAGACTATGTCCAATGTGAGAGGTGGTTTGACAGCTGAAATTGAGGAAATAATTACCTGCTCTAAATAATGACATAAGGGCGGGGTGTTTTGGAATGGAAAGACAAAGAGTGCCTTGGTGTGGCCAAACTGACGGACCTCTATTGGCTCGGTTGTGCAGCAGTCGCAGCACTTGGCCACCGACACCTGTTCACACATCCAAGTGTTGTCACAACTGTCGTAGCCCCAAACACATGAACACTATCTTTGTGGGGACCTGTCATTGACATAAAGCATTCCCTATTCCCTTACCATAACCTTAACAAATAAATGCCTAAGCTTAACCCTTACCTTCAACCTAGCCTAGCCATAACCTAATTTGAACCCTATAACCAAGTCTTAACCCTCAAACAGCCCTTTAAAGTTGTGGGGTCCAGCATTTTTGCCCCACAAAGCTGTCCGGACCCTACAAGTATACTGTATTCCCGGTTTTTGGACCCCACTCTGTAGTTAAATGAGAACACACACACACACACACACACACACACACACACACACACACACACACACACACACACACACACACACACACACACACTTTCAGTTGTCTCCATGGCACGCTGTTAGTTTAGTGCAGGGCTAATCACTGAGACATAAATGGTTTTATCTGTGGCCGCTGAACTAAACAATGCCCAGCTCAAGGGCACAACTGGCACTGTAAAACTGTGCACAGGGATTTTATATAGGGAAGATACAACTGGTCTAAACTACTATAATTTTAATTGTACATATTTTTATGTTTTATCTTTTTCTGTTAGTTTTACTCAAAACACTGCTATAGACTGAAAACAAAATGAAAACACAAACATCTAGTTATATCACTTTAACTGCTGTCAACAGCTGAAGTTGATTTCAACTGTTTGATATTTTGTTACATACATTTGTGGATTTCCCCCACCACATATCTGTCTCATATTTCTTGATTAGTTAAAAACAAAGAAAACATGAACTCTCATGACATGACACACAAAAGGCAATGGGCTCAATCTGTCATGTCTCATTTTGCTAGAGAGGAATAGCTCACTGAAAGGTACATCCTCTCAAAGACAGTGATTTTGTATCAGAGATTAATTTTATTTATTTTAATTATTAAAGGTAATCTATTAGTAAAAAAAAAATGTATTTTAAACAGGACAGTAGCTGACAAAGTCTTCAACAAAATGACACAGCAATACATCAAATGGGTATGACAAATCTACATCCTTGAAACAACAATACTGCCCACGATCCCAAACTGTGCAAACTTAATTTATGTGTAATTGTGGTTAATTATTTGCCCAAATTTTAGGGTGCAGTATAAGCTCTGGTTTACTGTGTCATTATAGTGTGAAATATGCAGACCTACACCGATAAAGCTTAAAAGAAATAGTGTTCATAGCAGAAAAATAAGAAATTATCTAATCTAAAACCTGTCTCCAGACTTTCTTATCTGGCCACCTAAGTAAATAAAAAAGATCTGATTTAATTTCCCCTTATCTGACTTTCAACATCAGTGTCAACGAGGAGACAGACTTCAAATCAAGGCAACTCATAAAGAATGCTTTTAGCGAGCACAATGTGATCATGTGCTCGATAGTTTGGGATCCAAAGCCCTGATATGGAGCACACGGATGCTTCCAGTAGCGAAATGGTGGGTGATGTCACCACGAATGCTTTGGGCCAGAGGCAGGACAAGACTGGAGAGAGTTTTAGGCAGCTAAAATTACAAACTGGCATCAGATAAATTTAGAGGTGCAATGCTAAACCTTACCGAATGGAGTAGCTGTCTTCTGTAAATACATGTGTAAAATACCTCCCATTCGACTCTCTCCAACTGCTAGCAAATAAACCAGCACTGGGTTAAACATTGTGCAAACTAAATACAACTCAGATATTGGCACGACTAATGATACAACTGGAAAGCTAGATTTCAGAGTGTTGGCAGCAAAGATGAATACACATCAAAAAAAGGCAAGGAATAATTTCTGCCAATCAACTAATTGATTAAATAACTAACATTCTGTGCTCTGGCCACACCACAAAGCAGTGGTGGAATGTAACTAAGTACATTTACTCCAGGACATACTTTACTTGATTATTTCCATTTGATGTATACTTTACACTACAAAAGAACAGGAAACATTGTACTTTTTTACTACAATACATTAATTTGACATTATTATTTTGCATGTGGATAATTTAGATTATTAATACAAAATATAAATGAACAAATAAATTCCAACTTAAATAGGTGAAGCTACCCAGAAGTATATAAAGTAATTAGAAATAGCTCCCCCTTTACCAGCTGCAACATTAAAGTAATAAACACATTAATGCCTCAATAATTATAGTCTAGTTATAAAATATACAAGATTCTGAAATGGGCCATTCTGCATAATGAGTACTTTTACTTTTGGTAGGCCTAAGTATATTTAGATACTACTTTTGTAAGGTTTTGAATGAAGGACTTTTAGTAATTGTACACTGGAGTATTGTTACTTTTCATCAAGTAAAAGCTCTGAATACTTTTTTTCCACCACCTTAACAAAGACGCAGTCCTCGAAAAAAAAAAACCCAGCAGAGTATAATTCTGGCAGGGACAATTCTAGACCAATCATTAGAGATCGAAAACTATGAATTAGCCTATGTCCAATTAGTAGTCGCATGTGAAACAGGCAGGCACTGCAGCATATAATGCACTGGTCATTAAGGCGCATCTCATTATGCTGACAATTGAAATAGTGCGGTGAGCACGCATGGCTCGGGAGGTCCAGTCAGTTTGGAGTACGTCCCTCTGTCGGCGGAGAAAGGGAGTGGCCTGTTTGGCAGTGCTTTACAGTAACGCTTCCTTAACGGGGCACATGCGGCCAAAGACAATAACACATCACTCAGGACAAACGATGACAAAAACATCGGACCAATACCCTATATCCCAAAATTACCAAAACAAGCCGAAGCTGTTCCTGCAACACATGGCCCGAATAGGACTCGCAAACAATAGACATGGTGTTCATATTATCATAAAGACTGTACTACAGTATACATATGCAGCGCCTAATTATGCTCCTCCCTCCTTTATTCACTCATTCAGTTGCGCCACACAAATAATTGTATTCACTCAGTCACTCCAGCTCTCCTTAGGCGCTTTATTCACTCATTCATCCTCACCCCATCATCTATTCACTCCCCCTCCCTCTTGTGCACTTGTGCTATATGTAGTATAGCCTACTCACCCTTTCATCTACTCCCTCCCTCTTCGGTGCCATATGAAAAAAATAACATTCATTCACTCACTCACACCCTCCCTCCCTCCTTGTTTTCACTCATTCAATCCCTCCTCGCACACTAACCCACTAACTCACCCACCCTCCCTCCCTGTAAAACGCACCCACAGGCACCAAAAAACAAAACACAGTCATCAACTCACTAGGACACAGGTGGAGATGGAGGGGCAGAGGCACTGATATACCTTACTAAATGTAACTTTATTTTGATTATTTACACAATTTATCTAAAATTGCTAAAATAAACAAAATACATTTTGATATATCAAGATGCCCAAATATAAAAGGTAATTGGGCATCGTGTTATTTGACAAGAGGTCACTTCATTGCTTCAAAATGGGCAGTATCCCACTGTAGTCTAGAGGACCACCTCTCTGACAAACAGCCTGGTGTTGTTTTTCACCATTGACTATGATGTGCATAAGAACAGACAGTCGGTTATTATCCAAAAATAGTGTTCAATAACTCAGAAAAGCATGCCACAAAGTCGGGGAAAAGCACTAGGCTACTCCAGTGGCTGACTTTCATATAGGAATCAAAATGGCGTTGCAGGGAGGGACATCAAACCTGATATTAAAATAAGAAATAATACAGGGGAAATATAGTAAAGTTTGCAATTTAAAATGTTTTTGTTTTTTTAGGGACCGGCAGCATAGACCCTCATAAAAATGAGGAAAGCCAAATGTCAAACCTGTTATTGACTGTGGGCTGATGCGCCAGTTCCTGAACAAAAGAAAGCCATCACTGCGCCCTATATTGAAGGACTTTGTTTTCGGCTGCAGTCCCCCTTGCAGCTGGACTCACACCTGGTCACACAGCACCTCTATCAGATATATAGTGATCAATTTTTTGATCCGGTATCTGAGTCCCTGATCTTTGGAGGTGTTGGCAACTTTCCTGACAATGAAGCTCAAATGGGGACTGCCATAGTGACAGTTATAACCAATTCTGTCCAAAAAACAGCTCGCACAGCAATCCCATCCACCGTATTCCAACCCATATAAAACCATATCATCGTCCCAAGTGTCCCCTGTAACTTAAATATTGTGACATTTAATTTATATGAGGTTTAACAGCAAATAATCTCGACCACGTCACTCAAAGTCAATGGCCGGACTGTGTTAGTTGGGAAAATGTTTCGCTGTATTAAAAGCAAAAACAGATACAGAATCCGACCAACCCGCGTGCATCAGTTTAAGCATAGATACAATTTCGATATGCATAGCATGATTTTGTCACAGGTTCAGTCTGTTTGGGTCAATTCAACGCGAATTGTGCAAAATTGTTCACAGCCCGCATTACTTCCAGCGGGTTTTCCTAGAATAAAAGTTGTTCGCCGGCGCAGATGAAGGGAAAAAAGTGTGTCTCTGTGAAGCCTAATGTCTCTGCTATCAACACATCATGTTTTGTGGATCAGTACTCCGCCGTAGCTTTTATATTTGTCAGGAGTTGGAGGATGAAGAAACACAAACGGGACGGCGCCAGTTCCATGGAGTCCGCTAGATCAGCTGCTGGCAGTTGGTGTTCTCAATCACGTCCGCAGATAGGCTTCATAGGCTCACCGAGGAGCCTGTGGAATAAGACACTTAAGTGATCCGGTGTACTGACGCGTCACTGTGTGTGGACAGTCATATCATTTTTTTTTTTACTGTGAAAGCAGTAAGTGTGACATTGTCTCACAAAAGGTCTGTCTGCGGATAAGCTTTATTCCTGGTAATTATTTCGTTGTTTCTGACGCTCCGGTGTACCAGCTGAGCCGGGTGAAATTACACCCTTGGACTTTTTTTGTTAACTAACTCCAAACAGAAGTCACCATGGCAGAGACGTCGGCAGCTCCGGCCAAAGCCAAAAAGGCAGCAAAGCCCAAGAAAGCTGCTTCTCATCCCAAGTACTCTGAGATGATAAGAGCGGCCATCATTCACGACGCCACTCGGAGTGGAGCGTCCCGACAATCCATCCAGAAGTACGTGAGGAAGAACTATAAGGTGGGCGAGAACGCCGATGTGCAGATTAAACTGGCCCTGAAGAGGATGGTGGCAATCGGGATTCTGCGCCACACCAAAGGCGTCGGCGCGTCCGGATCCTTCAGGTTGAACAAACCAGAGGACTCCAAAAAGTCAACCAAGGCACCGGCACCTGTCAAAGCAAAGAAGGCAGTGAAGCCCTCCAAACCCAAGAAAGCGGCGAAGCCGAAAAGGTGGTCAAGACGCCGGAAAAAACCAAAAAGGCAGCTGCAAAGAAAGTGAAAAAGGTCGTGAAAAAGGTGACACCAACGAAACCCAAAAAGGCACCAGCTAAGAAACCCAAGGCAGCCAAGCCCAAGGCAAAACCAGCAAAGAGGGCAGCCAAGCCCAAGGCAAAGACGCCAAAAAAGGCAGCCAAAACAGGAAAGAAGAAGTAAAAGGACAATATCAGAGACAAAGTCAATGTAAATACTTAAGGAAATGTTTTCGTAAATGTATTATTTTTGTAAGGTCTTGCAAACTTATACCAGTAGTTTTCTCTCCATTGCACTATAGCCTACATGCTGTAGAAACAATTGAGCATTTTTAGTTGGCGTTAATAATACTGTTAATTTCTGTCTGATCTTTGGATACATATAGACCAAGGTCTTGCTGAAAAGGTAAACAAAAATGTACATACAGTTGAACTTATTGATATTGTTAGTGCACGGGGTCATACTGAAATTACAAATGTGACAATGCAGCATTGTTGAGCCTTTACCTGTAGACGTCAACAAGATTTTCCTTACGGCTCTATAGTTGTCATTCAAGCTCCATTCTGTATATTTCTTCATGTTCAGACGATTCATTACAGTCAAACATCCCACTGTGTTCAGTCACTTTTGAAGACTTGTTTATACTGAAATTCAATAAACCTTTGTGATCTTCTACTAAATGTGTTGGTCAATTTACTGCGCGCATTTTACGCGTGCGTAATATGATTGGTGTAGTGGATGGATTATGTGCATATTTAAGATTAATAGACCTAATCTTCTAAACTGTCCAATACCATTTTCTAATCCATTTGTGTGTATGTATGTATGTATATATATATATATATATATATCTCCTATCTTGGACATGATAAATATTAGCCTGCGGAGTGGCATACAAGGCCACCTACAGAAGCACCAATGAGGAATGATATTCTGTTGCAGAGGCTGATCGACGTAAGTGTACAAGCAACACAAAACTAGTGAAACCTAGGACGACTGCAAGTTATAATGTTATTAGTTTAACTATATGAGTGTTAAACATCAGGTTACATCAATGACTAGAATCGTGCACTCTAAATAACAATTGCTTTTACCAACTAGTCATGGAGACAGACAAGGGCTTTGTAGGCCACTTCGTGATGTAAAGTAAACGACCGGTTACTATTAAAACTACTATGAAACAAAAGTGCACAGAGATGAAGTCCCTAAAGGGAACATAGCGGTGGTAAACATGGCCAAGAGTTAAGTGCTCTGTACTGGTCTAAACATCTCAGAATGTATTCAAAAACGGCCCTGAACACAAGACATCAAATGTTAGCGGTCATTGTTTTTTTTTCCTGTGGTGGTTCTAGTATATACAAACTAGACTCAATATCCCAAAAATCCTCTTTCCTTAAACTGGCTGCAGCGTAGCGAGGAGGTGGCTGTGCGGACTACCTTGCCTCTCACCTGACATGCAACGATGCCATCTTGTGGTGTCTTGCAAGAACAGGCGTCTTCTCCTCACTGCAGTTGGGAACGAGACGCAGACAGACTTGAGTCAAACTGATGAAAGTCAAGATCAAACACACAAATTTCCCCCTACACACGGTTATTCATTATTATCCTTTAAGACATGTGTACGATCATCAAACTAACCTTATAATTAAAGAGCTTCTGGCTGAAGGATCAAAGCAGGGCATCCAGACGCGCCAAGGCACGGTCTTCTTGCATTTTGACAGGGTATGTGCAAAAGGTCAGTTATTGATGTCAAAACACAGTAATCCAAAATGAATGTTGACAGCACAGCAGAATACCTTTGTAACCCATTACCTTAAGCAACAAACGTTTTGTGATTAAAATGATATGGTATCTGGAACATTAACGATATTGTTGTTATTAACACTTTTACATAGTAATGCCTCATTCTCTGAAATCTGATACATATGTATTAATGCAAAATAAAAAAAGACAAACTCCTGTCAGAATTTATAAGGCATAAAAATTAACTACTACAAATCAACAAGTTAAAATGGAAAAAAGGCACCAACTGTCCAACATATTAACATGAATGATTGATCTTTCATCCCAATGTCCATCATGTCTTTTGGGGCAAAAGGTCCCCACCCAATCTAATCTGGTCTTTTATTTAGCATCTAAATCAGTTCAATTTAAAACAGAAACAGCAATATTTTAAAAGTCACAGAAGTGATTTCTGCAGAAACAGCAGGTCCCCAGCTAAATTAAGCAATAAAACATACATAACATATATGACATGTTGGAAAACAATGCATTGCCGATTGTGTAACAAGGTCAAAGTGTATGCACAGTGTCAGGTGTATGTAAATAAAAATAAATCGCATATCTAGTTCAGTCTTAATTGAAATCAATTACTTCACTTTCATGTGAACAGAAAAATTCATTTGACCAAATTTGTCTTTACCTTTGTGTCATTTTAAGGTTTGCTTGGCCTCCATTTACAGGAGAAATTATTTTCTGATTTCTTGCATAAACAAACTGGCATTCTTATTCATGCACATCCCTGCAACAGCAGATCAGTGGCCATAGGCCGAACTGCTAAAACATTAAAATGTTTCATTCTCAAGCAAAATAATATGCCTAAGGGGCAAATAACATGCTATGACTACTCATTTGCTGCTGGAGTTATTTGGCAAATCAGATATGAACATCCAGTGTATGTGGAGGCATGGTCAGAAGGAAGGGTGTAGTTCATGGGGGAGCTCCAGCAAGAGATTCAGTGGCAGCCAATCAGGATGTTTGCTCAGTTAGAAATGCTCCATATGCTGCCATTTGGTTTGTCAGTCAAGTCAATTTGGCATTTTCCTATATTATGCTTAGGAAACACTGCATGTATATAAAAACTCTTCATTCTCACCATTAACATGTAAAAGATAATCAATGAGTAAGCTTAGATCAGACAACTGTCTTGCTGCATTTCCTCCTCTATTATAAAAGCACCTGTTTGGATGTGAACAGTTTACTTTGCATTTCAATGCACAGAGCACTGTCAGGCTAACTCCTACTTAACCTGGTTTTACAATGTAAGGCAGAAAAAGCTGGGCACAGCAGCGTGGGGAATAATATGATCACTAGCTTCCAATTGCCTTTGGACTGTTGTGATCAGCTGACTCAGGGTAGGACTAAGTAAAGAAGGGCAGATATATGAAGAGTTTCCTGGGAGCCTTTAAAGGTAAAATGATATGGTGGATCTGGTCTCTGAGGTTTGGTCTTGATGGATGGATCGATGGAAAGTTGGACTGTAAAAAAAAAGAAAGAAGCTCAGCTGGTTGTTGATCATCATTTCAGTCTGGCGACAGATCTGTAGATAGCAAAGCCGAGAACGGCAACCACAGCCGAGCCCAACGCCACTCTCAGCCAGAAGGATGTGTTGCTCATGTCTGAACCATTCAGGTGTCTGGAGATTGGGGGAGGGGGGAGATCATCATCAAGGGTTAACCACACAAAGCAACACAGCTAATATCATAAGCAAAACAAATGTCTAGCTTCTCTTACATCTCTACCTATCACATTTTAATCACTAAATGTCTTAAACAATATTCTCCTTTAACTGAACTTTATATTTTCTGTGTTTTCAATGTTTCTCAAGAGCAGTAGTTTATCTTAGTAGTACGTACGGGTACACTGCTGCCCAGGCGAGCCTGGTGTAGATGTTCTTGCTAGAGGAGTCGAGGAACAGGCTGGAGAAGGGCAGCGGTGGAGGCAGTTGGTGTTTATAACAGAACTCTGCTGGAGTCATCCCGTGGAACTGCTTGACCTCAGGAAGGTCCACTTTGGAGGCGACCAGCACACATGGGATGTTGCTCTCCATGTAGTGTTGCTAAGTAAGAATTAAGAGGGGAAAAATTTAGTTGAGAGAGAAGAGAATCTACCTTGTTTTTAAGTCATAATGAAATCCAGGTAACCTTTATTTTAATACATAATCAATGCAAACAATCTGAAGTCTAAATAACCATCATGACTCGTACAGGGACAGGGCTCTGTCAAAGTTTGAAAGGTTAAATGTTCTGTTTATTTAGTTTCTGTTGAGAGTGCCCGACAGTTAGCAGATAAAAACAATACCTTTTGGTATGGAGCCTTTTATTTCACTAATAATTAGCATAATTGTCCAAAACAAAACAAAGTTCTTCTTGTAAACACCTTAATCTGAATAAATTCTTCATTTCAGAATATTTTTTTATTGGTGGTTTAATCCCGTTATTATTCTTCTGACATACCATTTGATTACATTTTGTATGTAAGGATCCCCGATTACATTGTATTTTCAGGAGATCTTTATTCTGGAAACAGGCGGACTCCAGACTAACCCTTTTACATATTGCCACACGTGTTAGGCGTTACCTTTATTGTCAGTTCCCATACACATTGGTCTTTTTTAATTTTTTTTAAAGAAAACGTTTTGACCATTTTTAGGCCTTTATTTGACAGGACAGCTGAAAACATTAAAGGGGAGAGAGAGGCGCTGCGTCGAGGAGTAATACTTTATATATGGGCGCCCGCTCTACCAACTGAGCTAACCGGGCACCCACATTGGTAATTTCTAAACTTATTATGGAAATGATCAGGAATAAAAAGGTGCAGTTAATGTTTTTTCTTTATTTAAATCACAACACAAACAAGAAATCACAATAATCTCAATTGTTTAAAAAAAATAGACGGCCAACACCAGTGGCCTTCTTGCCCAAGGCATCTTACCTTTGTCCACCAAAATCTAAATCAGTAAATTCTTTAACTCAAGGGGCCATTTTTGCCAAATTTTAAGAACTTCCCTCCAGGGGTTCTAAGATATTGGGTTATCAAAAAAGGGATGGACGGACAACCCCAAAAAATAATGCTTCCGGTCATGGCTGTAGTTAGCGCGGCGTCGTCAGTAAAATAAGTGGTAGAAACTGCTAAAGGCAGCAAAAGTAAGCTGTAATACTGCATTATTTATTAGGCTGTGTGCAAACACCAGTACAAACCGATATGCAGCCTTTGTGAAAGGCAAAAACTAAAAATGATAATAAATGAATACCAGTTTCATCTTTTAAATGCTCCTGTAACTTTTGCTGTCACTGACCTTGTATATACTGGCACAATAGTCGAAGGAATGCGGGTCACTGGAGTCATACATGAGACAAGCAACATCACAGGAGGCATCTGATGCCTTCAGGAACTCCACCTCCACATCCACCTCATTGAGCTGCACAGGGAGGAGAAGAGTGTGGTACTCAGGCTTTAGTCAGGGTCAGAGGTTATGGGTCAGAAAGCATTAAGATCAGGATGGGAGCTACTTACGATAAGGTACTTCTCCTGGTTGCTGACTTGTACAGTGTTTATAGCATAGGGGGAGAAGGCACTGCTGGAATTTCCCTTATTCTGTAAAAAACAAGAGAAAAAAATTCAGGAAAAAACAGTCACTACTTAGAAATGTTCATTATGCCGACTAGTACAAGTGTATCACGTTTTTATTATTTTTCAGCTCCAGACTAGCAGCAGATGGTGCCATACCACAACGTTGCGGCCCACAAAGGCCTGGAGAAAGGCTGTCTTGCCCGTCCCCCGCGGTCCGATCACCTTGCAGAGAAACACTGACCGCTGTGTCTGGCGCTTCACCAGGTCCTCCTTTTTCTCCTGTGTTACTGTGCATATGTAAACAAGCAGTAACACAAAACATAAACACAGTGCACAACAAACACACAGGGCTGCCATTCTGTCAGTTAGAATTTGATTGCATAGCAATTGTTAAAAACAGGGGTTAAAGAAAGAAATGTGTGAGCCTAAAATGCTATGCTATACAATGTATGAAATTAAGTATCATATAAATGTAAAACTGCACCATGACTGAAGCCTGAGAACTTTAATCCCTGTAAAAAATAAAAATGGTCTTTGATTTTTTTTATTTCAGATTTTCCTAATTTTCACGATAGAGCTCATCATTTTCCAGGTAATATTATTATTAGCCCTGAAGTCAGAGGCCAACATCCCTAAAGCAGAAGATGTCATTTCTGCACCAGTTGAGCAAGATCAACGTGTCACAGAAGTTGTTGTTTCAGTTCTTCTGCCATGCAACCAATGAGTCTGTTTTTTCCTGGTTGATCACTGCTTGGTTTGTCTTGGACACCAAACAGAGCATAGAGGCTACAGCCCAGCGGGCAAATCACATCACTTGTGTTAACCTGTTTACCCTTGAGGATTTGTAACTGCTGCATCTCAGATCTAATCAGTAAAGATTGTTACTAAATTGTTGCTGTAAAGGGATGTCAGCACATAATGAAAATAAGCCCGGCTTGCAAAAAAGAGGTAATTTCCATCTTTTCAACTTAGTTTGTCAGATAATCAGTAACGAACACTCTCTGGGTTTAAAATGTATTACAGCAAAAAATACCTTTTACATGAAGGCCACTTAATTGCATTACATTTATTTCACACTAAAGTAGTAAATATATTGATCCACTTCAAAAGTTAGATAAAGTGACTATTGTGGCTGTTAGGGGCTTTCAACAAAGAAAAACAACAAGGTTTAAAATATAACACAGACATTATATATGTGTATACACATATACTGCAAGTACAGGGTATGTCAATCCAGTCTGTGTTAGGCAACGCATCATCAAAAGGTTTAAAGTCAGAGGAAACAAGACACATAGTCACAAGACATGAAGGCATAACATAAAATTTGACTAGAAATGAAATTGCACCCCTCTATACGGTCAGACTGGACTCATCTATTGATCACGTAATAACCAAAGCCTTAGGATTGGTCCTCAATAGGCAATGAATGTCTGAGCCAAACACTGTAGCAATCCATCCAACACTTGTTGAGATATTTGACTCAGGACCAACGTATTTGACTATAAACCCAACTGACAGGAGATTAGAGAAACCAGCTGACATTGCCTTTCTAGGACCGATACTGCTAGCATTGCTAAAAATAAAACACTACAATGACAATTAACATTAGTAATGAAAGGTTGACGCTTTCCCATTCAAGTAAGTGTGTCCAAACTTCTTACTGGTACTGTATGTCTGCACAGAGACACTACTACTGTATACACCAATGTAACATGACAACATAATCAGTAATCATTCTTTTAGTTACTGCTCATAACAAATACAAGAACAAAATGTGTGAGGAGTGCACTATATTTCAAACCATTCATAAATGTATTGACACGGGTGCAATTTATAAACTCAAATTACTCTTTCACATCTCAAGGACAAATGTACAAGTATGCAGGCTTATTAGGAAGCAGCGGACAGGATTTAAACGAGTAATCCTCCTACAGAACAGTGGTTTACTATGAGACTGGGATTTAAGTTCAAAGAGGATGTACACTAAGTCCCAGTAACTCCCATGTTCCATAGGAAGAGTAAATTACGCAAACACACCTGTGATTGCAGCAGTCTGTGACTCCTGCTCAGTGAGGTTAGGGTAGCCTAGGTATCCTAGGTGTTCCAGGCAATGGTGGATGTCAAAGTACGCAGAGAGCCTGCATGTGAAGGGATTGTGATACATGTGACCTTTGAATTGTCTACAACTGCTTTTAAGTGCACAAATGTGTAAAACTAGAGCATGCAAACACAAAAAAATAAATAACAATTGTGTGCGATACGTACGTCCACTGACAAAGGTAGCCGTGGTATGAGATGTAGCCCTTGTCTGTGGTTGGGACAGTCATGTAGACCTCTGCACCCCATGGTATGTAAGGACATACGCAAAACAGGTTCCTAAGCTCTGTCTGTGACAGGGCAGAGTCTTTGTCCTGAGAGGGAAAACAGGTCAGGTCAGGTTAGGTCACACAAAGGAAGGAAACCCTCGATTATTGAATGCGCCACGCAGAAAACTGACAGCCACTACTAAATATTTACAGCAATTTAAGTACTTTTCCTCTCATATATTCAACACACAACAATCACACACCAAAAATAAGATTTTCCACAATATTTAACTTAAGAGTTACACTCTGCTGTCAAGGGGGACATTGTGACCATAGGCAACTCGGATTGCTACTCACTTCATCGTACTTGTCAAAGAGCCGCTGGAGGAACTGGTGGCCTAAATGATTGAGCTCTGTGGTGCAGCCAATGGGAACTTGTAGTCTTACAACAGAAAAACAACAATTACATATTTAGATACCTGGGCATTCATGACTAGTGTGTACAAACACAACAAAGGCACCACCAAACAGAAATGCAGGAAAAACACAGGATACATAGTTGGGTCTGAGATAGATGACTAGGTAGAAAACAGGGACAGGGATCTGTAGTCTCCAAAACTATTGCAATACAACCTGCTGTAATGCTATAGTTATAAGCAATATTAAAATTGCTTATCGGAGTTGACGGATACAGTACAATAGTGTCACTTGACATACACAGGGTAAAGGTAATCATCAGTCAGATCAAGGTTGTCGTCATAACCAAACTTCCTGAGTATAGTCCATGTGGTTTCATGTCGGCCCCTCTGGATAAATAACGTATTAAGAAACAAGAAACCTGAAAAAAAGGGAGATACAATGCTTGCCATTAGTTAAGTGTGGCTTTGCTGACAACAGCGTTTAAATTTAAATGTTCTCATTCCTGAGTGATTTTTACCATTTAGGGTCAGGCCGTTGTCCTGCACCCCATCGCTGGTGTTTTTCCAAACTACTGTCTTCACATCTTCTAAGGCTTGAGGTGCCAGAGGATTCCCAAAACAAGATTTCTACACATAAGATGGATGGATTTTTTATATAGCAAACAAAGAGCTTTGGTTCAAATAATAACTGTGAAGACAGAACTTTAAGTGATTTTAACTGGCACCTGAAAGCAGTTGAGTTCTGCGTCACTGAGGATACGGTCATTGTCCTGGTCTGAAATGTAGAATATTCTGCTGAGGGCTCTGACGCACGGTGGCTTTAGCTGGTGAAAAATATTGGAGGACAAAAATATTATGATCATTTGCATGCTGATATGTAAATGAGTGGACTGAGATAGACAAACAGCTGACTTCACAGTTGGCATCACATTTCAAAAAATAGCTGACCTGTTTGTCCTCAGGGTCATAAAGAGGTGCAGTAGGGTGAAGAACTGCCTTCTGTGCATAGTAGAACAGCTCTGATATGTTTTTTAGGTTCTTTGCAGAACACTTGAAAAAGAAAAAGAAAAAAAGGATATTTCAGATACAATTTCTAAGCAAACTTAAGACAAGATAATATGGGCATGTGTAAATATTTGTATCTAAGAGCTAGGGTTAGCAGGTGTGCAGTAATTAGCAGACTCGATATGTCTGTGAGAGAGTTCAGTCTCACCTCAACACATGTCTCAATCTCAGAGAACAGGTTCATGATGGGAAGAATGGTTTCCATTGAGCTTCCACAGCGCAGATCTGACTTGTTTCCCACGAGGATGATGGGAACTCTAATAGAACAATATAGAGACAGGATAACTCTCTATATAACACTATTGTGGTCTACTGTGTAAATACAGGCATTCATACAATACAAAGATATAATGTAAAACAGTTGACATTCAAATAGTGTACTGCATGCACACACAGTTCTACATATTGGGCATTACTGATGTACTCTTAGGTCTTATTCTGAGAGACTTATTGCAACGTTAGATCAGGCTCAAACTCCTAGATTACCAAGTTTGCCAACATAACATGCAGACAGTATGGAGTTCAATGGCAAGATGGCAATGCCTTGGGAAAAGCCCAGAGCACACACCCATCAACAGCTGATACATACTTGTTCCCTTTCTCTGCGTCACCGTTAATTAAAGGTATCCATTTAGTTTTGATCTGAAAAACAAAAGCAGAGAAAAGTGCTATTTGTATTTTAAATGCATGCAAGTAAATGTGATATACATTATGTGGAATGCTTGAACAGTATAAGACAAGGTAAACCAAGTAGCATATTACTACCTTGTCTATTGTGTCATCGTTGGTGACATCATACACCACACACACCACGTTAGCCTGTTTGGGTTGAGGAAAAAACAGCTGTGAGGGACCTCAGGCCAAAAACTCAGAATCCACAAAATGCTATCAACCTTGTACAACTTTTTATTAAAATCCTTATTTTTACAACACTGCGCGAATAAAATAGAACATGACAAAAGTAAATAAGAATGGAAGATGATTTTTGACCCCAACACAGTGGCGAATAAAACAGACCCCTTTAAAACTCTTTGTTTCATGCCTTTTTCCAAAAATCAAAAATGTTCATTTTATTTCTCAGTAATGTACACTCAGCAACCCATCTTGGAAAAAAAAGAAATTTGAAATTTTTGGTTAAAAAACAAAAACTGAAATATCCATGGTCATATGTATTCAGACCCTTTGCCGTGACCCTCATATGTAACTCAGGTGCTGTCTATTTCTTCTGATCATCCTTGAGATGGTTCTACACCTTCATTGTCCAGCTGTGTTTGATTATACTGATTGGACTTGATTAGGAAAAGCCACAACCTGTCTATATAAGACCTTACAGCTCACAGTGCATGTCAGAGCAAATGACAATCATGAGGTCAAAGGAAAGCTCAGAGACAGAAAGGCACAGATCTGGTTTAGGTTCTAAGCACAGTGGCCTCCATAATCCTCAAATGGAAGACGTTTGGGACGACCAGAACCCTTCCTAGATTGTCCGGCCAAAATCGGGGAGAAGAGCCTTGGTGAGAGGCAAAGAAGAACCCAATGGTCACTGTGGCTAAGCTCCAGAGATGCAGTCGGGAGATTTTAGTAAGTCAACCATCACTCAATCCACCAGTCGGGGCTTTATTCGAAGGAAGCCTCTCCTCAGTGCAAGACACATTGGAGTTTGCAAAAACACCTGAAGGACTCAAGATGGTGATAAATAAAATCCTCTGGTCTGATGAGACCAAGATAGAACTTTTGGCCTTAATTCTAAGCGGTATGTGTGGAGAAAACCTGGCACTGCTCATCACCTGTCAATACAGTCTCAACAGTGAAGCATGGTGGTGGCAGCATCATGCTGTGGGGGTGTTTTTCAGCTGCAGGGACAACGACTGGTTGCAATCGAGGGAAAGATGAATGCGGCCAAGTACAGGGATATCCTGGGCGAAAACCTTTTCAGAGTGCTCTGGACCTCAGACTGGGCCGAAGGTTTACCTTCCAACAAGACAATGACCCTAAGCACACCGCTAAAATAACGAAGGAGTGGCTTCACAACAACTCTGTGGCTGTTCTTGAATGGCCCAGCCAGAGCCCTGACTTAAACCCAATTGAGCATCTCTGGAGAGACCTGAAAATGACTGTCCGTTTACCATCCAACCTGACAGAACTGGAGAGGATCTGCAAGGAGGAATGGCAGAGGATACCCAAATCAGATGTGAGAAACTTGTTGCATCTTTCCCAAAACGACTCATGGCTGTATTAGATCAAAAGGGTGCTTCTACTAAATACTGAACAAAGGGTCTGAATACTTATGACCATGTGATATTTCAGTTTTTGTTTTTTAATAAATATGCAAAAATTTCTAAATTTCTGTTTTTTTCTGTCAAGATGGGTTGCTG
This sequence comes from Etheostoma perlongum, assembly GCA_026937815.1. NCBI lineage: Eukaryota > Metazoa > Chordata > Actinopteri > Perciformes > Percidae > Etheostoma > Etheostoma perlongum. The sequence continues at coordinate 14,406,108 of CM049391.1, read as the reverse complement.
AGTGTACATTACTGAGAAATAAAATGAACTTTTTGATTTTTGGAAAAAGGCTGCAATGAAACAAAGAGTGAAAAATTTAAAGGGGTCTGAATACTTTCCGTACCCACTGTAAATGCTAGGCCTCCTAGAAATATGACTTTGGTCTTAACAAAATTGCGAAAAACCTCAGAAACAATTATATTTATTTATAAACCCAAAAACATGTTATTCTTAATCAGGACAAAGAATTGCTTAATTGTTAAAATAGATGATGTGCAAAATATGAATTAGTGCTGTATTTTTTCCCCTTCAATTTATTCAATTATTTTTCAAGTAAAATCATATAAAACCACAGTGAAGTATGGTGTATTTACCTTGATGATCTCACTTCTAAGGACTTCATCACTCTGCTCTTTTTCTGTTAAGGACAACCGATCAAATCTTAAAGTCATGCTATTCAGACATGCTTACACACACTACACACACCCACCCACACCCACAGAAGTAAATACTGGTGGTGCTACATGTAAGCCTTCTGGGCATATTACCTGAGTAGTCCACTATGTGTGTGGGCACCTTCTCAGGAGTCACGTCAGCAGGGATAGTGATCTCTTCAGCTCTAGGAGGAACCTGTCAGAGATTGCATATCACAGATAAAACCATCACAAGATTCAGCCTCCCATTACACAAATACACATTTTCTATTTTGCATTAAGCATGTACACAAGTATGGCTTTAGGGAACAAAATGAAACCATAAACTGAAATGCTAGGCAATTTTCATTACACACAATACTGGCCTCATAGTACATAGCAGCATAGGCTGATTTCATCATGTCAAACAATGCCCAAACCTGCTGCAAAAGTCACAAATACTTGGCAAAAACCTACATTGAATCCAACCATTTTGGATTACTGAGTATTGGAATCAGTAGATTAATGACAGTATGAAACAAATTAAACTTAAAAGAAACAGTACTATTTTGTAATATACATTAGCTGCCTATCTCTAAGAAGTCATTTTTGCAAAGGGAGTATACATAGTTACATAATTAAAAATAAGTTTCAAATGAAAATGACACTTATTAGCTTGCACGCATTGAACACTACCAAGAAACAATTTGTTTTCTTTACTGCACAGAAATTAACCAGTTTACTGAATACTGCCTACAATAGAGTAACTGTGACTATAATTAACCAACTGTGGTTAATATAGACTACAAGATAGGTGGTCAGGTAGCTACATGTACAAAGAATCCTCCAGCTAAAAGTACGTTTAAGTAAAAAAAAAAAAACAGCAGTAGTGAATATTTGTACTAACACTTACCTCTTCTGGGAATTCTTCTCCAACCAAAGACATGATAAGCGAAGTCTTCCCCACCTTGGCTGTTGGAGGAGACAATATGAAGAGGATGAGAGGAGGTGGCAGAGAAAGACTCATCCAACTTAGCTTGTGTGATGGAGTGATATCACTTACTGTAAAAGTGCATGTACTAGTAAGTTAGCTACTCTTTATGTTATCACTTAGCTACATGATTCCCCTTATATGGTCTTAAGTGCTGCTCGGTAATATGGCATTAACCAACCACTATGGTATTGCAACTAAACAACGGAGTTTTAGCCAGACAATACTCAATCAATGTCACTGATCACGTTGTAAACACAAAACACCATAAAACTGTCATACTGAACAGTTAACGGTTAGCTACCTCTTAATATGCAGTTAAATGAGAACTATCTCCACTTTCAAAAAGCATGGTCGTAATTTTAGTAGCTAGCTACTAACGTTAGTTAGGTTAACTGTTCTATCGTTACGTTAACCTACAGTAGCTACTAACGTTACTTCATGACTGCAGCTACTAGCTAGCTAGCATGTCTATGCTCTCTAACTTCAACGTTTTATTTCGCAGAAAACTTAAATAACGTTCCAGCTGTTCATTGTGTAATGTGGCTTTCAGTGGATGGCAGCTAATAAGTTAGACAACAAAACAACAATAACAGGTTTACTAACGTAACTTCTCTATGGTAGTTAATTACCTTAACCGTTAACGTTATTCACAATTTAAAAACAAAGTTACTTTGAGCTGCTAAATTAGTCTTGCGGAAATTAACATTTGTAGAGCGGCTCCTTCATAAAAAAACATATAATTTAATCTAATAGGATAATATTAGTGTAGACATGCATACATTTTCAAATTAAGAGTTATCACCACCATGCCACCAGGAGTAACAGAGATAAATTCAGCTACAAGTTTGAAGTTAGTTAGCTACAGCAGCTAATGTTTGCTAGCTAGCTAGTCATTTAGCTTGTGGTTAACGTTACAGCTTTCAGTGCCAATGACTTACGCTCCCCCAATAAGAGTATCCTGACGTCTTGTTTCATGTTTCCTCTCTATTTGACGAAGAGTCAGACGCGCATCAATATTACAGTGGCATTTATCTGTATTTGAATGTCAAATTTCTAGTGAAAATCTAACGTGTGCCTCTCCACAGCGATATGCACACAAGGTGAAACCATATCATTCCGGTTCACAGAGACCGTGAAAACACGCCCTCTGCTGGACGAAGTAACACTCTACTGCCTTCGTTTCCCTCACAATGTATGTTATGAGAATCTCATGTTTTGTCAGTAAAACGTTCAATAAGTACAGTGAAAGTGAAATATATATTTTTAAATGTATTTAATAAAGTTGCACTGCAAAACAGAAAAGCTTTGCAGTATGCTTAACTCAAAATTCTACATGAATACAGCTCTTCATTAAATATCTGCTACTTTCCACCTTTGCCCCAAATTGTACCCCATTAACAACAACATCCTTGGTGATCCTTTACTGCAACAGTAACTTTTAATATAAAACAAACCAATGTACAGTCTAATTCTAATAAAACCAATTAAGATGATTTATTTACAATTGCACCTCAACCTCAGTAGATGTTAATAAACCTCATTCACAACAGTGGTGATTAATTTTACTAAACCCTTATAACACTAGCATTATCATCTTGTACATTATTATTAAAATGATGGGCCTTTGCCTGAATTTTTATATAGCCCTATAAAAGGTCAAAGCTTTTTGAAACAATTTGTTTCATCAAGCTTTACAGATTTTGAAATCTGAATTAAGAAATAACTCTAATCCAAACGGTTTAGAGCAGCCATACAATATCCAAACCATTGGTGGTGGAGTGACATCATTTGGGAAATTACAGTCTGACATTTTCCACACCTGTATCTCCATCTTTACTCATTTAAACCTCCACCTCTGTTGTGGGAAAAGCAACAGATTGTCAAAATTGGGTTTTTGTTGCGGAGTCCATTGTACAGGAAGATCAAAAGTTCTCCAAAGCAAAAACAAGAAATGGAGACAATAATTTGAGTTCAATGACAGCTGTTGTTTATCACAGTCCTAGTGTTTGTTTACCAGCTTTGCTCACGTTTCAGTATCAAACATGTCTGTAATGTTCAATAATTGCCCAATCTTTACCACAGTTGAATCTACCTGGATCAAATCCCTGACTGCATGACAATCTTATTTTCTACTTCCAGCTGGTTTTGTTAAAATTAAATTAAATACAAAAAGTTGAACTGCTGCCTGTCCTCAATCATTCTTGTGGAAAGACAAGTCAAAATACAAATATCTCTGGCTGTAAGCAGGCTCTCCTTTTTATGTGCACTTCCATCCAAGCATTGTTGGAGTTATCTTACATTATAGATGGTTATTTTACATACTTACTGCTACTTTTCATTTGAACCCTATTCCACCTTACAGCAACCTATGATTCTATCTACCACTGAAAAAACAGTAGACATGACAGAAACTTTCAATCACTCATCAGTATTCATACACATTCTAACTCACAGTAAAAAAAATTAAAAAAAACTCAAATAGAAAAAACAGAAGTGACTGGACACACAAAGCAATTCCTTCAACAAAAATGTATTTTAAAACCATACATGCATAAAGAAGAAGCTCCAATGTAGCAAATGTTACACAAAGCTTCTCCACAAATTACTATTTGCCTCAAAATTGATTAAAAAAAAATAAAAATGGAACAATAAAATTACATGAAGAAATAATTTGTCATGTATAAAACGGAATAAACCTAAAAGGTTTGAGTTTCAAAAACAGATGTGAGGCCCTGCACCTCCCACAGCAAGATCTCATTATAAGCTACAGTGAAAAGAAGGGTCCCAGAGGGAGAGAAGCGACACATCTGCAGTGAGTCGCTGTGCTGCAGGAAGTCCTGGAACCTGCCGCTGGTCGACTTGATCAACTTTAACACTCGCTCTGATAAGAGATTAGACATATATAATTAGACATGAATTGTGCTCCAAACTTACACTACACTACATTACACCAAATAATCATATTTCTTTACTGGAACTATATGGGGATACATCATAAAAAGATCTGAATGTACCTTTTGATCCCACTGCTATGAGTTGACTCTTACAGGAGAGGCTCAAGCATGTGGCCCAGTTAGGCAGGGCAATCTTTTTTATTATCTGTAGTATAAAAATATACAGTATATATGTATTAGATCATACACACTTTTGTGGACATTCTGCCAGCAGCATCTGCCCTGTACAGGAGACATTACAACACAGTGGTAGATGAATGAAGAAGGATGAACTGTGGTACCTGTTTTTTAGCCAGGCAGTAGAAGGACAGCTCTTTCTCTACTCCATAGCCAGTGTAGACCACCAGGCTGGGGTCTGCAGGGCAGAAGGCAGCCAGACTGGGCGGTGGGCTGTCATCCTATAGCAACAAAAGGTTTACAAAATATTAGATGTGCAAACATGGACTGAGCTTCATTTTTTTGCAGAGATTTCCAAATACAGGCTGCAACAAAATGCTGAAAAATGTTAAAATAACACCAACATTTAAAATAAAATGGGCTGAAGGGAAATATTGTCTGCAAACCTTTTCCTAAGCATAGATCACAAATCAAAATGTTCAATTCAATCTAAGGCTGTCAATCGATTAAAAATATTTAATTGTAATTAAAAGGCATGATTCTCCAGAGTTAACTTTTAACATTTTTTTTATCTGTTATAAACGTACTTTAAAAGGGATATTTATTTATGTTGAAGCATTTAATGCTCTAATCAACATGGGAGCAGACAAACATGCTTGCTTTAAGCAAATGTTTATTATTATTGCAACAACCAAAACAATGACAAATACTGTGTAGAACTTTTTCCAGAATAATCTCAAAAGGTACTGTTTGCTTACAAAATATGCTGAATGCATAATATGGCAGACACAAGCCCATTAGGCAGCAACAACAGAAAGGCACATATGACCATATGACATCCTGTATTATCCCCCATTCCTGATTTCCCAAACTACGGAGCAGCCCAAGGTCCAAATCACAGAACACGCCTGCGTTATTAGTGGTGTTAAAAGGAATTTAGGTAAATTCTTTATCGCGTTCATTTTGACAGCCCTAATTCAATCCTGTAAAATTACTAGACACATTTGATTTAGTCAAAGAGTATTATAAGGCTAAATTTTAGTAGTTAAGTTTCAGCCTTATAGTTTAAGTAAGCCAATCTGTTGTTACTTAACAAAAAGGAGATTGAGTATCTGTGAGCCTTAAAAAGAGATACAGCAGCACTCAACATTTTGAAGTGACATTTCTGGTCATTACAATGTACTACTACTTAAAATACAGACGGTACCCCAAAATAGGCCGGAGCAGGAAATGTCAGCCAGTCAAGCAGATCACATTTGTCCTTCAACCAATCGGCAGCCCACACACTGACACGTCTGTCGGAACTGGCGGCCAACCACATCTCGTTTCCGTCCAGGCCGAAATTCTTACACTGAGGATTAGAAAGTTAAACAGCTTCAGAAACGTACTGATGAAAAATGTCATAAAATGTCAAAGAAACCAAACAAAGCCAGGAACTTTCTTCCTTGCGTTTAAAATAGCATCACATAAGGTCCATGACCTTGTGGCTGTAGCTGCGGGGAGCCGATGAAAGGAAATGTCTGACAATTGTTTTGGTATGAGGCAGGCAGTAAACCTGTCAAGAGCGTTTGTACTGGAGACGCCAAGTACCACTTTCTTTGCCAACACACATTATATGATAAATGTGCATTTGAAAAAAATGACATGTTTACCTATTCAGGAATCAAGACCAATTTAAGAAGGAATTTCCAACTTAATGGAGAGTCATTCTCAAGGGGGAAGTAACTCAGAGGGCTGTCCAAAGTGTTTGATTGATAATGGTTGTTGTTGCAGAAACGCCTCAGCAGTTCACTCTCAGGACTCATTGCTCATTTGGGGCTATACAAACCTCTCTCACTATTTCGTTGAAACATTGTGCTGCCACGTTAAACTCTGTTACAGCTTCACTCCTTTATTTGATTTGGTGAGCTGACCTGTTCATCCACACACTGGATGGTGGTAATAGGCGCTCCTTTGTGGTCCCTGATGACACGCAATGTCCCTCCATTCACAGGGCTGCTGACAGTTACCAGACCATTCTTCCCCGCTGAAAGGATCACATGACCTGTAGGGGCCCAAAGAGAGTTACAGAGCTAAACTGGATAAATGTGAAAGCTTTAATTAACATGAAACTGACTACCAGCACATGGCCCCAATCATGGGTCTTTGAATTTGAAGGGCAGTTCTTCTCTTGACTACTCAAATGTGCTCTGACCTGTCTGTTTATTCATGGTTAAATTAGTATTTGACCACTTCAGTTCACTACAGTAACCTGCTGCATCATGTCTCTCCTCTAGAGGGTGTTAAAAGGCATGAAACAAGCACTAAAAGAAGTAGGCGGAGACTAGGAAGACTGGGTCAAAGTGAGGAGGCCCAAAACATACACACAGTAACACCATTTTCCCATGAAGTAACTCCTGAAAAGTAAGTAGTATGATGATTGAAAATGCTGAAGATGCAGGTTTTTGGCACTGCTGTCCTCTCTCACCGTTAGCAGAGTACTGGATGGCAGTGACAGCCACTTGATGGGGATGCAGCTTCATCTCCATCTCTGAGGAAGAAAGCCGGAAGATCCTCAGGGTCCCATCGCTGTATCCTGCAGCCACACATGAGCTCTCCTTACTGGAAGAAGGGCTCCAGCACACACAGCCACAGCCCTGAACCACAGAGAGAAAAAACAGGAGGTGGTATTATCTAAACCATGTAGTCTCAGATGTTCCATCAAGCTGTCTATTAGAAAAAAAGCATCAACATCCTTCAGTTTATATTGGACCTGACCCACCTATTAATTTTGAATATTTCTTAAGTGTGTTCCCTCACCTGATTGAGCACCTGGAACTGCACCACCAGTTCGTTGCTGGGGGCTGACCATACCCTCACGCTGCCGTCCTCGCTGCAGGTGGCAAAATGTCTCTCGTCAGAGCTAAACACCACATCATTCACCTGGACAGCACAGAGAAGTACATGCAGAGAATGAATGTCAATCCTGGATCGCCATGTCAACATCAGCAGCACGACCCTCGCACAGAGCTCCCTCAGAAGTTACATCCGGTCATTTTTATCCGTCTTATCTATCTGCTGCATTCAAAATTATGTTTATTTTTTTTTGGAAAGCTTAACATTTTGCCCCAATCAGAATAATAAACAATATTAGATTAAGATTAAAAAAGTTGAATAACACCAAAACTTTGCCAAGTAAATTAATAAAAGCCATATACATGAATTGGATTGGCTTAGAGCTAAATGTTAATGCCTGCATGATAACATGCTCACAATGACAATACTTACATGTTTAGAAGGTATACTGTTTACTAAATTCACCATCTTAGTTTAGTTAGCATGCTAACATGCTAACTTACATTAACACAAAGTACAGCCGTGGCTAATGGGAATGCCATTAGTTTTGCTGGCAATTGGCCATATACCAAGGTGTTGGACAAATTATAATTTTGACCTTATGATGGTGCTAGATGTCAAAGAGGATCATCAAAGTCAACAATATACATTGTCTGGGCAACCATAGAGATGTACGAAATGTCATAACAATCCATCTGAATACTGTTATATTATAATATATTATATAATAATATATTTTATAATATTCTAGTAAAAGCCATACCTGTCAGCCTGTTGTGGTGTGAGAGGAAAAGTCAGGGGATGGATTCATCCTCTGGGCACCATGACAAACCATCTCATAGTTGTTGAGATATTTCAGTCTGGACCAGAGTGGTGGACGGACCAACTGACATAGCACATAACCTCTACATTTTTCACCCAAACATTTCTAAGCAGCAACTGTTTTTAAAATGAGGAAGTAAAAAGATATGCAGTTCACATGTCAGCCAGAGTGGGCTTGGTGAACAAGATTTAGTGCAGAATGCAGCAGCTCTCTGTTGGAATTTTGTAGAGCTCAGCAACAGATCAGTTTTTCCAAATATACTGAATTGGTAGAAATCATTACAGATTTTGTACTAATATATCTATAGCTTTTGGCAGTCATAAAACTACGGATTGGAGGTGTGACATGCAATGGGCAGGCACAGGCAAACCATGCCATCAATCCATGCTGACTAAACAACACACTTATCTCCCAGTTATGAGCTTCATGTTCCAATGTCCTGCTGGAGACACAAGATGTGCATATGGTTATTTTCCATTTCCCACAGCTCACACTGGTACCTTGGTCTTGTGCCCACTGATCAGTCGGATGCTGCTGTTGTCAGGCCAGTTGATGTACCAGACGGTTCCCGCTGTGGTGCCAACGATGCCCATGTCCATTGTACTATCAAATGCTGCACTGACCGTCGTTCCATCCAGCATTATCTCCTGCTCCAACACCACCACGGTCCCACTGAAGGACGGACCAAAAACAATGAGCCTATTATTAAATCTAGACATAACCATCTGAGAATGACATGGAACCATATTCACACTCTCTATCTTTTCACACAATACACATTAAAAAAAACAATTCCACATTTTTATTTGAAAAATTAAGAACAAGCAAAAACTGGGACATATGAACGTGTCCCAGGGCCCAATTCCACATTTGTTGTAGACACTTATTGTGCTTTTTAAAAATGCATGACAGAGGAATAAAGGAAGGAAGGTTATCCTCCACAACCCTAACCATAAATCATAAATATACTATACCATTTTACCTACTGCCCCTAAGCAGAATTTTATAGAAACTGAAATAAAAAACACAGGTGTGCCACTGTGTTCCTCTGAGTACTGGCATGCATTTATTTATCACATAAAATAATTAAAGAAAACAGGCTACTGCCTAGATAAGACAGAGGAAGAATGCTAAGAAAAGAATGAGCTACAGACCTGTCTTCCTCATTGCAGACCTTTTCCTGAGGCTTCACTCCCTGTACAGCTTCTACCTCCCACAGTCGCAACCAGCGGGTGTTGCTGCCTGTCAACAGACGGTTCCCTCGACACAGCAGCACTCCTACACAAAGAAACCATATCAATCCCATTACAATGTGTAGTAACCCAGGACCACAATACATGCAAGCCATGACTCAAAATGACAGCAAAATACTAAAAAAGTATCTCCTTAATACAAGAAAATAATGATATTTTGTATTTCTTACTGTAATTATCATTAAGGGTATTTAGTTAAAAATATTGTTCTCCAAATTAGATGGTTTGGTATATAAAGAGGGCCCATTTGTACCAATCTCTCCCTCATCAGCTTCCCAGGTCATGAAGCAGCGCTGTGTGTTTATGTCCCAGACGCAAACGTGTCCGCGATTGGTGGCTGTGAACAGAAAGGAGTTCATGTGGTAGCACAGAGCCGTCAGCTCCACATCTCCCACCTCTGCTGGTGCTTTCACTGTTTGGACCTACATGTGCGAGGGAGTGGTTAATGCTTATGTACCAAAGCAAATACAACTAAAATCTTTAACCAATCTGTGGTCTTTTACCTTGAGGACTACATCCAAGCCATGTGTGTTGATGAGGCAGAAGTAAGCCCCTTGGCTGCCCACACAGGCCAGCTGGCTTGCTGTTGAGGGGCTGAAGGCTGCATCATGGATGGGTCCTGACACACTTACACTGGACAGCAGCTGGAAGGTCTTACTGCTCCACAGAGCCACCTCTGGGTCCGAGAAGTCTCCTACAGGGCGTAGGCAACCATCAGTGGTCAGTAGTAGCAGAGTCATTTGTTTGGCCTTAGCTAATGCATTTTCTTTATTTAAATCAATTATGGCAGCTGGTGCAAAACATCAAGTTTAAATGCTTATGACTGATGGATGCAATCCAATTCATATTTTACAAACCAGCAGAGAGAAAGAAACGATCATCTCTAGAGAAAGTGAGACACTGCACCGCCCCCCTGTGGTAGGATATGGTATTTCGACAAGTTCCATTCTGGACGTCCCAAATGCAGATGAGGCTCCTACTACCATTATTGCCACCAGATGCTGATGCCACCGTCTGGACAGAAAGTAACACAGACACAGAGCACCTGCATTTTAAATTATGAATCCACAAGAAACAGGACTAATAGGATGCATGCTAACCATGAAAAAGTAGCCTGCTTCCTAGAAATTTCCGGCGGCACCTGAATAACCACGGAAATAAAACATCATCAATATAGACTACCTGCTTCCTAATCCTGGACTTCTTGGGCCCCAAGATTGTAGAGTCTAATTTTTTCCTAGACAGGATTTACGGACATCTGAATAGCATTTAAGAAGACTTTGCAAAAAAACTCCCTTTACCTTGAATTTCTTTTAGCATTTACAATCCTTTTTGTTGATTGTCATTCAGACACATAGAAGTGCTTTTCAGAGCCTCACTTGAAGCCAACTTCTGTTCTAAAAGAAGAGGTGAGTGCTGACAACCTCTCATGACAAGTGGTAAACACAAAGAGCTCACACAGCACTGACCCACCAAGCAGTACCGTTAAGTGTGAAAGTCAATCCAAGTCCTGGTCAGACATGCCCCCAGCTTGTCTCCTGGTGAGAATGTTGGTCTCCTTCTGTGCTGCTTGCCTGGCCAAACGGCTGGGGCAAATCCATTAGTGATCCCTTGCTGAGTGACTAACCAACCAGCTGATATACCTGATTTCTTCCCCTGCTGAGCTAACCAGCTGAGGCCCATTCAATCTATTTTTAACCTTGGATATGGACAAAAAATGTGCTCACCATCTGCTGTGATACTTCACACATGGCAACAAATGTCCACAATATGCATGTTTTCTTGGAATTTGGGCAGCACAAAGAAATATTTAAGGCGCTATCACATGAAATAAAATCATTTGTGCTTAGGACACACAAAGACCGGTGCATGCTGAACAGCGTGATATCAAAAAATCATCATTTTCATCATCTCCCCAGTTACCACTCTGTTGGACTTTTTAAAAACACAGTCCCCTCACTAACTAAAAAAGTTGGGACTGTTTTTTTTTTTTCCTCTGAGGTATAGTCTTTGGCTGAGATTACAGACACTGGCTTTGTGAGTGCATTTAGAACACAACAGCTTTTTTCAGAGTAATAAAAATGACAAACTTGAGACTACATTTTTAGCAGTAAAAAAAAAAATCAAACAAAAAGAAGAATATGATATCAAGATGCTCTTAGTTTTCTTTTCCTAGAAAACTTGCAGCAGTAGTTTGTCAATCCCCTCAACACACTGCTGACTCATGCTCCATCACCAGTTCTACCAACACTGTTAAAAATACACCTGCAGTAGGACCCAAAAGACCCCAGCAGACAGTGACATGAGCGCGTTGTTACATTACTGAAATCAATCAATGCTCAAATGACGGTTATACAAGTGTGAAGTCTAGCACTATGAAAGGTACCTGTGCATCATTTGTGACAGCAAGACAAGAGATCTCTTCGCTGTGGCCCTGCAAGTGCCGCTGACTTCCTGTATGAAGGTACTCCACCACCACCACACAGCCACACGAGTATGCCATCAGACCTGCAACAGAATGAAATGACTAGATAGGGCAAAAACAACAAAAACAATAACCAGTGCCTATTTAAAAAAAAAATCTTTTTAACAATGGGTATGAGAGGAAAAGCCTTTTGTGTATGTCATTTAATTTCAGTTTGTCAATATTTGGTGTGTAGCTGCAGTCTTATCAATGTTCAAGTTATAGTTCCTATCTTAACCTTAAGAATGAGAGTAAAACACTGACAAGCTGTTGGAAAAAACTTATATTTTATATGCATAAATTCAAGTCAAGACCTCATAGCATTGTCTGCCATTCATTGCATTACCTCCTTTTATAGCTTTGTGCACACTTCAAAAATAGCATAGATACCTCACTGCTTATAGCAACTAACCACTTGGATTTGACAGACAATATGTTATACTGTAATTGTTCCCAAACAATATTCCACACAGTTTATACTTCCAGTATATTACAATCACCTTGGTCCGGGCTCCACACCATGTTGCCACGCCCATTGCCATTGTAGCCGATCACTGCTTTCAGCTTTATGCCCTCTTCTCCTGGTTGGGGAGCCACAGCAGTCTGGATCAGAGAGAACATTAAGACAGGATAGCAAACAAACTAGTACACCCAGTGACTACAGTCTACCATTAAACTGTATGAAATGTTTTTCACCTGATCAAGAGTGGAAGTCTTGAAACGTGGGATAAAGTGCCTGTAACAATCAGGACGTACTGGCGTCTTTCCTTTCAGCTCAACTAAATGACAAAAAAGCATAAAAAATAGTGAACGCTCAATTCTGCCATTAAAAAGAAATAAACAAAAGAAAGCCAGTGTTCATTGTTAATGCAGAACGATGCAGTGGGTCAGCTACCAGCGTTCATGTGACTTGTATTCAGGGGAGATGTGTTGACCAGCTCTGTGACTTTGAGGAAGGAGACAGCTGGTCTGGGGTCAGAGTTAGGCTGTGAACCAGTGTCTGGGACTGTAGTGGCTGGGATGGTCGTGTTCTCATCACAAATTGACAAGGAACCCAAAACTGCAGGAAAGAAAATGGGTGACAATAAATGTGATTATCAAGTCTCCAGGCTCACTGAACACCTCCGTTATGGTTGTTAGCAACCAGTTCTTTCATCCTTGATACGTGTGTCTTGGTGTTGCTAAGCAACTACTGAAAAACAGTTTGAAGTCATTAAACCAGTGGTTTCAATAAGTGTTTAATATCATTGTGTCTCTCTCTCTATTTTAAATAAAAGCTCCTGGTCATTAACTAGTCTGTTTATTTTCTCCTGGCCTGACTAAGTTAACTCCAGCATGTTCAGTGAGCTTCTTGGCCAGTAACGGCTGACAAAAATCAATCTTCAATTTCAATTTGACAGCTGGTCATTTCTTTCTTTTTTCTATATTCACGCATTCAAATGCTACACACTGTGAAAAGCAGAAAAATTAAAATCACCATATTTCATTCTGAGTTTGCGGTTGTAAATCCATACACTCACCTATAGGATTATTAGCAACACCATACTAATACTGTGTTTGACACCCTTTCGTCTTCAGAACTGCCTTAATTCTATGTGGCATTGATTCAACAAGGTGCTGAAAGCATTCTTTAGAAATATTGGCCCATATTGATAGGATAGCATCTTGCAGTTGATGGAGATTTGTGGGATGCACATCCAGGGCACGAAGCTCCCGTTCCACCACATCCCAAAGATGCTCTATTGGGTTGAGATCTGGTGACTGTGGGGGCCATTTTAGTACAGTGAACTCCCATCATGTTCAAGAAACCAATTTAAAATGATTCGAGCTTTGTGACATGGTGCATTATCCTGCTGGAAGTAGCCATCAGAGGATGGGTACATGGTGGCCATAAAGGGATGGACATGGTCAGAAAAAATGCTCAGGTAGGCCGTGGCATTTAAACGATGCCCAATTGGCACTAAGGGGCCTAAAGTGTGCCAAGAAAACATCCCCCACACCATTACACCACCACCAGCAGCCTGCACAGTGGTAACAAGGCATGATGGATCCATGTTCTCATTCTGTTTACGCCAAATTCTGACTCTACCATCTGAATGTCTCAACAGAAACCGAGACTCATCAGATCAGGCAACATTTTTCCAGTCTTCAACTGTCCAATTTTGGTGAGCTCTTGCAAATTGTAGCCTCTTTTTCCTATTTGTAGTGGAGATGAGTGGTTCCCGGTGGGGTCTTCTGCTGTCGTAGCCCATCCGCCTCAAGGTTGTGCGTGTTGTGGCTTTACAAATGCTTTGCTGCATACCTCGGTTGTAATGAGTGGTTATTTCAGTCAAAGTTGCTCTTCTATCAGCTTGAATCAGTCGGCCCATTCTCCTCTGACCTCTAGCATCAACAAGGCATTTTCACCCACAGGACTGCCGCATACTGGATGTTTTTCCCTTTTCACATCATTCTCTGTAAACCCTAGAAATGGTTGTGCGTGAAAATCCCAAGAACTGAGCAGATTGTGAAATACTCAGACCGGCCCGTCTGGCACCAACAACCATGCCACGCTCAAAATTGCTTAAATCACCTTTACCTTCCCATTCTGACATTCAGTTTGGAGTTCAGGAGATTGTCTTGACCAGGACACACCCCTAAATGCAGCAACTGCCATGTGATTGGTTGATTAGATAATTGCATTAATGAGAAGTTGAACAGGTGTTCCTAATAATCCTTTAGGTGAGTGTATGTGCAAATAAAATCAACAAGGCAATGTAAACAATTTGGAGACAAATCACATGAGCAAGAAATGAAACAAACAAAAAATCAATAAAAACCCTGTGGAGAAAGCTTTTCCTCCTTCAGTTCAATAATAATCAAATCGAATGGTAGGTCCGTTTCCAGCTGGAGTGTGATTATTTATATGAAATGGTGATGGAACATGAATGTGAGCTAGAAATGCATCTCTCTTTCTTGCACTTGTCAAAACTACAACTGTCAATACGCTGCCATTTTCTAAAGTCTACTAACAAATTATTGGACTAGTCAATCATGTATGAAAGGAAATGCTGAGGGAGAGGAATTTGTTGATATTTGGAAAGCTACATAACTGTTATTTACAACTGAACAGTCAGTGAACAGTCACAAAAGTGTTAAAAATGCACATTAGCATTTAAAAAACCAAATTACATTCAAGAAGCACA